>OX422209.1:484584070-485184070 GCA_949130495.1 Sambucus nigra
TACAATGGAGGCGATCATAAATATATGTTAGGAATCATGAATATACCACATCATGCCCAACCGGTCTCCAAACCAAAACCTATCCTCACACATGGATAGTGGTCATACAACTGTACTATGTCTTGGAGAATCAATCCTATAACTGTTGGTTAACGCCAGGGTGAATGACCCACCATGTGCAACCTTCTAATGATAGAGATACTGAGGAGGTATGTTCAATATAAACACATAGCAATAATATATATATATATATATATACACACTAACCTCGTACGCAATCTCACAACGTACTGGTCTCCCAAATCCCGAAGTCCAAACCGACTTCTCGATTGTATATCTAAGTGCTTACTCACTTGAATTCTCAGTTCTCCTCACTCGAACTCATCTATTTGTTGGCCTATTGCACATACAAAACCCTGGAAAGCATTCCCCAATAGTCCCACAATACCTCGGAATCCCCTATGGTCATTACCCAAGCTCTACTAGATAAAATTAACACATAAACAAGAACTACGCAGGCGATCAAACCTAATTGGTTCGCTTAACATACCGAATCAGTTTGGTTGAGGGAACTGGTTCTCTCCCCCAACGAACCGGTTCGGCTCACTGGGCCGTCTGTCATTTTCTTCATCGGGGTTTTCTTCTCCAAACCCTCCAATGGAGGTCCCAAACCACCTCAATAATAAAACTAACATCCTACATCATTATACTAACATCCCATAAGTATTATAACATATAATTATCTCCGAATCCCCTATCAAACCCTAGGATTCTAAATCAAACATCAATTTTCTATTAAACTCAGAATTTATCCAAATTGGATTTTCGTTAATTTAGTCCTCATATCAATGTTCTACATGCTCATCATTATAGACCCAAATTTAATTTCAAAATTCCTATATAATTAACATTAATTAATTATCAATTCAAATCGGTGATTAATTACGATCTACATCCCTTAATCAATTAATCAAAATTCTAGCCTTTGAACCTTTAAATCAGAGATTTTTACACCATCTACTATGAAAGTGATTAACTACCTAATTATGAAATTTAAAGCAACTACTTGCCATAGAGGATTTAGATCTGAAGTTCTGACTATTGTGATGGATTGAATCCAAAAATAGTTCCCTCTCTTCTCTTTTCTAAGCTTTTCTCTCATTTTTCTTCTTTTTCTCTTCTTTTGAACTCTCTCTAACTCTCAAATATGCAGAGATTGCAAAGTGGGGCTGCCATCCACTCCTATAAACCTTAAGTACCTCTTAATTACACTTTAACTCCTCTTTTCCATTAAACCATAAGTGTAAAAATACCATCGTACGCTTATAGGGGTCCTGTCATGTCTAAAAATCCCCATGAATCCAATCATACCGGTTGAGTACCTATTCAAGACTATTTCGAACCATTCTGGATCATCGGTTCACTAAAAAAGGTCATCAGAGTCACCTAACTACAAATACATCCATATCATTAAACAATGGGAAATCTCCAGACTTGGTCTAGTGGTAGCGCACTAGTACTAAAGCTCCAGGATCGACTGGATTTGTGTCCTAGTTCGGGTCTCAACAACTGTAAACAATCTAGAGGCAAACGGTTGGCCACTGATCCACGAGTAGGGATTAGCAAGGTGCACATAAAGCTGGCATGGACACCTCATGGTACCTCTATAAGGGGGAATAAACAAAAACAAAACAAAAAAAAATAATGGGAACAAACTTAACAAGGCCCCTCCGTTAATTTTGAAATTTAAATATGATTGAAAATAGTCACGTGCAATGCATGAGATGGTTTTAAGTGTAAAATCATAGTTTGGGTTTAAAAAAAAGAAGAAAAAAACACTCTTCTCACTCAGCAACCCCATCCCCTTATGCAACCCACCTCCCCATCCCTCTGCGCAAGCCACCTCCCCATCCCCCTTCACAATTACCCCCCATCATCCTTACTTCCCAACCTCACCCGACTACAACCCACTCCTCCTCCTCACCTAATCCACCCAAAACCCATCGCACCACCAACCTCCTCTTTTTATTTGGAAAACATCCAACCCGAAAACCCATAACCACTATCCAAACTTCGCTGGAAATCCCCAACCTGGAAACTCCCATAACCATTGTTGATATATATATATATATATATATATATATATATATATATATATATAGAGAGAGAGAGAGAGAGAGAGAGACAGACTCCTATGTACACTAAGTTCGGACATATACTAGCGCACACCAATTTTTTTTAAATATTAAAAAAAGTATATTTTTGAGTTGATTTTTTTATTTCATATTTAAGCACTTCAGCAAGCCCATATAAAAAAAATCATCTCAATTTATTTTTTTTGCTATTTTTAAAAAATTGGTCAAACCTTTGTAACTTTTAAAGTGCCTAAAAAATGAAAGTTTGACCGATTTTTTAAAAATAGCAAAAAAAGTTTTTTTTAGTTGATTTTTATATATGGATCCCTTGAAATGGTTAAATATCACACAGAGGAGCATGTTTATATATATATATATATATGTATATATATAGGGAGAGAGAGAGAGAGACTACCGGTGGTGCGGTGGGATGGTGGGGTGGAATGCTGATGACGCATGACTGTCGTGGGAGTGGAGCAGGAGTGATTTTTTTGGATGAACAAAAATAGAGATTAATAGTTTTTTTTATAATTTCCTTTTTCCTTTTTCCTTTTTTTTAAAAAAATTTTTAGAAGTCAAATTACAATTTCACCAGTAGAGCAGTCATGTGCATTGCACATGATAATTTTTCATCAGAATTAACTATAAAAAATAACGAAAGGTCTTATTAAATTTTTTCCCATTGTATGAGGGCTTAATTGACATTTTTGGTAGTTTGGGAGCCAGTTTAAAACAATCGTCATAGTTTAGGAGTCAAATGAGTAATTTACTAAAAAACAATTCGTTAAAAATGAAATCAATAGTATTTTTTAGTCTTTTACCCACTATATCTGCGGACATGAAGCATTTAGTGGAGTAAAAATTTGAAATAGGTGCCACTTTGTCCAAAACCCAAATTGGGTTGGAAGATAGATCAGCTAGTCAGAGTTGTACCTGAATTCCTCTTAAACCGACACAACTTTGTGGACTGGATCACTGAATTCCTGTTATATTAATATTGTGCAGTTTATTGTCTTACACACTTTTGTTAATTCAAGCTATTCCCGGGTAACCACGTTTTAAACTATCTTGTATTTATAATCTCCAGTGATAGAAAATTGGTCCAATTTGATGTGTTATATGAGATAAATGTCATGTTTGATGTTTTATTAATATAAAGTCATTATCTTTGAAAGCATTGTACACAATTCAATGACTTTTGTAATTGCTTCATTATCACATTTAGTTTTATTGATATTTATCATACTTTTGTTGATTTTATGCATTTAATTAATACACGCTTGGATCCCTTTTTTAAAATATATAATGGTAACTGCATGTGCACGCAACTTATTATACCAACTAGTATTCAACTTTGCGCGATGCGTGGATAATTTTAAATGAAGGGAGAGAAAAAACGCGAATAAAAAATTAACATAAGGAAAAAAATATCATAAATGAAAAAACATTGAGGGGAAATATTTGTTCGAAATTAAAATAGATATATAAATGAAGGAAAATAGATAAATGAGAGTAATAAAAGTGGAGAGAGATATAAATGGAGGGAGAAAAAATATATATAAATAAAAGGAGATAGATAAATGAGAATAAAAAAATTGGAAGGTTTCATATGTTGCCACGTGACAAAATGAAAGATTTCAAAAGTACTCCATTTTGTTGTATTGTAATTAGGGTTGTAAGTCGGGCTAGGTGAACCGGACTTGAGGTTGCTCAGGCTCAACCCAAGCTACCTTACCCATGCTCAAGTCCGAGCTCAGACCGAACTAAACTTTTCTACCTAAGCTCGAACTCGGCTCATAAATATTGCGAAATTTGGGCCTGATTTCGGACAGGCCCGATTTTAACTTTTTTGTTAAAAAAAGTTTGAATTAATATTTTTTTCTTGTATTTTCATTATAGAGAAAATGTACACACTAAAATCTAATTGATATTTCATAAAATAAAATATATAATTATGAAATGTATTAAGTTAAAACAAGGGAAAAAAGATTGAAAACCTACAAAGACCAATTAAATATCATACATATAAAATTAGTTAACATAAATATTTTATAATATATATATATTCAAAGTTTGGGCTTCGATCCCAATGCGGGCTTTGCAAAGTTTGGCACAAGCTTGACCCGAAATTCATTCGGGCTTGAAATTTTGGCCTAGGCTTGGATCAAACTCAAATAAAGCTCGACTCAAAAATAACGGGCGGACTTCGGGCTTGCCTGACTCAATTTATAAGCCTAATTATAATAGATTGAGGAAAAATACAACAGTGTGCTAGTGACCAATATAATTATCGATCCTTTAGGGAAACAACAATCAAATAAGAATTAATAGGAAAATTTACAAATTTACACAACAACGTGTAATCGTTTTTTGTTTTTTTCGTAATTTCAAGCTAAATCTTATTGCTATCGAATATTTACGCTCCGAGATGTTTACAGTAGTGGTTTTTGAGGTTTGTGGTGGTGGTGAATTATCATTTGTGGTTACAGTGGTGATTTAAATTTAAGGCGGATGAGAAAGCGGGTTCATATAAATAGTTCGTATATTAGGTTACACACACACAAGATCCATTTTTAATCCAAATTTTATCTTGATTAATAGTTAGGTGTGCATGCAAAATAAAGTCCAGATTAAATGTCCAATCATATAAGAAAACCAAACATCTAAAGAAGAATATGAGGAAAAAATTCCTTTCGAGCAAAACCTCTATTTCAACACAATATCAAAAATTGACAAATTCGGTGACTCAGTGACTACTTAAAGCTCCAATAAGTATAATGCACAAGTCTTCAATTCTTCTACAAATACGACACAGTTTAGCACCGTCCACGGGAAGTGGTCTTCCCTCGGTATCCACCGATCAACCTCAGGATTCAAGATCCTTAACAGTAGAGCCTTGGCTTAGAAAATCAGCAATAGAGTAAAACTCTTGAAAGGATTGATGTATGCCTATGGAACATGGGTTTTAATAAACTCAATAAATCCTATAAGAGATGTATGATTCGTAGAAGAAAATAGTTTTTGTAAAACAAAAAGATGAAAACTTTTGGAACATATATTGGGAATTCACTTTCGCCAACAAGTTTTTATAAAAAAACACATTTTTTGAGGTAATACTTTCGTTTGAATGAGAATAGGGTCTCGTTCGAACGAAAATAATAATTTCGTTCTAATGAGGTGAATTTCGTTTGGACGACAAGACAATCTCGTTTGATCATCCTTCAAACAACCTTATAACGAGTTTGATTATGATAAATAGAGCACAACTCGTTAGATGCTTATTTAAAGCTCGTTCCAACGAAAAGGAACATTTTGTTCTAACGAGATCTATATCTCGTTCGAATGAGATTCAAAACAAAAAAAAATATTTAAAAAAATCGATATATAAAAAATGCCTCGAGATAAAACAAACATCCCAGAGTATAATTCGATTCAGAAATCCAAACCGCTAATTCTTATACCTCCATAAAATATTCGTGATGATTCCAATGACTTGGATCTCAGAAATAAAGCTCGATCACCAAATCATGGAGGCAAAAGCAAATTAAGTGTTCGATTTATAGCAAGGGTTCGTAACAGGATACACCAAAATAACTAAGCTATGAGTAGTTATAAAATCTTACTCTTATAAATCTCCCCCTTTGGATATTGAGGTACAAAACCAAAAATTGAAAATCAAATTACAATAAAAACCCTAAGAAAATGTATCTTAATGTCCTCCCAAACCCAAAAACGAAAAGCCATTCGAAAATTTGACTAAAATTCTTAATCTTGTGTAATTCATGAGATCATCATAATAGTGGAAGATACCTATACACATGAAATAAAAGAATAACATGACGTGCACGAGCTTTTGTAAAAATCACTACACCAAAACTATCGAGTTGTCATAATCATTGACCATGACAAGTTCATTAGAATTGTCACAATCCTGTCACGGTCTTTGACCGTGAAAAGTAAAAAAAATTATCACGGTCTTTGACCGTGTCAATTCTGGGTAGAATTTTAAACAAAGTTGTTGGGCAGTATGGCCACTGTTAATGCCCCAGCAGTATATTTGTACCTATTATAACAAAATTGTATCTTTTCAAACAACATATATATCCAAATAAAATACAAATCATTTACCAAATCAAGGCATTTATAATCCATATCCAAATAAAATATAAATGCAAATACCCATCATATCCAAACCAAATTGTACCAAACTCAAAAGAATATAAATAGGATCCAATTTTCAAAATCAAAAGAGATAGAAATAAAGTCAATCTTCAGCAGGCCGGAGGAGGAAGGAAGGCCACACAACATATGAATTCACACACACCCCAATATGCTGAACGCCGCATTGTTCGAGCAATCACACAGGTGAGTTCTCATTTCCCTCCACCACATGCATGACGTGCAGTCTTGATTCAATGTCTTTGAGGGGACGTCCATGAACCGCCATACTCGGGAAGAAGTTCAGAACCCTCAACCCCCTCTCTATTGACAGGCCACAATATATGTCGAGTAGATGCATGATCGACCAACCAAGTGTTGGCATAGGCCGCTCGACGGGGGTCACGATGGGAAAAGGATCATCATATGGCACTGAGTCTGTGCGTATCGATGATGAAGCAATGTTGTCAACGTCGGTGTCCTCATCCTCCTTGTCCTCTACCACCTTCTCCTTTCCCTTTCCCTTTCCCAACCGATGCTTTAAGAAGGCGTACATATCTAGGACTATCGCATCTAACCTTGATAGCTTATTGTTATGGTAGTCCACCTTATGGGATTACTCGTTGTTACTCGTATCCATTCCGATGATCCTGGACTTCCCCACCCACGAGCTCACCCCCTAGTCCTCCCCTTGCAATCCGAGACCAGCACTTGGCTGAGTGCGTCCGTAACCAAAGAGCATCGTCGGCATCAGACGGCGACCCATTCATTTCCTTAAGCTTTGCGTGAAAAAATAAAAAGTACACAATTAGTCATTTAAGTAAATAAAAAAATTATAACATAATTAAAAATATTAAACATTTATAACTTACACTGGTGGCTGCGATGCTCGGGGACACCCTCTTGTCCTTCCCCTTTTTTGTCTGAATTTCCACATAGGCATCAAGCCTATGTGGCCTACCCCCAGGGCCACTCCCCGTCTCCTGAAATAAAATAATACATAATTATTAAGCAATTCAAATTAATGCTAAATTATAATAACTAATATTAAAAAAATTAAAAACTTACCATCTTGTGCTCCACCTCTGCGTAAGATGTCCACCCGGAGTAATGCACATCCAACTTTTTCGCCCGATTCTCCCTCCCTGATTAACGAGATGCCAATTGCCTCTCATTGGTCTCATTGTCGATAAATTTCTGCCAGTGTGACAATGAGCTTGGCTCCTTGGGGAGGACGGTATCATGGAGTCTCAAAATGGACTCCCGGATCTTTCCAAAGTATCGTGCTCCTAAATTCTTCTTCCATATCTTATATTGATCCCTCAATTGTTCCAACGTGGGGACACGGAGATATGCGGTCAGGCCGAATTGTTCCTGTAAGTAATTATTATAGTTATAAATATAAATATTAAATATTCAACCTGTAGCGCCTCAGATGTTCATCTTGAGGTCAATAGGAACGGCCCTCCAGTTAGTGTGCCTCGGGACGATAGTCGCCTTCAATAACTCTAGCGCTCTAGTTAATAATATCATCTTATTCTCGATGATGACCCCTAATTTTCCCCATTTTGGGGCCCTACTGTTTGAGGAGTCCTCATCGCCTCCGCTACCGCGTCCTGATAAAGTCATTTTCTGCAAAAATTGTTATTATTAGTACACATATGTATATGAAATTTGAATTAATGCTCAAATCTAATAAAACCAATACCAATATCAATTTATACCAATTTTAATTTATACCAATATCAATTTATACCAATACCAATATCAATTTATACCAATTTCAATTTATACCAATATCAATTTATACCAATACCAATACCAATACCAATATCAATTTATACCAATTTTAATTTATACCAATACCAATTTATACCAATTTCAATTTGTACCAATATCTCCTTAGCATTAAAAAGATATTTGTGCTTGAATTGATGAAAATTATAATTAACATTAAATTGTTGTCCAATAATAATAGAGCAATAGAACAATACAGTCGTTGGTTACTACAAATAATTTGAAAATGAAAAAATTATTTCAGATTTGGGTTATCATAAAAAATGGATTGACATTCGGTAGGTGCAGCCAAGTCATCGGTACTACTATTTAAATGCTTTGGCACATGTAGGATAATTGACCATGACTCGTTGATATACTCCGAGTAAAACACTTGCTTGACCTTTTGAAAAGAACAAATAAACGGCTTATCTGTCACATGTTCGTTGCTCTTCAACTTGGACAAGTCAACCATGATCAAATTGGTGCTAGGATCAACTTTACAAGCAATTTTATCCTCAATTCTTACCCAACCACAGTAAAATAAAACCTCTTTGAAGTTTACATAGTCCAATTCAAATATATTTCGAATTAAACCATAATAAGTCATTTCAGGTTCAACAAGATTTTTATCTTTCGCGGTCGCTCGAAAAAAAGTAAGAGCCATGTATAAAATGCCCGAGTTTTGTATATTTGTATTTTCCTTGTACACCCTTTCATCGTGGTCATGCAACTCTTGAATGGGTCGTGACACAAAGTAATTTTAGAAAAAAGTTGAAAACTCCCCCCCCCCCCCCCCATTTGGACAATAATCCAGTGGTCATGCCATCTCCAAAATTAACAAACCCAAAAAATTAAGACAAAATAATTATTTAAGGATTTATTAGTGTGAATTAAATTAAGGATTTTAAGAAAATTAAACAACCAACTTCCATATCCAACCACATCCGTCCAATATAATCCAACAGCAACAATAAACCAACAAATGTGTATCCCGTACTCCTTCTAATTCATCTACTCAATTAATTCATTTCCAAAAACATAAGAAATTAAATACATATGACAAATTAGCTTCAAGCCCAAAATAATAACACCCAATCAAAATTAACAATTTCTAACAAATTTCAAACCTAAATAAGAATACACAAACAATATTTATAATCTCAAATTAATTTCATTATCTAAACAATATTTATAATGTCAATATTAACAAGAGATTTTAGGGGTTCGAGGCGAACTCGTCCCCCTAACCCCGGCTGCCCCCACCCCACACACATGGACACACACACACGCGCGTGCACACACACACTCACACACACACACACACACTACACACACCCACCTGCACACACACACACACACATAAAAATAAGGCGAGGGAGATAAAAATGTACATATATATACACGTCTACACACACATATAATTGAAATGAGGAGGGAGAGAAAAATATACCTTAGAGAGAGAGAGAGAGCAGCCGCGCAGGAGAGGGAAAAAAAGGAGGGAATGAAAACGGTAATAAAAAAAGAAAGGGTGGGTTTTTTTACTGGCAAAATTTGTCACGACCCTATCACGGTCTTCGACGGTGACAAGTTCTTGACAACTGCCCTTGTCACGAACTTGTCACGGTCTTTGACCGTGGCAACTGGTTGTCACAGCCTTGTCACGGTCATTGACTTTGATAAAAAAAATGCGGGTTTTTTATCACAGTCAATGACCGTGACAAGGTTGGCAGGCTCAAAGGTGACAATTTGGCCTTTTTGGTTTAGTGAATAAACTTCCCCTGAATATATAATCTCCCATTTTTGTCCGTAATAGACAATGGAAAAGAAGCTAAGCATCAATAATAGTATGACACGAATCCAAAAGAAATAACATTACAAAGATAATCAATTAAGCACATGAGACGAATTTCCAAAAGTCTTTTAACTAACTCTTTTCGAAGTTTTTCAAATTTTTTCAAGTATAAAAAGTAAACGTATAAAAATACGTATCGATACAAGATACATAGCACCTTGGAATAACATTAAAATATCTTAATCGGGAAAATGGAATGTAGACATATAAACATACGCATTCATAACATAGGTGCACGAAGTCAATGAGGTACATTTGAATAAAAAGTCAATTTCAACCTTAGGTGTAAGAATGTTGAACATAAATGAAATTGACTCGACTTATGCAACATTCCATGAATCGCAATGATTCTCAAATTAATAACGCCAAACTATTTAATGCTTTTCAAGAGAGTCCATTGTGCACCCCATTAATCTTCTACTTTATAATCCCATTGATGTTCTACTTTATAACACCTTTAAAATCTCACATATTTAAGAATTCACTCTCAAATTTTGAAGATATCATAATGCTCATATATAGTCAAGCATCAATGTACAAAAAGAAATTGGTCTTGGCACTTCTGTTCTGTGTGCCGGTAATATTTTAGGCTCTTTTTGCACATTTTGGCTTTTAACGCAAAGAGAATTTTTCTCTTTCTTATCCACTTTCCATTGCTTCATATAAAACACTCTTTTTGGGTAAAAAAATTCAAGCAATGTTTCTTACAAGCACAATTTATCGCTTTTTTACATTTGGTTCGTTATTCAGTATGATTGAGATGAGAACATTGTATTCGACACATGATAAGCAAGTACAATGTTAAAAAAGTCCTACACATGTGCAATAAAGGTGATACAAAATCTAGCATGAAGAAAGTAATCATCAATGATCAATAAAATGCTATCCACACATTATTAAGCACACTAAAGAACGAAGTCATGACTTAAGACACCATGAAAAAGTCACATGAAAGGATGGAAGTTAAGGGTGATCCAAATAGCTTAAATCCACATCCATATATGGTGAAAAAAGAAAATATATATTTTTTTAATCTTTTTCAAAAATTTATCAAAAATAAAATCTTTTGGAATTTTTTTACACTTTTTCTTAAATACCAAAAATCTTTTTGGATTTTTCAATATATATATAAAGAAGAAGCATAAAATCATAAAAATACATAGAGTTACAATCTAGCAATAGGGATATATGATATGAACATAATAAATAACCTACACTAGATAAAGTACCTAAACTCAATCATCGGAGAAAATACCCAAAGACTTCCTAAAATTCTCGAATTTAAATGCATCTACAAGTTTCATGAAAATATTGGTTAATTAACATTCGATGCTCATAAAGCTTAAGGACACGACCTTATCCTCAACAAGATCACGAGTAATATCACGTATTCTAATGTGATTTGTACGAGAATGTTGGACCGCATTATGGAATATATGAATTGCACTAGTATTGTCAAATGAAATAGTCAATGTGCCTTGTGAGATTCCATAATCTTCTCTTCATCCATAAGAGTTGCAAGAAACAACTCACGGTGGCTATATACTCAGCCTTGTCGTGGACAGAGAATGAAGTTTTGATTCTTTCTAAACCAAGATACAAGAGAGATCCTAAAGTAAAAACACTCATTCGAAGTGCTCTTAAAACTATAAAAATCCTCGACCCAATCGAAATCTGAATAGGCAGACAAACGATCATCGGTATTAAAGTAATACCAAATATTACAGGAAAGAGAGCCACTAATGTATTTGATGACACTACACCGAAACAACAGACTTGTCACAATTTTTTATCGTGTCAAGTCCAACTTATCAAAGTCTTTGATCGTGACGATTCTGAGGGTGACAACTTCTTTGTCGCAGACTTGTCACGGTCAAAGACTGTGAAAATCCATGATAAAACCAAATTATCTTTCAGAGACAATTGTTATCACGCACAGACTTTAGTGCTAGAGGAAATGTCAGGATGACTAGTAGTAAAGTAGAGAAGACTACCTATCATGCTCTTATAAAATAGTTTTATCTAAGTCGTTACCAAAATCATCTTTCTGAAGCTTAGTCGATGTACTAATATGGGTGGGTGAGTGCTTAATAGAGTCTAAACCAAATTTCTTTACTCTGTCCCTATCACATTTAGATTGAGATATGGATATCCCACCCTCAATTTAACGCACTTGGATACCTAATAAGAATGTAAGCTCACAATCCATGTTCATCTCATCCTCAAAAGTGTGAGTATGTCGAGAGCATGGGGATCCAAATACTATATCGTCCACATATAATTATGAAAGAAATATAACACCATTATATCTCCTCATAAACAACGTTTTATCCACTCTCCCTCTCGTAAATTCACGAGATAAGAGATAATAAATGATCCACTCATACCACGCACGAGGTGCTAGCTTCAAATCATATAGGAATTTCTGAAGATAATAAACCTGTCCTGGGTGCTTTGGGTCTTCAAACCCCTTTATTGTTCCATGTACACTTCCTCCTATAGAATGTCATTGAGGAATGCATACTTGACATCCATTTGATATAACTGGAAGCATAGATGGAATGATATGGTGAGTAGTAAGTGGACGGAGTCAAGCCTAGCAACATAAGTGAATGTCTGGTAAAATTCTACACCCTCAAATTGTGTGTAGCCTTGAGCGAGAAATTTAGCTAATTTCTCAATTATGGTATAATTTTCATCTATATTATTCTTGTAAATCCACTTGGTACCTATCACATTAATCTCACTAGGTCGGGGGACTAACTCCCAGACATCGTACTTGTAAAACTAAAATAACTCTTCTTGCATAGCTGATATCCAATCTCGTCCTTAAGTGCTTTTTTTACATTCTTAGGTTCGATTAGGGAGGTATAGAAAAAGTGGCTAACCACATTTTCAAGTTGAGCGTGAGTCTTGTATCTAGGGTAGGATCACCAAATATACCGTAAGGGTCATGACTTTTTCGAACCCAAGAGGATGAATCCTCTAAATCAAGAGTGGAGTCCACCGGGGTAGTACGTGGAATGGTCTGAAATTCATCAAATAATCCAGACTCTAGCATTGTGATGGTATCATATTGTGTGGTGAGATTTCATAGCTTAGAAGCTTTCATAGCATTTGGGGTTGACCAACTACGAACATAATCATTTTGTTTTGTTTTTTTGCACAAACATAAGCATTTCAAATTTGCAAAGTGATTTGGTACCTTCTTTGTTTGTATTTTTATAATAAAATTCATTATTTAGTTGTAATATATTTTGTTTGAGTGAAGTTTAGAGGCAACCATTACATTAACTATCATGATGTAGGTTTGGTTACATTAATAACCATTCATATATAGTGGTTCTTTTATGCGCTATGAATTCCTTACAGTGACTCTTAATCTGAAACATTTTTATGGACAACTAGTTATTTGTTACTTACACGTTCTTTTGTTGTTTTTTACCTTTAGATAACCCTTTAATCACTTTTTGCTTCTCTTTAACTATTTCTCTTTCCATTTAATACGTAGGTGATGGTGAACAATGTTGCAGGAAGCAATCTTACACTATGCTCTCCCTTGAAGATAATAAGTTTTTGTTTTAGTAGACCGTCTTCAAAATCATAAATTTATTCACTTATATGAAGTGAATTATGTTAAAATAATTTTTATATTTTTAATGTGAATAGTATGGAGTTACTCGTACATTTAAGGCACATTAGAACTTTCAAAAAGGGAATGAAATGTTGTGACAATTCTTTGTTTTATGAAGTCCATGTTTTTTATGAAACATGTTGAACACATGAAGGATTTTTTTGTATTGTATTGCACCCTTTATAACTTCTTATAAAATAATAATTTGCTATTACATGAAACATTAATATTAACAAAAAAAATAGGGCCTGCTCATTTAATGTCATCTGATTGGAACTCTTCCTTTCCAAATTTTTCTCTAACTCATTTAAATAAGGCTTGCTCTGACCATTCCCCTCTCCTTTTTTCCATTAAAACTCTACTAGACAATATTACCAAGCCATTCAAATTCTTAAACATGTGGTCCTCTTATCATCAATGCAATCAGGATATAGATCAATCTTGGTCTAAACCTATGGAAGGAAGTCCCCTTAGATGCTTCTCCCAGAAATTACATAGACTAAAAAAAGACTTGACTATTGGGAATAAGAATACTTTTTAGAACATCTTTAACCAGTGGAATCTCTTGAAAAAGAAGTGGATGGTATTGAGAAGTTGTTTGAAGAAGACCCTTCTGATTTGAATAGGCATAACTTATCATTAGCAAAAGGCAAGCTGATGGGGGCTTTAAGAAATGAAGAATCCTTTTGGAAGCAAAAACTCAGTGGTAAATGGCTATTGGAGGGAGATACCATTTCAAAATTATTTCATGTCTCTGTAAAAGATAAAAATGCTTCTCTTATGATTCATAGAGTTAAGAATAATGAGGGCTTATGTATAGAAGACTTTCATAAGATTAGAGAAGAATTTATAAGCTTTTTTCAATACCAAATACTAGCAGATGATATTGAAGGTGAAGACTTTATTATCAATAACATAAAGTATAAAATTTCTCTTGAGTAATCCCAAATATTGGATGATTATCCTGATGAAAGTGAAGTATAGAGGGCTATTAAGGAGCTTAATGAAGATAGTAGTGCTGGTCCTGATGGATTCAATGGGCATTTTCACCAAGTTTATTGGGAAATTATTAAAGTTAATACCATTAAGGCCATTAACCATTTCTTTTTAGGAGGTGAATTTCCAAAAAGTTGGTCTATCTCAAATATAATCCTCATTCCTAAATCCAAAAACCCTCTCACTTGCTCAGACTTTAGACCAATAGGCCTAAGTAATTTTTATTTCAAGATTGTGACCAAAATTATGGCTTCTAGACTTTCCAAAGCTCTTCCCCTTATTATAGACTCTTCCTAAGCAGGTTTCAGTAAAGGAGGGCTAATCACAGAATATTTTACTTGCTCAAGAGATGATTAATTGGTTGGGGAAAAAATCTCATAGAGGGAATGTGGTTATCAAGCTTGATCTTTCTAACGAATATGACAAAGTTATTGACTGTTCCTTAGCAAAACCCTTAGAAAATTTGGTTTCTCAGAAGTTTGGATTGACAAAATTTGGAGATGTATATCTAATAATTGGTTTTCCACTATAATTAATGGTCAGGTCTTAGGCTTCTTCAAATCCTTTAAAAGGCTCAAATAAGGAGATCCATTATCTCCGGGTTATTTGTTTTAGTTACTGAAACTTTGAATAAAGGTGCTCATAATATACTGCTATCAGGTAAGATTAAACCATTTACTCTTTTAAGGGGGAGTCCAATTATCAGTAACCTTAGTTTTGCAGATGATTTCATCATCTTTACAAATAGTGGTGCTTACTCCCTCAATAATCTCATAAAATTCTTGAAAAGGTTTGAGAAAGCCTCTAGCCAAGTGATCAACTCAACCAAGAACAACTATAATGTCCATTCCTCAATGAGCTCCAAAATAAATAAACCATTTAAGCCAAAACCAAATTCACGAAGACAAACATTCCTCTTAAATATCTAGGTTGCCCTCTATACTATGGGAGAATTAAACACATATACTATGATGAACTTCTTCAAAAAATAAAAATAAAAACTTGATGGTTGTAAAACTAACTTTCTTTATTTTGCAGGTAGAAGGACTCTAATAAATTCAGTGATGAATTCAATCCCTCTTCATTATTTGGCAACTCTCAAACCTCCCCAAAAGACAATTTTCATCATTCATAAAATGTTTAGCAATTTCTTATGGGGTTCTTCAAAAGACTCTGGTCCTAGATTACACTAGTTGAAATGGGAAGATTTATGTGTCCCTACTCAAGAAGGTGGCCTAGGTTTCAAAACATTTGATGATGTTTGTAAGACTCTTAGCATGAAACTATGGTGGAATATCAGATCTTCTCAAAGTCTTTGGTCAAAATTTTTTCTCTCCAAATATAGAGACATTTCAAAAAAGGAGGTTCAAATACCAAAAAAAAGGATTCAACAGATTTATGAAGAAGCAGACCATCACATCTCAGTCATTAATAATCTTCAGATCTGGACTCCCACAAATCATGGAAATTTCACTTCCAATTCATCTTGGCAGCTCATCAGATCTGCTAAACCAAGCTCCTATCTTTGCAAAGAAATTTGAAATTCCAGGTTTCCTCTTAAAATATCTATATTTTCATGGAAATGCTTCCATAAAATTGTCCCCATAGAGGCATCAATACAATATAGAGGTATTCATCTTACTTCTAAATGCCAATGTTGTCATAAAGAATTGGAATCTATGCATCATCTTTTCATCAAGGGTCCAGTTGCTTATGTTGTATGGAATTATTTTGCTAATATGATGGGCCTTAAAATATCATTTATCTCGATGAATCAAATGTTGAATTCTTAGTGGCTCAGGAAACACAAATTAAACTTCCTTCAATTCCTGATATCTATTCTTCCTGGGATTATTCTTTGGGAAATTTGGAATAGTAGGAGTAAAAGTATTTATGAAGGTAGTAAAATGGACTGCAAGAAGATCATCCAAAATGTTATTAATTTCATTAAAGTTTGTGCCTCAAATAGTGTGTTTCATTCACAATCTTCAAATCATGTTATATCATTTCAAGGTTCAACCTCAAAATTTGTTCTTATAAAAAAACTTTCATCATAGTGAAATGTTATAAACCTAGTCTTGGTACTTTTAAACTCAACACTGATGGAGTTTTAAAGAATAATCCAGGCATGTAAGGATCGGGGGTATCATTACAGATCATCAAGGCAATTTAATTCAAGCTTTCTCTTCCTTTCAAGGAATAACTTCTAACAACAGGACTGAAATCTTGGCTATTTGGAGGGGTCTAAAGCTGTGTATGGAGCTTAATATCTCTCACATTGTGGTGGAATCAGACTCTAAGCTGGTGATTGACATTCTTCGGGGATTTATCCCAAAACCTCCATGGTTTATAACTGACATTATTCAAGAGATAAGAAGCTTCAACATATCTACTACCTATTATCACTGCTTTAGAGAAGCCAACCAAGTCGCTGATATCCTAGCTAATCATGGGATTCAATCTCAATCTCTCTCTATTTTTAGGCACTTCAAAGATCTTCATTTTCATACTAGAGGATCTTATAAGTTGGACAAGTAAGGCCTGCCTTCCATTAGATCAACTTTCAAAATTTATTTGATTAGATTCAATCATTAGTTTGTAAAAGCCACCTGGTAGGGCTCTTCTACCTTTATTTTATATAATAATGAACTTAGTCCTTTGTAAAAAAAAAATAGTCCCTTCCTAACAAATTTTGGTGATGAATTGATCAATATTTAATGGTGATAAAGTGGAATAATGGTACCATTAAGTCTAACCCTCTTAAGAAATGCTTAAATATGTAGAAAGGTATCCTTTTGTATAAGAGATCTAAATAAAAAAATCAAATACCTAACATATATGGATGTGTGCGCGGGTGTGGGGGGGGGGGCTGGGGGGGAAGAGAGATGATACCTTTGGAACAGTGACTTGGTGGATCTTCTTGGACCATGGTTGAAATCTAGAAATAATTAAACTATACAGAGAAATAAAAAGCACATTGTATCACAATCTAGAACTCCTACAAAGTCTAGAATGATACAGATTTAGGACCACTTATAAAAAAAATATAATACAATATGAAAAAATCAAATACCAATATAAATCAGTGGAAATATATAAATAAATAGATACATAGATAAAATAATCAACGAAGCTGTTTATTTAATGGGTTCATGTGTGATTCTCATCTTCATTTTTGTCAAGTGTATGAGATGGAATGGATAATTATGAATATGTTTTGGGATCAAACAATTGAAATTTAACAAAAAAACTAAGGTGTGTTTGGGAAATTCAATTCCATACTTTGGAATGGGGATTGAAAAATTTTCAATCTAAGTTTTGAACTGAAATAATTTCAATTTCAATTCTATGGCATGGAATTAGGGCTCTCAAACACACCTTATTGAAATAGGAATTTGAATAATTAAGGATTACATTTGGGAAAGAAGAAAAATTGAGAGATACTTTATAAGCTTAGATGGGACTTTATTCATGAAGAGTCACTCTGAGTGCAGTTTAATTTGTAAATAAATATTTCTAAATAATGGCCCACAGCAATACTAAAATATGGGGATAAATAAAAAAAATTTATAAAATTAGGTATGAATTAAATAACACTAAAAATTGGGGTTAAAGAAATCACAAACTCTATATGCAATTTTAAGTCACAGTGAGAAATCGCATTTCTCAAATGTGACTTGAAGTCAAAATCACATATTAGAGGTGAGATCTTTAAGAGTGTAATATTCAGTCGAACATATGAAGAATGCAATATATATATATATATATATATATATATATATATATATATATATATATATATATATAAAATTGTTGGTGTAATAGCTTAGAAGGACTTCACCCACCTCTCTCTGTATTATCAATTTCTCAATAACCCACAATCTCATGCTCTTCAAAATTTGCCATAAAGGTAATTGAACTATATTTTTTTACTATGTTATTTGTTTTGTGTCCCATTCAAATCATGAGAAAGTAGCAATAAGAGGACACAACAATAAAATTCAGTATAGTAAATGGGTTTAAGTAGTTGTAATGGTTTTATTCAACCCAATTGTTGCAGGTTAATATTATTTAACCAGTAATACAGTGACACCTGTCAACATTATCATGAGGCCTGTCACACTAGATCAAACTTGGTCGGCACAAGTACTCGTTCGTCGGCTGGCCAACCGACCACCTCTAAGGAGTTAAAAGGTCATCCATATGAAAAGCAACATATGGGATATGCAACAGTCACCATGCACATGCACGTGAAGAGACACCCAACTGCATACTGTTATGTAAAGGTGTAAATGCTTAAATCAATTAAGGAATTCTACCTCTTGGCTTCCTACTGACTATAAATATGCCATTTCCCCCGGCTAAGAAGGCAAAGCTTTGATGTCATAGTTAAACCTTGTAATTTTATCCTAAAGATTAAAAAAAATCCTAACCAACTTTACCCGTGGACGTAGGCTTATTTCTTGAGCTGAACCACATAAAAATTCTCTGTTGTTTCTTTACTCTATTTATCTATGGTTATAAGTTTGGTGATTATCATCTAAAGTCAATAACTAAATCTTGACATTAACAGATTGTCGAAGTCTATGGGAAGCGATATGTCATCGTCATTTTCTAGTAATTTCTTTCAAAGACCTATCCTTGAGTCCTTCTGAAGGATGGCTAAAATCCCATAAATTAGTCTTGTTGGGGAAACACCTTTACCCCTTCTGCTCCACCCGACAGAGGGTATTTGTAAGGAATTTTACTCAACCTTGCCAAAAGGCAAGAGGCGATGGAAGAAATAATGAGCCTGCTGAGTCAAACATTTCAAGAAAAATATACCGTTGTCCCATTCTCTCAGAGGGAAATTCCACCTCCACCTCCTAGAAATGAAAGGAGTGGATAATCTAGATCTTCACGCAATAGTCTTACTGTCCAGGAGAAACTTCCTCAATTAGATCTGAAAAACTTGTTTACAAGGTTAATAATAAAATGTTATAAATTGTTTAAACTCCGAATAAACTTTTTGGGCAAAACTTTTTTCGAAAAACACAAGATGTGTTGTAAAAACTTTCTGAATATATGGTCTAGATTTGATAGTTGATTTCCTTAGTTTTTTATAATTTAAAAAGCATCTACTAAAGCTACCATTCAGTACCAATCACAACAACAATTAAAGACATTCAAAGGAAAAAACACAGGAATTTAACGTGGTAAAACCCTTAATCAATGGAAACATCCACGCTGCCCTCTACGGAACAAAACAAAACTTCACTAGAATAAAGAATCAAGTTACATCACTTAAGCAATCCTAAATCTAAGTTTAGATTTATACCTACATGAGCGCTTGGTGGAGGTTCTGTTGATGGCTCTTCGTTGGATCCATTAGGTGGGCCTTTAGATACGTTATTTCATTCGATCGAGAACCCACTGGTGCATCAGATTCCTTCTTTGGTAGCTATTTCCAAGACGAGAGATAGAGAGAAAGATGGTTTTGTTCAAGGGCAGCACTGGCTGGATATTGGGTGGGAAGAGGTTGGTGGATGGGAGAGCAATAGAGGAATTGGATTCATGGTTTCCATTATACTCCACTCAAAAGGTTTTCTGACTAGAAATTATCTCTTCTTTGTTGATTCTTTGCCTTTTCCTTGACCTCATTCTCTTTGAATTTTGACTCCAGCAACTCTTTCAACTTTAATTCTCAAACCGAACCACTGTGTCTAAGTGTACATGTGAGAAGTGTTTGTGAGATGATCTATATGCAGATATATGCAACTCGCCCTCTCAAAGAATTTATACAAATAATATCCTACGAATAAATAAATTCTATATGACATGCAAGATCTGATTCAAATGATTTTATAAAATAAACTTCTTATTCAATATCAGATCTAGAAAAACAACCTTGCTTTCAAAAATAGCCAAGGTCCTATGTGTCTTGTTTTTATTTTTGTACACGTTTTCTCAATCTCCCCCTTTGGATATTGGAGACAAAATTCCCTTGAGTATTCTAAACTCGTGGGTGAAAATGAAATATCCTAGTTGTCCTATACGAAAGTTCTAACTACCCATTCCCATCCTAGAACCAAAAATAAGATGAAAAAAATACATTACTCAACTACAACACAGACCAATACCCTACAAATATACGAAGCTATACAATGGGTCTGAGATGCCTGTTAACAAAAGTAAACATTGAATGGCATATTAGTTGAGTTAGAACAGGAATAGATATATAAAGTGCCAAGATTGCCAAGAAAATAATCAAGATCTTCTCCCCAAATTTTTCTCAAATATACAATGGGGAAAAAACGAAGAAAAATAGGAATAGAGAAGCATAGTCAATCATAAATTATACCATAAACAAGGGCAGAATCAAGGGTCTCCTACATAAACTGTTAGGAGGCGTCTTTTTTCATTTATTAAACAACCATGCCCTAAAAACCTCAAAAACCAATAATTCGCGAGAAACTAACGAGGTTATGATAAACTATGACGAAACTAAGTGAGAGTTATCATGCCTATAGCTGTTCACAAATATTCAAATCGTAGATTGTCTAATGGTTTGGTAAAGAGATCTGCGAGCTATTTTTCAGTGTTCAGATATTCCATAATTAGTTCTTTGGATTCTACAAGGTCACGGATGAAGTGATGCCTAATCTTAATGTGCTTAGTTCGGGAGTACTGCACCAGATTCTTCAAAATATTAATGGCACTCTGGTTATCACAATATATGTGTTGATACCAAATTTAATCTGCTGACTTGGACCAATCATATGAGGACACGTGGCTATCTACATGGCAACAACAAGCACTTCTGAGATGATCACACGCTCCGAGGAACCATGTTACTCCGAGGAACTCATACGCTCCGAGGAACAGACCTCTCCGAGGAACTCATACGCTCCGAGGAACAGACCTCTCCGAGGAACTCTTGAATACTAAGAAGCTTAAGCGGTCCGAGCAACTCAGGCGGTCCGAGTTGCATCTCGAACAAAGCATTAATAGCTGGATAACCAACAGTTCAATTGATTCATTAAATGCTTATCATTCAGACGCACACGCAAAGAGGGCATTAAATGTATTACCCTTTCGTATGTATATCATTTAATGTATTACCCTTTCACATTACAGCCTCAGGGCTATAAATACATTGTACAATCCTCATTGTAAGGGATCCGAATCAAAAACCTTGGAATCGAGAACAAAATTTCTAGTAATCGAGAATTCCCAAACATTCAGCAATAAAACAACAGTGGACGTAGGCCATTTTTATAAGGCCAAACCACTTTAAAATATTTTATCTCATTTATTTATCTGTGATTGAATTATTAGAGTGATCTAATTTTTTACATCAACAGATTGGTGCCGTCTGTGGGAATCGACTGGTAATATCGTTTTCTCACCCAAAAATAATCCATTACCAATGGCTGAAATTCCTGAATCCAGCATTCGAAACGTTGGAACCCCTCCAAATCCGTCTGCTCCACCAATTGTTCCAGATCTGACTGGAATAATGGCAAATCTAGCTCAGGGGCAGACCGTCATGCAAGAAACGATGCGACAACTCATCCAAACCCTCCATGGCGGTGCATCAGCCCATTCCGGACCATGAAGCATTCAATGAAATACCCGTTCGCCTTCTTCGCGTACTAGGCGTACTAATTCATATCGCGGTGACGAATCTGAAGATTTGTCTTATCAACCTGGACGAACTTCATCAGTGCGAGCCACAGATACTGAACAACGTGTCACCCTCTCCCCAGAAAGGACCAGCGCATTGGAAAGGTTAAGTAGGGCTTCTCCTTTCGATCGATTAGGCCCTAGGAGGAACAAAAGTCCCCTTAATGCAACGTCGAGGAGCTTTCGACGACCATCAAATATAAGGGAAGGATCTTCCCAGTCGCGACCAGCTACACTGCGTGACTAATTATTTTAATTTTCTAATTTATTTATTTAAAAGATTTCAAGATAATATTAAATTCATAATGTAACTCTTGTTACAATTATAAATTGAATAATATCTTCTTCAGAAACTAATTTAAAAATGCCACAACTATAAAAAAAAATGGATTTATACTCTCTTTAAAAAAAATCACCCGCTAAGATCGATTTATTAGAAAATGTATGAATCCTTAAATCGCAATTCCGCGTAAATATTCCAAATTTAATACTATAATTAGGAAAATCCTATCTCTAGTTCAATTCAAAAATTAAATATTAAATTTAAAATGAATTTAATTTCCCTAGAATAGAATTAATCAAACAAATTAATTAATTAAAATGAACATCAAAGACAGTTTCATCTCACCCCTTGAATGGGATGTTTAGCCAAGCATTCTTATGTGTGCATAAACAATCCTCAATAATGATATGAATTGAAAGAGAAGGGAAAGAACAAAGTCTCCCTTTCGTATTGAATTCTTGAAAGTGTGTCCATATTTATTCTCACAAGTAGGCTCACTTGATTAGTGTCAAATAAAAAAAAATTATAAACAATATTCTAAGCCTAAAGTATTTTTTTTTTTGATAATTTTCTGACTTTTTTTTATACGTTACAAAAATGGTACTATAAATAATATTTTTTTGTTAAGGTCGTGCTTGGGATCGTAGGTGGAAGTTCGGCTAGGAACTCGCTGGAGTTATGGAAGGTGGCTGTCGCTGCTGGGTTTTTTTTTTTGGGCAAAGGTTGGTCAGGCATTGGGCGTAACTGCATTTGGGTGATGGCAGGAAGCCGAATTTTCAGGCTTTGGGGTTCGCTAGATTAAGTGGGTATGGTTGTCGAGTTGGGGCAGAGGTTGTTGCCATGGCTGATTTTTTTTGTATAGAGGTGATGGGTGAGTAGGAGAGAGAGTGTGAGGTTTGTGGGTGTTTAATTTGAATAAAAAATAAATGAAAATTATTTAATTATTTACAATTAAAATTAAAAATAAAAATATAAAATCAATAAAAACTAATAAAATCTACTTAAACTAAAAGGAATTAAATTCCTAACTATAGTTAATAAAAGACTCAAATAAAATAAATAAAACTAAACTAACAAATTTTTAAAAAAAAAAAAGCCTAATAAAATAAAAACACCTATTATATTTACATAGAAATATTAAAATACTTGATGCAAAATAATATACCCTAATATTTATAATTATACGCACATAAATAAAATATAAAAATTATAAAAAAAGTATAGACGACTCAAATAAAAATCTAAAAAATATAAAAGTACAAACTAAATACACACGACGCTATAAGGTGATGGCTTGGGCTCGGTTTAGGCTCAAGTTTGGTATGAAAAAGGATTTAGGGTATCGAAACTAATTTGGGTAGCTCAAAAGGAAACATTAGACTTTACGATCACTTAGATTTTCTTCGTTAAACGCATGACCGCTACACTGTTGTAATTACATTAATTTAGCACAATTTGATATTGCCACTACCTATTGACCTACAATATAGATAAATACGAACAAAAGGCCAATTATATCGTGAATGAGCGACTAAAAATGCACATATTGGGGGCATAAATTAAATATTTTTGGGTGCTTATCATGCAGCAGCAGCTAGAACTACAGGGACAGATCCTCTTTGCCCTTACAATAGCTATGAACGTTATAGGATTGATTTAGACGCCTCAGCTCGTTCTATCTAGATATGATCTTTATTATTCCATCATTTTATTTTGGGCATGTTGCTCGTAGTTGGATAGGATTTTATTTATGTCGGGATATTATTTCAATATTCAATTTTTATTATAGTTATATTATTATTGTTGGTGACTGATGGTTTATTTGAACCACATTTATTATTCATTTATGTATGAGAATTTATTATGTTCATTTATTTGTATGGTTTCATTCGTATTATTTTATATTGTTTGTTGTGACAGTGATGCTGAGAATGAGACCATACTGATATTCCTATTTTATTTTAGTAAAGTATTGGCCACCCGGTATTAGAATAGGCGAGTTGTCACAATTGGTAGTAGATCCAGGTTCTAGTGTATTTGATATCTATGAGAACTTGCTATGTTATTAGCGTTGCATTTCTTTAATATAGAGCCTTATATTTAGGACTGTTGTTTCATATTGCGCATTTACGTTTTTCTGCTATTATAAATATTTGAAGTGAATCTCATACAATTTTGGTTTGGTTTCAGATGCCAAATTCCAGGAGAGGTAGACCAGCAGGTGCCGCGAGGTGGACCACAAAGGGGGAGGCTCGACCGAAGCCACAGGCCACTCAGGGGACTGTGAGCGCAACAGAGGTCACAGTTATAGTCGCATAGGCAGTTAATGCCTCTATAACCGCCTTAACTCAATATTTTCCCTAGGCACAACCATAGCCGCCAGTGCATCACCAATTCAGGCTTACCTAGTATTATCGGTTTGGGAGCGAGTCAGAGAGGCCTTCCAAAAGGCCATCTACTAGAGTTTTAGGGAGTACTGATGTTGTAGCCTCTAACTAATGGGAGAAGGATATCCAGAGGCATTTTCATATAGTTGAGTGTAATGTCACACAAAATCAGATATTAGCTACATTCAAGCTAGTAAGGGTGGCACTTCAGTTGTGGGAGTTTGTTACCACAATGAAGGAAAGGGATACGACGACTATCTAGGAGTTTTGGGTGCAGTTTGATTACAAGTTCATTTCATCAGCAGTTCAGACGGAGCTGAGAAGATTCCTAGATTTCTCGTAAGAAGGTTAGACTATAGTCGAGTACCAAGAGCAGTTTACTCTCCTGGATAACTTTGTATCAGATGAGGTAAAGACTGAGGATAAAAGGGTCCTTAAGTTTAAAAATGGGCTTACTTAGAGGATTCGCTAGCATTTATTAGGGAACTCAGCATTGTAGACTTACATAGAGGTTGTTAACACCGCATTGCTCCATTATTAGGATCATCGTTTCCATTTGAGGGGAGAGAAGAGTACAGGATAGTTTAGGTAGCAGGGTAAGACTGGGGGCAGTGGTGCCAGCGAAGCGCCGCAAGAGCGTGGTTCCCAGCAGGGAGAGATTCAAGTTGGGTAATGATAATTTCAGGCAAGGCTAGTAGGGCCAGGGGAATTATACCTAAGTCCAGTAGGGTCGAGTTTATCAAGGGTAGCAGGGCCAAAGACAGGAGCAACCTCATCAGGTCCAGAGGTAGGTAGATTTTGTTAGGAGGTGTTTCGTATGTGGGGAAAAGGGTCGCATACGGCTTGCATTCTCGAATAGAGATAGGGGTCAGCAGCAGTTACTACAGCTTCCATCCCCACCTGTAGTTCTAATATTATCGCTCTATAGGCGCAAGGGCAGAGGTAATTTGGGCGTGTGTATCACGTTTAAGGACCAGTTTTATTGTCAGCGCCGCTAGTGATTGAAGGTATGTCCATCCATGAGCGTATATGGCAGGTTTTATTTGACACAAGAGCATCACACTCGTTTGTTAGCATTAGATTCGCGCGTGCGACATGTTTAATGGATTTAACATTAGACATCATTATGATCGTATATTCATCGTTGAGTGATAGGACTCTTATTCGTCCCATCTACAGGGGAGAGGGTGTGAACATCAGGAGGTTATGCTTAGTAGCAAATCTTCTCATTTTAGACTTGGTCGAGTATGATGTTATTCAGGGTATGGACTATTACAGTAGGACTATCGTGTTTTCTATTCTAGGTCAAAACCTGTTTTATATGGAGATGCCCCCCCCCCCCCCCCCCCGGAGGGAGGTTTGAGCACACACTTATATTATATTGATGAGGAGGCTTCTCAGGGTGTAGTCATTTTGATAGATTCTATCCATGTGGTTAGGGACTATGTTGATGTGTCTCAGGAGATACTGGGGTTACCGCTGAGTCAGGAGATTGAGTTTGTGATCGACTTAGCGTCAGGAACTATGCCAATAGTGTGAACGTCATATCACATGGATCCTTTAGAAATGCAAGAGTTAAGGGATCAAATTCAGCAGCTATTGAGGTAGGGTTTTATCCGGAGAAGTACATCACCTTGGGGTACCCCAGTTTTGTTTGTTAAGAAGTAGGATGGGTTTTTGAGGTTGTGCATCGACTATCGGGAGTTGAACAAGGCCACGATTCGGATATATTATCTGTTACCGCATATCAATGACTTATTCGATCATCTAAGAGGAGAAACTTACTTCTCTAAGATTGATTTGAGATCAGGATACCATCATTCGCACATCAAGGAGTAGGGTGTCTCTAAGAATGCATTTTTTATGAGATACGGGTCTTATAAGTTCAGGGTTATGCCGTTTGGACTAACCAAGGTGCCAACAATTTTTATAGCTCTCATTAATAGGGTATTTAAGGATTTCTTGAATCAGTTTGTCATTATGTTCATAGATGACATCTTAATTTATTCTCAAATAGAGGACAAGCATGCAGAGCATTTGCATATGGTTCTTCAGACTTTATGGGACCACCAGTTGTATGCTAAGTTTGAGAAGTGTGGATTATGGTTGCGGAAGGTGCAGTTCTTAGGTCACATTACTTCCTAGAGAATGATATATGTGGATCTGAGTAAGGTGTCAACGGGTCGTATCTTTCTATTGGGACTACTCATGTTGGTTTGATAGTGGAGTTACGATAGGGTCTAAAATAGAGACAAAGATAGAGGTTCGATTTTGCACAGTCAGTTGGGGAAGCAAGAGAGAGAGAGGGGAGATTCTTTCAAAACATGAAGGATCCAATCTTAGACAAAGAGCAAGGAGATGATTTGTTCACTGGGAAATTTAGTCGATGAAGGTTCGTAGTTTTTTGGGTTAGTAGGGTACTACCGTCGGTCATCATCAGATGATTTTCAAAGATTATGGGTCCATTGATGAATTTGAATCGTAAGGGAGTGACTTTTATTTAGGATGACCACTGTCAGTTAGCTTTCAATGTGTTAAAGGACAATTTTACTTCAGCACCAATGCTCGCATTACTTAGGGGAGGAGTGGAGTACTTTGTTTTTACCGATGCATCCTTACAGGGACTAAAGGAGTTCTACAAGAGAATAAGAGGGCTATAGCTTATGCATCTTATAAGATTAAGCCTTGTGAGAAGAACTATCCCACCCATGATTTGGAGTTAGCGACAGTTGTTTTTGCCTTGGGTATTTGAAGGCACTATCTACTGGGGAGAAGTTTCAATTTTTCATGGACCAAAAGTCACTACAGTAACTTTTCATGTAGAAGGAGATAAATATGAGGTAGCGTAGCTGGCTTTAGTTCGTGAAGGATTATCAGTTTGACATCCACTATCATTCAGAGAAGTCTAATATAGTGGTAGATGCATCAAGTTGTATGCCAAAAAGGCAGTTAGTAGCAGTGTGGAAGGCGAAGTGGGCTGAGCTTGGTCAGGAGGATGAGGTAGTTTAGGCTTACATAGTATTGATGACCATCACACCCGAGATTATTTTGAGAGTTGTGAAGGAACAGGCAGGGGATCCTTCTTTCCAGAAGAGGATTTAACAATTGTTGACGGGTGGATCGAAGTCTTACTCGGTCAGTTCTAAGGGTGGATTACGCTTTAATGGGAGGTTAATTATCCTAGGTGATAAGGACCTAATGCACGTAGTTATAGAAGAGGCGCATGGGTCACGATATTCGATGCATCCCAAAGGGGATAAGATGTACCAGGATATACCGCGACTGTATTGGTGGAACAATATAAAGTAGGATATTATAGAGTTGCTCTCCGTGTACACCACTTGTTAGATGGTGAAGGTCGATCATCAGAGATCAGTCAGGGTTCCACGGCTGTTGGAGATTCCGGTGTGGAAATGGGAAAGTATTTCGATAAAATTCATCACAGGGTTACTGACTTCGCAAAACAGTCATGGTTCCATCTAGGTCATTGTGAATTGATTGACTAAGGTATCTCATTTCTTACCAGTTCGAGTGGATTATATGACAGGGCAGTATGCATAGCTGTTCATAACATAGATAGTGAGATTGCACGGGATACCGCTCAAAATTATTTCAGATCAGGATAGGATCTTTATGCACCACTTCAGGCAGAGATTTTAGGAGGCGATGGGGATGAAATTTCATTTAAACACGACGTATCACCCACGAACCGACGGTCAAATGAAAAGGGTGAATCTGATGTAAGAGTATATGTTACGGATGTGTATTATGGACATTAAGGGTAGCTAGAAACAATATATGCCTTTGGTAGAGTTTGTATATAACAACTCGTACCAGTTCATGATTGGCATGACACCGTTTGAGGCTTTGTACGGGAGACATTGTCATTCATTCTCTTATTGGTTGGAGGTGGGGAACAATAAGCTTCTTGGGCCAGACTTGATTCAGGAGATGTCAGCAAAGATTTAGTTGATCAAGATTCATATTTGGGTATCTCGGGATCTGTAGAAGAGTTACACCGATGCGAACTGGATATTTTTAGAGTTTGACGTGGGTAACTAGGTATTGCTGTGGGTATCTCCCATGAAGGGGGTGATGAGGTTCAGGAATAAGGGAAATTTTTCGCCTAGGTATGCGAGGCCTTTTCCCATCATTGAGAGGGTAGGGACAGTTGTGTATAAACTCACCTTATGAGATCACTTGCCAAGAATTCATGATGTGCTCCACGTGTCCTCATTGAGGAGGTATTTCAGGGATGACGTAGCTTATCGGCATATACCGTTGGAGGAGATTGACCTACAGTTGAATATTTCTTATGAGGAGATGCATGTTACCATTTGGGTTTATGGTGAGCAGAAGCTTCGATCAAAGGTGGTACCATTAGTACATGTACAGTGGGGACAACACAATTTTTTTGAGTCAACCTGATAACGTGAGGATGACATGCAGGAAAAGTATTCAGAGAACTTCATGGCAGGTACGTTCGAATTTCGGGGATGAAATTTCGTTATTAGGGAGGAAGAATGTTATACCCCTTACTTTTATGACTATTTAATTGTGCTTGTAATTATTAATTTAATTGGGCAAAATTAAATTAGGTTTTGATAAATATTAATTAGCGAGATAAAGGATTAATATTTATTATTATTATTATTTACTTGCATGTGATAAGTAAATAGGTATGTGATTTATTTATGTCGCGTATGAGTGAATAGCGAAGGTTTATTATTATATGTCGATAAAGAGTTACATTGGCGGATGGGTATATTTATGAGCGATGCGTACTGTATGCACGTGTTGGGCCCGACTAATGAGATATGGGCACATGTATATTTGGGTGACCCATATGACCTTTTTGAGTGCACCGATGATCCGAAATGGATTGATATAGTCTAGAATAGGTGCATGAGTGTTATGATTGGGTTCCAGGAGCTTTTTAGACATAGCATGACCCGTATAAGGCTGCGATGGTCTTTTTACACCTAGGGTTTAATGGAAAAGCAGGATTGGAGGTATTTAAGATTTAGAGGGGTGGACAGTAGCCCCACTTTCTAATCTATGCATGTTTGATAGTTAGAGAGAGCTCAAGAGAAGAGGAAAAAAAAGGGAGAGAGAAGCTTGGATAAGAGAAGAGAATGAACCATCTTCGGATTAAAGCCATCACAAAAGTTAGAAGTTCAGATTTAAATCCTCTAAGGAAAGTAGTTACTAGCTTTAAATTGCATGATTAAGTAGTTACTCACTTTCATAGTTAATGATGTAAAAATCTCTTATTTAAAGGTTTAAAGGTTAGAACTTTGATTAAGGGATGTAAATCATAATTAATCACATATTTGAATTGATAATTAATTTATGTTAATTAAAATTTGGGCTTATAATGATGAGCGTGTAGAACATTGATAGGAGATTTAAATCAATGAAATTCCAATTTGGGTCAATTCTAAGTTTGATAGAATTTACGTTTTATTTAGAACTCTAGGGTTTCGATAGGGGATTCGAGGCTAATTATATGTTATAATAATTTTGGGATGTTAGTATAAGGATATAGGATGTTAGCTTTTTTATTGAGGTGGTTTGGGACCTCCATTGGAGGGTTTGGAGAAGAAAAACCCGAGAAAGAAGATGACAGGCAGCCCGGTGAACCGAACTGATCTACTGGGGGAGCGAACCCATTCGTTCAACCGAACCAGTTCAATCTGCCAAGTGAATCGGTTCAGTTTGTTGGCCTGCCCAATTTTTATTTATGTGTTCATTTAACCCGTTAAAGCTTGGGGAATGGTCATAGGGGCTTTCAGGGTATTGTGGGGGCACTGGGGAATGCTTTATAAGGTTTGGTATGTGTGATAGGCCAATAAATAGATGGGTTTGGGTGAGTAGAACCGATAATTCAAGTGAGTGATCCCTCAGATGTACAATCGGGAAGTCAGTTTGAACTTCAAATTTGGGAGACCAGTACGTTGTGGGATTGCGTATGAGGTTAGTATTATATATGTACGTGCTGGGGAACTTGTATATATATGTGTGTGTGTGTGTAAGAGAGAGCGCGTGCTATGTTTTTATATTGAACATACCTATTATGTAGTGCTATCGTTAGGAGGTTGCGCATGAGGGGCAATCCACCCTGGAGTTGACCAACAGGTGTTGGATTGATTCCCAAGTCCATGGTACTGTTGCATGACCACTATCCATGCATGAGAATATGTATTGGTTAGGAGACCGGTTTGGTCTGATGTGGTATGGTCATGACCCCCGAGCATATGTTTATGACCGCCTCCATTGTATGTGGTTACGCTTGGGATCGGTGGTGAGATTTAGACCCAGTGGCTTAGTGTGATGCATGATGCTTGGAGCATGATAGTGTATGATGGATGTATCCACGAGGTTCATGCTCTAGGAATACAGTCATATGATATAGCTTGTGATATATGTGTATGTTATATGATATAGCGTGTATATCTACTTATAGCACAATTGTAGCTATGTTAAATTTATTGTGTGAATATTTATCTATTGCCATTGTGCCGCTACAATTTTTTTATAAACATATACCTAGTGAGGGGATTTTAGACTTATCTAATGGAGAGTATTAGCAGTATTGGGCTTGGATAGAGGTTATATGACCTGGTTAGAGTGGGTAGTTTAATTAGGATAACAAAATGGATGTGTTAGGTGTGCACTCTAGATGAGAGGTGAGGTTTCATCTCATGAGAGTGCATTCGGTTATTAATTATGAAAGTAAGATACTACGATTTTTATCAATTTAAAACAACTAATTACTTGCAAAATATTTTCAAACTTTTTGAGCTTTGACCTGTGGAAAATTTTATTTTCTTATTTTCCTTTTAAAGCCCAGGTGTGCAGTAGTAGCAGTCAGGACTGTAGGGATATATCCCCCTTGTCGTTGCAGTAGCGATGGATGATACATGATTGATTTAGATGCCTCGGTTCTTTCTATCTAGATAGGATCTTTATTGTTCCAGCATTTCATTTTGGGTGAGTTGCCCATTGTTGGATAGGAGTTCATTTATGTCAGGATATTATTTCAGTATTCAATTTTTATTATAGTTGGATTATTATAGTTGATGACCAATGGTTTATTCTGATCACGTTTATTATTCATTTATGCATGAGGATTTATTGTAATCATTTTGTTGTATGGTTTTATTCGTATTATTTTATATTGATTGTTGTGTAGTGATGCTGAAAATGAGACCATATTGAGATTCTTATTTTTTTTTAGTAGGGGATTGTCCACACATTATTGGAATAGGCAGGTTGTCACAGCATGTTGACACTTCTCTGTCCAAAAGAATGGCACACCCTTCTTCGTTAACTCGGTCATTGGTCTTGCTATCTTTGAGAAACTATGGATGAATCTTTGATAATAATCGGCCAATCCCAAAAAGCTATGGACCTAAGTAGATTTTATGGTTTCATCAATCCAATATGGCTGACACCTTACTCGAACCCACGGATAGTCCCTTCGTCGATACCCCATGACCTAAAAACTTCACTTCCCATTTCCAAAATTTGCATTTGCAGAACTTTGCATGATGCTTATTCTCTCTTAGAATTTGTAATACAATCTGCAAATGTCGGCCATGATCCTCCTCTGTCTGTGAATAGATTAAAATATCATCAATAAAAAAATGATGAACTGGTCAAAATATGGTCGGAATACCTGATTCATTTAAGTCCATAAATACTGTTGAAGCATTAGACAACCCAAACGGAATTTTGAAACTCATAAGACCCATAACGAGTCAAGAAGGTTGTCTTTGGCATATCCTCCTCTTTCACCCTTGACTAGTGATAACTATATCGCAAATCAATCCTTGAAAAAAAATAAAGTACCCTTCAATCGATAGATAAGATCATTAATCCTCGACGGTGGGTAATTATTCTTCACTGTCACCTTATTCAACTCGTGATATTCTATACACAATCGTGAAGACCCATCCTTCTTCTTTATGAACAAAACTAGTGTACCCCAAGGTGAAATGTTACGTTAAATAAAGCCCTGGTCAAGAAATTGTATAATTTGATATCTAAGATCCTTTATCTCTATAGGAGCCATGAGATACGGTGCTCTAGCTATCGACTTCGTGTCTGGTGCTAAGTCTATCATAAAATCAATCTCTCAACTAAGAGATAAACCTGAAATCTCATCTAACACATCGTTGAACTCCTGAATAAATAAAATCATATCTAGGGACACTGTGGTCTCCTCCTAGGTCTCCTCATTATTAAAGTACAAGTGGGTAGTAGCCCCACCCTCAAGTCTAGGCATAGCAGATAAATACAACTCCTGACCCGAAATAGCAAACATGATGGATCTACCTACGCAGTATATCTGAGCCCAATACATATATAGCCAATCTATCATATGTGTGGGTATATAAAACCAACAAGTTAGATACAAAGTGTCTCCTGCCAATATCAATGCCTATCCCATCACAAGTCTCAGTAATAAGAGTATATCCGCCTAAAAGTCTAGTTATAGATAAAACTCTAGCGCATGGAGTCAAAATCATCCTTGATATTCCCACAAAGTGTTGTGCAACAAATGAATGTGTGGCCCACATATCAAATAAAACTTTGGCTAAGGTTCCATGAACAGGAAACTTGCCATCAACTGCCTGAATAGGCATTGGGTTATCCCATGGTCCCACCTGATAGACCCAGTCGTATTGTTGGTGAAGCTGAGGTGGGATGAAGGGTGGTGGTAGTGGGAGTGCTACTAGCTGCCTCGGGGCGAGAAGAATAGGCATCTGTTGTTGACGGTGCTATCGCTTATAGTTGGGCCTAAAGCCATGTTATCCCTGTCTATACTTCCCCTGACCTTATTGGTCCTGCCAGTACTGGCTCTGCTGGCCACGACTAAAGTAGCCCTGTTGACCTCCAAATTGGTCTTGCCTTTGGACTTGCTGCTATCCCTGGCCCTACTGTATTTGTTGAATAACCATGTAATTAGGACATGCACTGCCCCAATGTCCTGTACCTCCACACCTGAAACAAACTCCCGTGAATGGATTAGGAGCAGTCCCCACCTTTCGCTGTTGGTGGTGATGTTATTGTTACCCACCACCTCCTTAAGGGGGCCTTGTTGTTGGGGTCTATACTGATTGGGTAAAAAAAAAATCAATTTCCCTTGGCTTGTCAAGACCTTACCTCACCTTTTATCCCCAATTTCTCCTCCATCATTCTTGGGGCCATTAGCTTGGCCCACCTTGTCAAACTTCTTCTTATGTTCAGTGCAGTCTCACTAAAGAGTGAATGCCACACCCACTATTTGTGTATAGCTAACATAGGTTGGGTTAGCTATTAGAAGTTGCTGAATAAGTGTAATACCCCGTATTTTCATGGCTTTTAAATTTAAGGATTTATTAAATTTAATTGAAATAAATTAATTTAATTTTAATCCGAAATGTTGTTTTAAATATTTACTAGCGTGACAAGAGTTAGTAATTATTGGGAATATATTATTTGTTGCATATTACTAGATTAGTATAGTAATATATGAGATTTATTTTTATAATATTGTCACGTGTGAATAAAATGACAATTGTGGAAATTTAAGTCAGGACGCGCCTGTATCGTGTCGGGACTAAATGTGGATTAATAAAAGTGAATATTTTATAAGTTGTTTGTATGGTCATTTTGAGTGCACCAACGCGTCCGGAAGGGTCGAGATAGTCATAAAAGTGTACCCGGGGGTTTAATTTGGGTCTCGGGACATTTTTAGGCCTAATTAGTACCCCGGGAGGGCATTTAGGACATTTCACATTTTTGGGTAATTAAACCCACGAATTTTATAGGGTTATATCAGATGGAAAGTTTCATCTTCTAGGGTTAACACAATGAAATACTAATGACGGCCATTGGAGAGGAAGAGGAGAAGCTCTCCAAGGAGTTCTAGGCCAAGAACACCTCCGATTGCACCGCCGTCACCACCAACGCGTAGATCGCGCAACGGGCTACGCAACCACATCAAAATCGTCTGCAAATCAGAACACCAAAAAATCCTAGGCAAGTGTTTATCTTGCTTATTTCGTTGATGCATCTTTCATATTAGTGTAGGAATGATTAGGATGAGTTTTATGGAAGAAAACCTAAGATATGAGATAGGAAATCGCATGTAGTGATGGATTAATTGTTGTTCTGGAAACTCCTTAACATGTAGAGGATTAAACCACGAATTTATGAGGTGTAGATGAAGAAAATTCTGGAAAAGATGGATTAGAACCATGTTAATGAAATTTTAGGGTTCTTGAAGTTTTATATGAATTTGGGGCTTGTTAATCCATGTTTAATAGTAGAAATCTACATGCTTTACGTTGGAATTTCATAATATGATGATATAATGCCAGTAGTATAAATTTTGAGATGTTTAGGATTGTAAAATATGGATTTAGTGTAAGTTAGAAGATGAAACCCGTAACTACAATTCTGCAGATTTCGCAGACCTATTTGATCGATCGATCGATCGAAGGTTCGATCGATCGAGCCCCAGACCTCGATCGATCGAACCCTCCTGGAAGACTCATGTTTCCACTTATTAATTAGTTGGAATTCAATTTAATGTGAAATAATTCTTGGGCATCCTTAATAAAATGTTTTGGGAGATATGGAGGACCAGTAGGACATATGAATAATTTTGGGATTCTTAATATGAGACGAGAATTGTACTTGTGGGATAATTACTTAAGGGTTGATGAGTTTATGAATTAACGGGAGAGTTGTGTAAGAGAGTTACGTTGGAACATAGAAAGGACACTTACTGAATTTTACACTTGGGAGGATAGAGTCCATGCATGTTACGTATTCAGATGAGAAAATCCTTCGATTTAAGGTTAGAAACGAACTCTTATACGTAATATTAATAATGCGAAAATTAAGGATAAGTGTTGTAATTATGGGTGATGAGAGGAACCTATATTAATATGATAAAAGTGGTATATTTATTTGATTGTGTGTGCATATATTATATACATGTGAAAACCATGCCCGCGCTACTTGCTATCCTTGAGGTTACCGCACTGGGACAGTCTTATCTCGATGGGACCTTTATGGGGGATATTGACTTGTACCCTAGAAGATAGATATCCTTGGTATAGACTATCGAATCGATAGTTCAGACGGTCCTAAGAGGCGTGGGGTATGTACTGACCTCTTAGAGACTTGGAATCTACGCTTCGCCTCAATATTGTTTGTATATATATGCTGATACAGTTCGAGAGTGATTCCGAACTTGTATTTCCCTTAGTGTGAGCGATACGGGGATCGGATAGCAGAGTATGCCCGCACCATAGTTTTAATTGGGGTGATGTTCTATTATATATATTTTACGAGTAGTTAATATATATATGAAATTATAAAATCTGGAACTGCCTACTGTGATTTGATATGTAGGACATGGTTGATGACTCAAATTGTAAATACTTGTTTTGAGAAAGTATAATATGACACTGGAAAACTTTATTGATTTATAAAGTTAAAATGAGAACTTTGGTTACTAATTGAAATATTCTTTTCAAACAATTGAATCGTTAAATTTTGAATCCTGCGAATAATCTGAGATAAGTTAAATCATTGGGGAAGGGATAGCGTGTTATATGATGAGATAGACCATTGGGAAGGTTAGTGCGATAGGTGTGCACATTAGCAGAGAGGTGAGAATTTCTCAAGTGAGTGTCGCACTAATATGTTGTTGCATTGGCCTGTATCAATTTAAATATTTGCTAAACAATTTTTAAATCATATACACTATCGAGCTCTGACCCATTTCTCTCTCTCTCTCTCTCTCTCTCTCTCTCTTGTATATATATGTATGTACTACAGGTGCCCAGCCACAGGGGCGTCTTGCTTAGGATCCCTTGGAAGGAACGTGCTGCAGCTTAGGTGGGAGTTGCAGGCCACTTGCTTAGGCGATTTCATTTACTTGATTCCACTCCTATGATTCTCAGTTATTGGGGCATGTGTCGCCCTTTCCACTATTTATCTGTTTTGTTGGGACATTTATATTTCAGTTATTTATAGTACCGTTACTTTGGGATTTATTCAGCATGTATGTTTTACTTTAAGTTTTAAATGTTGGGATTTTGGATGTTGGACGTTTAAAGTACTTGGTTTATGTTCCAGTATAATTGTTTTATGATTCTTACTTATTGAAAATGTTGTTACTAATTAAATAAATAATTTTCCTTTAAAAATAAATTTGGTCAGAAATGTTGAAAAATGGTTTTGACACTTAGCTTAATTAATTAGGGTGTTAATTTGGAAAAAAAAGTTATTTTTACGACGGTGATGCTAAGAATGAACCAACTGTTCACCTTGATTTTAATTTAATAAAGGAGTGATCGCCCGGTATTTAATTAGGCGGGGTGTCACAGGTGGTATCAGAGCATCAGGTTCTAGTGTCCTTAGGATCTGTACGGCTTATTATGCTTTCAGCGTTGCTTTGTTTGTTATAGAGCCCTATGTTTAGGATTGTCGATTCCTTTGACGATATTTCGTTCTCCTGCTATAATGTGTATACACTAGTGAATTCTAATTTCGTTCGGATGTGTGCGTGTGCCGAGCGATGACGGATGTCAGAAGAGGACCGTTAAGCATACATCAGGAGGCAGGGCTCAGTTGAGATTATGAAATATATCCGAGGATGATGACCGTAGTCGAGGTCACCTCCATTATGGCACGAGGAGCCACGACTAGAAAGGCGACTAAAGTGCAGCAATGATTTTCAAATGCTGTTATAGTCAAATGAGGTGCGAGGGTAAACTTACCCAACGTATTACAAAAACGTGTAGAGACTGTCAGTGGGAAATTTTAAAAACACGAAAATTGTATGTGTTTACCAAAGGAGGTAAAGTATCCAAAAGCTTAAATATAGGACGGAGTGTGGAAAACTAAAAGTGAAAATTTAGAGAAAATTTTCTTGGCTTTCGGGACGAAATTATAATGATTGGAGTCAACCACCAATTTTAGAAGTGGAATGCTATGCCTATAGGAGAACCTTAGGTACAGTGTTGACCGTATGTTCCTTCCTTAACTGTTCAGGATGAGAAGCAAACGTGGTTCTGAACTCATCGCAGGAGGGCATGACAGAAGTCCAATTGTGGATATGAATCCTAATCGTTAGCAAATTTTGTATCGAAAGAGGTAGATACTAGTGGAAGAAATGACTCCAAGTGGGAGACCAACTTGTAATAATAGTTGATAATACTCGAGGAGGAAATTCTGATGAACGACCGATTCAGAGGTTGACAATGTCATATTTTGTCAATATAGATGATAACGCTTCTTTGTGGGGGAAGTTAAAGGAATCAAAGAATTTAAAGTACTTGGTTTATGTTCCAGTATAATTGTTTTATGATTCTTACTTATTGAAAATGTTGTTACTAATTAAATAAATAATTTTCCTTTAAAAATAAATTTGGTCAGAAATGTTGAAAAATGGTTTTGACACTTAGCTTAATTAATTAGGGTGTTAATTTGGAAAAAAAAGTTATTTTTACGACAGTGATGCTAAGAATGAACCAACTGTTCACCTTGATTTTAATTTAATAAAGGAGTGATCGCCCGGTATTTAATTAGGCGGGGTGTCACAATAAGGTGAATAAGACCCATAATGAAACAAGCAATCTTCGTCTTCTTGGTGCTCACATCCTCGAGAGCAAACAAAGACAAATTGATAAATTCTTTCTCGTACTCAATAACAATACGAGTCCCATTCTGAAGTGTTATAAACTCTATATGTTTCTGCGTACAGATGGATTCTAAAAGATACTTATCATTAAACTTCATAATAAACTCTTCATACCCTATTTGGTCTCTCTCTCCGCCTATAGTCACATTCTCCCACCAATAAAGAGTGTCCTCTATCAAACGAAGGTAGCCAAAACCTGTTTTCTCACCTCAGTACAGTGTAGAAGCCTCAAGTAACGCTCGATGTACCCACTCCACTATAGTGCCACCAATGGATCTGTAGACCCAGAAAATATTGGTGGGGTATTCTTCATAAATTCCCCTATGACCTTTTCCCACTCAGCTGTGGGAGCTCGTACCGTTGGTTATAGTCCCTTAGTTGGCCTATCTTGTCTCCTCGCAACTAGCCTTGCCAAAACGGCCTGTGAAATTAACTCCGAGAGCTATTGGGATCTAAAGTATAATTGTCCTTGTGCATCCAGTGTTGAGACTGCTGATGGGGTGAACGGGTGCCGCTAGTTGTGCGGGTGCTGCGGGTTGTGATTGCGTAGGGTGTGCGACGAAACTAATCTTCCTCTTTGGTGCAATCTGAACTATGACATGAAACTCTTATTAGTATTACGCATCTTACGACAAGAGTACAAAGAGAATGAAGTATCAAATAACGATATGCGAACAATTAAGATGGACATATGGAACCTACGTTGCCTAGGACCATGCTCTGATACCAATTATGATACCCCGTAATTTTTAATAATTAAGTTGATCAAGTCTATTTATTAAATTAAACAATTTGTCAATTCAATTTAAATATCATGCTTAGCATGAAATAAGAATCAATGAATAATGATATATTGAACTAGATAATGGTATGAGAAAATCTCAATGATTATATAATATAGATAAAATTAATTACCACCTCTATTTAAAGTAAAAGAACTATCTGACAAGAACTAGTAATGCCAAATCTCCCAAAATCACATTGTCTACAAATCTGAGTACAAATGCTAGGAATACAATAAACCTCGCATCCCTCAATTGATTAAAATATATAAAACTAAAATGAATTCAACACATACATCCCCAAAACTCTGTGACAACTGGAATAAAAGACTGTGTACTCGAGTAAGAAACTAGGTCGGGTACATTAAAGAACTTGAAACAACGTGGCGAGTTAGGTCCACCATAACAAGATAATAGTTATGGACTCAAGTAGTAAAACTATCGATCGTGAGTATAAATAATAATCCTACAGTTATTAAATTAACTGTTACATAAATATATAAACTCAGACTAGTTCTTCATTTGTTGAGGGGTCTCACAACGCAGAACGTGCCTCATAAATATATAATCAATTTAAATATTTCATTAATAAATAAGGCTCATGGGAATATCTAAGACCTCACGCATGTGAAATAAAATATAATTCATAACATAAATAAATCCCCATAATAAACACAAATTCAACCTCACCTTATCCACCCCAAACACCGCCAATAATAAAATCATCGTAACCATGTCTGGCCTCTAGTTTCCTTTGGGGTCACCAAGCCTCATAATACAGAACCAACCTTATCCACCCAATATATCAATAATAACAATATAACAAAATTTTGCCACATGCGTAGGGTCATAAACATAAGAGTAATATTTATCCACTCTCGATATAATTTTAAAATTTAAATTTCAGACGTTAATTTTTGGCAAGAATGAAAGAGTGTAATTTTTTAGATGTAACGGTGTAATTTGAGTGAAAAATGGATTAAGTTTTTGGATTGATTTATGTATTAAAATGGAAAATGAAGTAGAGTTTTGGTATGTCAAATAAAGAGAATGAAGAAGAAGAGAAACAGCCGTCCATATTTAAAATAATCATTCAATGTTACTATTCATGAATAGCAAGCATTTGATGCTACTATTCATGAACAGTAGCATCTAATGTTAGTATACATTATTATTATTTTTTTATAAATTTAATTTGAATGAAATAATTAATTAAAAATTCTTAAATTTAATATTTAACAATTAATAAATACAACTAAGTATTAGGATATTGCATTCTCAAATTTGATATTTAACTATTAATAAATACCACTAAATTACGGAGTATTCAATTTCTAGGGAAATAATCAATTAAAAATTCTCAAATTTAATATTTAACTATTAATAGATACCATTAAATTTCGTGGTATTACATTTTCAAATTTAATATTTAGCTATTAGTAAATACCACTAAATTATGGGGTATTACACTCTTGATAATTCATGGACCAATTTAAAACAATCGTGATTGTTTAGGGGGTAAATAGGTAATTTACTCGGACAAAAAAAGTTGTAATGACCAATCATGTACAGTAACATAATAAGACTTTGAATTTAAAATTATTGAGCATTGAAGAATTGGTATGATGTTGACTTTTATAATTTATTCATATTAATTAATGGAAAACTACTTCTGTTTGAAAGTTATTATTTTAATCCAGCCGAATTTAATTCAATTATGATATGTTAGAAATAAAAAAAGTCTAGAATTCAATGACCGATGTATGATGTTCATTATAAATAAATTCAATTAGAGGTTAAATTGACATTTTAGATCATTCGCCTTTTTAACATTTTCTCCCAAAAATTAAATTATTTTTCAATCAAATTGCCTCCAATCAATTTCAACTAATCTATAAATCTCAATTAAATCCATAATGAAAGAATTACATTAACATAAATATTTTACTATAATAGTGCAACTCCACTAAATAGTCATTTAGGACCTAAAAAATAGGTGGTGGAAATGATCTTCGTAGGGGAGATCATCTATAAAAAAAATCATTAAAAAATTCAAACGGGAAGTGGGTGAAATGCAAATTTCAAAAATAAGTGCATTTTCAACCATTGAATTTTTTGATAATCATCTCAACTACTTTCCAGTTGAATTTTTCGATAATTTTTTTATATATGATTTCCTCATTATGTAGATAATTTTCACCAAGTTTGGTTGATTTTATTTTTTTTTTGCTATTTCAAAAAATTTGTCCATTTTTAAGCTCCTTTAAGGGGCCAGCTATTGGCACTCCCCATAATTTTCTAACACTCCATTTTTATTTTCAATACCAATTATACCCTTACATTTATTCTCACTTCATTTTTATTTAAATACCAATCTTACCTTTACATTTATAAAATTTAAATTTTCACTTTTTGCCTCAATTAAAATAAGTATATTTGAAAAATAACTAAAAAAAATTATATTTTTAGTAAAAAAATATGTGTTTTTATAAAAAACTATTTTTATTAGGAATCAATATTTTTTTTTACTTTTCATAACTATTTTTAAAAAAGAATTTCAATTGTTTAAAAAATTGTTATCTATTTTTTTTATTGAAAATTGTTCATAAAACATAAAAAATTATTTTATATAAAATAAAAACTATTTGTTACAAAATAAACCGTTTTTTATGATTCATTTATTTATTAAGTAACATGATCACGACCCAAATAAAATGCAACGTGTCATGGAGTCCTATTTTTTTTCATTTCAACTGTCACGCACCATTTTTTACTATTTTAAAAATAATCTTATTACTATTTAGAAAAAATGGTTTACGCCAGCGTTATGTATATGCCGTCCGACCACCTAAACATACCGGTGGCGCGGACCATTTTTTCTAATTTATTGGTCTGCAACAGTTGTATGTTTTCTAATAAAACAATTGATATGTTTTTTTAACAAAATCAGATGGAATGTTTAAAAATAGTTGTCCTGTTTTCCTCAAAAAAAAAAAACATTTCAACCGCTTATACATATTGCTAGAGTGGAATTTTTTTTTTTTTAATAAGAATCTGTTTTATTTTTTTTTTACTTTTCATAACTGTTTTAAAAAAATATTTCAATTGTTAAAAAAAATTGTTATCTGTTTTTTTATTGAAAGTTGTTTATAAAACATAAAAAATTATTTATATAAAATAAAAATTATTTTTACAAATTAAACCATTTTTTATGAATCTTTTATCTTCTAAGTAACACGATCACCACCCAAATAAAAAGCGACGTGGCGTGTAATCGTATTTTTTCATACCGTTAGCGCGGACCATTTTTTACTATTTAAAAAATAATCTTTTTATAATTTAGAAAAAATGGTCCACGCTAGCAATATGTATGGCGGTTGAAATGTTTTTTTAACAAAACAATTGAAATGTTTTTTTTAACAAAACAATTGAAATGTTTTTAAAAGGAAAACCAGTGAAATGTTTTTTTAATTAAAACAGACGAAATGTTTTTTTGAGGAAAACAGGATTGTTATTTTTACACATTTCATCTGATTTTATTAAAAAAAACATTTCAACTGTTCTATTAGAAAATATACAGCTGCCGCGAACCATATTAGAAAAAATGTGCCGCTACAGCGATATGTATAGGTGGTCGAACCGCCTATACATACCGCTGGCCTGAACCATTTTTTCTAAATAGTAATAAGATTATTTTTTAAATAGTAAAAAATGGTGCGTGCCAGTGATATAAAGAAAAATAGGACTCCTTGCCACGTTGCGTTTTATTTGGATCTTGATCATGTCACTTAATAAATAAATGATTCATAAAAAAAAATTATTTTATAAAAAACAGTTTTTATTTTATATAAAATATTTTTTTATGTTTTATGAACAATTTTCAATAAAAAAATAGATAACAATTTTTTTAAACAATTGAAATATATTTTTTTAAATAGTTATGAAAAGTAAAAAAAATTAAAACTAATTCTTATTAAAAATAAATTTTATAAAAATATTTATTTTTTTACTAAAAATATAATTTTTTTTAATTATTTTTCAAATATACTTATTTTAATTGAAGGCAAAAAAATGAGAATTTAAATTTTATAAATGTAAATGTAATATTGGTATTTAAAATAAAAATGGAGTGTGAGAATAAATATAAGGGTATGATTGGTATTGAAAATAAAAATGGAGTGTTAGAAGATTATAGGGAGTGCTAATAGCCAGCCCCCTCCTTTAATTGAAGTTCACTTAAGAGACATTCTGCTTATTTGATTGCATACTTAATATACGACCGATTGGCAAAAAATCTTTTTTAATTTTGAGAGAGAATTTTTTGTAGTTTTTATAATTTTGTAATATAACTTATAAGTGATGATGATGTAAACATTCATGTCGTAGGCCTTTTCAACCATGCTTGTAGAAAGGCACAACACACTGGTCACAGGAATATGGAAAACGCCCTCAACCGTAACTTTCAACCTCCTTCATCGCACAACAATGAGAAAACTAGAGAAGAAAAGGATCGTCTTGCACGTAGAACAAAAAAAGTTAATACACATGAAATAGAAGAAGAAACACGCATGCAAGTGGAGAGTATACCACATAACACATTTGTCCAATGTGGTATAGAGGAGATTATGGAAGAGGTAGCTGAACATAATGAAGCCAATGAAGACTCTCATGAGAAGGAATGGGAAAATGCAATGAAAATCCTATCTTACAAAGATGTGGTTGCGAAGAAGATGGTAAAGGAGATTTACTTCAGAGAAGATTCAGGGAGTTGGTCAAATGATGATACGTAGGAAGGTCAAGACAACCAAAATTTGGATTCAAACTCCATCCAACAGAAACAGACCCTCTCTCCCCTGTTATATGCTTTCCACCAAAAGTCTTAAGAATGGTTGAGAAATAAATGGAAAGATATTTAGGGTACATTTGATTACAAAGTTGAAAAATTGTTGGGAAATACTTCATTTCGATGAGAAGCTTGGGAAATAAGTGGAAAAGGGATATGAAATTTTGGTCTTACCTTATCTATTTTCTATGAAAATCAATTCTTTGGTTGGTGGATGATAAATATTTCCCACTGAAAGTAAGGTTTGGGATGGAGCGCTTCTTATGTGCATGAATGTTCTTATATAATTTATTTCCAAACAAGATACTGCAATGGCAAAACACGAGTTAAAACAACTATTTTCCATGGAAAAAAAATCATGTCAATCAAACACACTCTTAGAAAAAATATTGGGTACTAAGTTTTATGTAACAAGGTACCAACACTCTGGAATCTCCAAGGTGATTATGAAGTTATTGATTTGGATGAGGGACACTACGTTTTCAAATTCTATATGAAAGAAGATTACAACCATGTTCTCACTGGAGGTCCTTGGGTTGTCTTAAATCACTACTTAAACAGTTAGGAAATGGGAGCCTAAGTTCAATTCAATAACATCAAGAGAGGCCACAACAGCTGTTTGGATATGTTTACCTCATTTACCTCTGGAATATTATGATGAAAAAGCAATATTTAATATTGCTAAGTGCCTAAGAAAACCTAAAAGGTCGGATTGTACTTCAGTTAGTGCTACTAGAGGGAAGTATGTGAGAGTTTGCATAGAAGTGGATCTTGCAAGACCATTAATCCCCATCTTTTGTTGTTGATGGAAATAGTAATTGGGTGGAGTATGAGGTTTTGCATTTAGCGTGTTTCAAGTGTGGAAGAGTTGGCCATAGGAGTGAGTTCTGTCCAATGAATATTGCTCTCGCCGGCCACCGGCGGCTAGTCCTCCTGTTGATAATTAGGGACCTCAAAATTTGAACCCCACAGGGCTGATGAGAAGGAACCAGGTTCGAAAACGATCCATAACCAAGAGGAGGACAAGCTTACCTTGGGCCCTGGGATGGTGGTTCAACCTAGGGGCAGAAAAGCTGCTCAACTAGTGAATAAAAGTAGTGACACAAATAAAGTTAGGGCTAACAATAGGTATGAGGTTCTTTTTTATACGAACAACCTTGGAAAACAAAGTGATAAAGGAAAAAGAAAAAGCAGTGGACAGAGTGGAGGAATAAATGTTTTGACGGATAGTAATGCACAAAGAATTTAGTCTTTACCGGTAAATAAAGGAACTGCAAATGTTAGACTTTGGGGTAAGAGGGCCCCAGCTGCTGTAAGATCTCAACGCGTCTCAGATCATGATAGGCACAACTCGACTGCACAAGGTTAGCCCACTGTAGCATTTGATGAGGATCGTGAGATACACATTCTAAGGAAGTACGAAATGCAGTCAAGGGGAGGTTGAAAAATGAAATGATGGTGGTATCTCAACAAGAGCAAGTTCTAACCATAGGATGCTCAATAATCCAACGATCAACAATAAACCCACTGTTGACCCATCAACCACATCCCAAAAAACCTACCCAACACACCTTACTTCACATAGCACGTCAACTCAGCCCCGCCACTATCCAAATTGTTATCCAACCTATCCCCATCAAACTCCATCTCTCCGGTCCACCAAATCTAACTCGTCAACTTCCTCGCCATCTTCAAAACTAACACCCAAAATCAATACCCACTCCTCTCGATCGTATTGGAAATACAAGCTATGATTGAAGACGAACTAGGCGGACTTATTCATGGAAGTGGTGGAGGAGGCCTCAGCAAAAATAACAACGGGATAGAAGGCCATCCAATCCAAGGAAAAAATGAATGCTGTGAGGGTGACGATCACCTCATCAAAAGTGGAAGCTCAAATGGGGATCAAGAAGATACTTCCATGGAATGATATGAATCCTATTCAAAGCTTTGATTATATCTCATCAATGATAATTCTCATTTGGAACTGCCAGGGTACTGGCAAACCATTATTTAAGCCAACTATGAGGGAACTAGCTCAATCTTACCACATGGATATGCTTATCCTTCTAGAGACCCCAATTTCTCACTGATACAGGGGAGTTTTTCTCTGAATTTGGCACCCAGTGGGTAAAGTGGGAGGCATATGGGCTTTGTGGAACCCTACTCAAATATCTGTGAGACCAGTGAAGGTAATAGAGTAAGTAATACACCTAATAATCTGCAAGAAGAACTATGAGGATTGGCTCTTTAGTGCTGTCTTTGCTACTCGGGAGGAGAAACTTTGGGAAAATTATAAAACCTTTGGCTAAGGACCATATGATCCCTTGGCTAGTTGCCGGTGATTTAATGACCACAAAGATGATTCTGAAAAGAAGAGTATGACTGACAGAAGCACTCTTGCCAGCGTCGCAAATTTACTAAAAATATTGACAAGTGAAATCTTACGGATCTCGGGAGCACCAGACCATGGTTGACTTGGACAAATAGTAGATAAGGCTTTGCTAATACCTTGGTCCGCCTTGACCGTGCTCTTGAGAATCCAGATTGGAGATTTATGTTCCCAGAATCTAGAATGGATAATCAGCCGAGGAACGCTTCAGACCACTGCCATATGGTCATCAATACAGAAGTTACAACTAACACAAACACAACCAATAAACCTTTTGGATTACTTGCGAGTTGGTTTTTACAATCGGATTTTGATAATCTTGTCTCTAATAGCTGGAACAATGATAGTGATTTAATTTCTAATCTGAATTACTTCTTTGAAAATGCTAAGATTGGAACTCGAGTCATTGGAAATATATTTCGGAAAAAATGCAAACTGTTTGCCAGACTATGAGGGATCCAAATAGCTCAAGAGACTAAAATTTCTCATAATATGGACTTGTTTGAGAAACAGTTACGGTGTGATTATAACAATATTCTCAAACAGGAGGAGATGCTTTGGCTCCAGAAGTCTCGTGTTAAATGGTTAGCAAAAGGTGATAAAACACTAAATTCTATCATCTTTCCAGTATAATAAAGGAAGAAATAAAATTGATAAACTTAGGATTGAGGGCATTTGGGAAAAATCTCCGACCATGGTTGTTAACCATGTTAATGAATACTTTCAATCACTTTTCACCATGGAGTCTCAAATATAATCTTTCTAGTTTTGAAGATAAATATTTTCACAAAATTTCTAATGTGGATATTAATAATCTCAAAGAACCTATTTGCCTTGGTGAAATTAAAAAATCCATGTTTGACATGAAACCATAGAAGGCTCCAGGGCCGGTGGGGTGCAACCTATGTTTTATAAAAAAATTCTGGAATGTTGTCAACCCAGCCCTAGCTTGATTTATAAATCAATGCTTTATTCACAATACTTTTCCAAGTGAGCTAAATGTTAGTCATATAACCCTCATTCCCAAAATTGAAGATCCAGAAAGTACTACATAATTTAGGCCTATAACTCTTTGGAACGCATCTTACAAAATTCTTACTAAAGTGATTGTGAATAGGTCAAGACCCATCTTAAATAAGATGATAGGCCCTTCCCAATCTAGCTTTCTCCCGGGTCGTCAAACTGCGGACAATGTCATAATTACGCATGAAATCATCCACACCCTTGAGAGGAGAAAAGGAAAATGTGGAGGTATGATCTTCAAAGTTGATTTAGAGAGAGATTATGATAAATTTAGTTGGAATTTTCTTGAAAAAATTCTCTATGCTTTTAACTTGAACCATAATTGGGTTAAACTTATTACATCGCGTGTTACATGCACCACCACTTCTATCCTTTGTTATGTGTATGGAGTACCTTTCACTCCTTATTAATGATGAAGTAAATAATAAACAATGGAAATGCCTCAAAGTTTGTAAGAGTGATCCTTTTATCTTGCATATCTTCTTTGAGGATGATGTAATTCTATTTGCGGAGGCCAACCAGAAAAATTGCGAGACCATTATGGACACTTTAAAAGAGTTTTGCCAAGCCACCGGCCAAAGAAATAGCTTCCCAAAATAAAAAATTTATGTGTCTCCTAATGTTCCTAGGAGGGAGGCGTTGGCTCTTAGCTTTTCGCGCGGGATGAGTCTCACCAAAGACCTTGGCACCTACCTTGGTTTCCCCCTTATTCATGGTAGGTTTCATGGAGGTCATCTCAAGAAAGTGGTGTCGAAAGTTCAGACTTGGCTGGCTGGTTGGAAAAGAAAAACACTCCCTTTAGCAAGTAGAACCACTCTTGTTCAATCGGTTAGTTCCACCATCCCTTCCTATTGTATGCAAACCGTCTTATTTCCTAAAAGAATTCATAATAGCCTCGATAAGTTAAATCGTGATTTTATTAGGTGTGATGATGAGTAGTATAGGAGAGTTCATCTAGTAAATTGGGATACCGCGTGCAAACCCAAGTCTTTAGGTGGATTGGGTGTTAAAAATAGTGGAGATAATAATCCAGCAATGGTGGCTAAACATGGGTGGCGTCTTATGAATGAATCTCAACCCCTTTGGATCCAAGTCAATAAGAAAAAATATACCGAAGCGTCTAATCTCAGTAGGTGGCCTAGCAAGAGAAATGCTTCTGCAATGTGGAGAAGTATCTATAAGGCAAACGAAGTGCTCCCTAAAGAATACTAAATGGATTGTAGGAAAAGGGGACAAAATTCATGCCTTTAAAGATTGATGGTGCTGGGAGGGGCTTATTAAAATATATGAAGAGGGTACCAGCGATGATATTGATCTTGTTAGTGACTTAATTTCGAAGGGGGATTAGGATGTCAGAAAAATTAAACGTGTTTGTGATAATGAAACTACTAATAGAATTCTTAATATCAAACTTCCTCGGTTTTTCGAAGGGAAAGATAGACCCTCTTGGGTCTTTAATTCAAATGGTAAGTTCACAATTAAATCTTGTTATTTGTCTATTAGAGGGCTAAACAATTATTCCATCAATAACTTCGTTTGGAAGAAAATTTAGGAACTGAAGATTCTCCCCAAAAGCAAAACATTCCTTTGGTTAATTTTGCATGACAGGTTGATGACCAACCACCTGAGGGTGGTGGTTAGAGGCTTTAGTAATGATGGGAGTTGTAGTAAGTGCAGCTTATATGAGAATATTGATTACCTTTTTAGAGGTGCCATAAATCTAGGCCCATTGGGCTCAATTTCATCACTGCTGATACATGGCAATCATGTATGAATTCCAACTTTTTTAAGTGGGTTGTGAAAATACTTTTGACAAAAGAAAGGCCAAGTGGAAAGGGATTCATTGGCACATCATATTTTTATCAATTCTTTGGAACATTTGGAAAGCTAGAAATAAAATGAGTTTTGATAAGTTGAATATCCCCCGACAAATGGCGGCTAAATTAAGTTTGGACTTTGCTCGAGACATCGATCAAGCGTTTCCAATCAAACCACCACAAGTGAGGGGATCAAATTCTATCTTAGAAACTTGGGTTTCTCCTCTTCTAGGTACAATGAAAGTAAATACGGATGGCAGCTGGGATAATGAAACTGAGCGTGGTTGTTTTGGCAGCTTGGCAAGGAACAATCAAGGAGCATGGGTTATAGGATTCTATGGGAAGTTAATGGAGACGCCATCTCTCTCATAACCGAATTAAAAAGAATCTACCATGGTTTGAAAATCATCAAGGAGAAAGAATGGAGGGATGCTATAGTGGAAACTGACTCCTCAACAGCGGTGTCGCTTATCTCAAAGGCCGATGCGGATAATCACTCATTGTGCACGCTCATTGAGGACTATATAGGCATGGCTAGAATCACTAGAACTAAAGTGATTCATACCTTGCTGGAAAGGTTATAATTGTGCTGACAAATTGGCTAAACTGGGAAACCGAATGAACATGAATTTTGTTGAGTTGTAAGAAACACCGGAGGAAATCTAAGGCCAACTAGAGGCGGATACGTTAGGAATAAGACACCCTAGAGGCTACTAGTCTCTCTTATTTTTCCACTGCACCCAAAAAAAAGTAGAAAGGTGAGGAATTTTATGACTTTCAACTCTACTTTTTATATAACCATCGAAAAGGAAACATAAAACCATTTCGCGACTTTTGCACGACAGTCATAGGAAAAGTGGAAAACAAAAGAAAGTATCTTGCTATGGGGAGATTAATAAGAAAGGGTTTATGTGATTCAACTTAATCTTAATCCAAAGGTAGCAAATATAACAAACCTCTATGGTAATTCAACATTTAAAATGAAATTTAGAGATCCAGAACCCATAACATTACTCTGAGAATCCTTGATTAAAAAAAAAATCCTTGGAAGTTAGGTTCCTAAAACCTTATGAAAAGTAGACAACACTTGGACTAAATGCCAAACCTCCTGCAATAGTGTCAGGCTCCAGCTTTGGAAACTACACTCCTTAAAATGGAAAAAATGGTATAATATCTTACTCTTGTTTTAGCATCATAGTCATCACCTGCTTTTCAAGCATGCCACAACTAATTACTCCACTAAATGTACAGTGTATTTGTGGAGTAACTTGTTAAGGATTCTGTCTCTAGCACTATCACTACCAAAACTAGCATGCAACTCGCGCGATGCGCGAGCACTCTAGTTAAAAACTATACAAAGCAGTGTCTACTTAATTACTGTTGTAGGAATATTCTGCATTATATTGGTTAAGCAGCATAAGTGAATGAGGAAAAAATAAAACCATCAATATGAGACAAAATATACAATTGTATTGCGAAATAATTGTACATACACGGTCACATTGCAATTCTCAAACAATCAAAAGTTCAATGCAAGGGATGCAATTACATGTAGATTATTCTTCATATCCCATTCCTGAGGGTAAGAACACGATGATTCAACGTGAAGTTGCCAAACCATGACCTTTGAGCAGTCCACAGGTAGGCATTCCATTTGGCTTTCATCCTCCACAACTTGTTGAATAGATGCGGTGATTTCTATGTTTGTTGTTTCGGTCCAATGGAATATAAGTTGGTTCGGCAATGAATGTTATATTATATTTTGGGTGAAGAATTAAAGTTTCTCGATAGTAAAAATAAGAGGAAGTTGTAAACTACTTTTTTTTCTTTGAAGTTGCAAACTAAAAGTTTACTTGATAGTAAAAAGAAAAAAGAGGAAGCTATTACTTTTATTTTGAAGTTGAAAAGTGGTTATCCCTTTTTAGTAGTTTATTGATCAAAACTATAGAATGATATTTGATATTAGTTTGTCGGGGCATTTTACACGAAAGTAGTGAATAAAAATATACTAAAGGTTTCTAATGTATATGCATACTGCATCTCAACCACAAATTGGGATCTCCATCCATCCTTCTCAGCCAGCCTCACATCTAATAAGTATTATACCACCAATGTATTATTCAATCTATATAAACCCTTTTTTTCAAACCATCTGTATGCCATTTGTAGAATAAATCATATATTACTTTTTCAAACCACCTCCAAACCAGATAATACCTGACTCTTTTTTAAATCAACTACTGCCAGGAAAAAAAAAATTGGGGACACATTTTTCAAAATCATTAGAATACCAAACTGTGGAATTTAGACAAATGATTTCCAAGCTTTCCTAAGCTTCACATGAACATGAATCTAATATAAAAGTTCCTACTATGCAATACTAAAATATAAAGTGTTTCGCATAATATAAAAATGCAACAAAACATTCACTCAGACATTTTATCATACACCATACATACATAATCATAGATGCTATTCAATCTATATAAACCTTTTTTCAAACCATCTGAATGCCGTTTGTAGAATAAATAATATATTACTTTTTGAAACCACCTCCAAACCAGACAATACCCGACTCTTTTTCAAATCAACTATAAACTTTCTTTCCAAACCATCTCTAAGCCATTTGTAGAATAAACCATATTTTACTTGTTCAAACCACCTTCGAACCAGATAATACCCGACTCTTTTTCAAATCAACCACTGTCACAAAAAAATATTCGGACACATATTTTTCAAAATCATTAGAATGCCAAACGCTGGAATTTAGACAAATGATTTCCAAGCTTTCTTAAGCTTTACATGAAAAGATTCTAAAATAAAAGTTCCCACTATGCAATACTAATATATAAAGTGCTTCACATAATATAAAAATGCAACAAAATATTCACTCAGACATTTTATCATACACCATACATACATAATCAAAGATGTTATTCAATCAATATAAAGCTTTTTTCCAAACCATCTGTATGCCATTTGTAGAGTAAATAATATATTACTTTTTCAAACCACCTCCAAACCAGACAATACCTGACTCTTTTTCAAATCAACTACTGTCACAAAAGAAAAATTAGGACACATAGTTTTCAAAATCATTAGAATACCAAAATGTGGAATGTAGACAAATGATTTCCAAGCTTTCCTAAGCTTCACATGAACATGAATCTAAAATAAAAGTTCCTACTATGCAATAATAAAATATAAAATGCTTCACATAATATAAAAATGCAATAAAATATTCACTCAGACATTTTATCACACCATACATACATAATCATATATGCTTTTGCGCCATACATGCACATTCATAAAATCAGGACATACCTGGCTGGGTAACGGGGATAACTCCAGAGTATTGTAAGCTCAAAGGGTCCTGGACATGAAAAAAAGAACATTCAGAATTGTATAACAAAAATATGTGGGAAAATATTGGGGGAAAGACTGAACAATGATTGAACCTGAGTATACTCAGATTTTTTTCACCTTCTACAAAACGATAGCTGATGATAATGAGGGATTGGAGGTGGTAAAGGTCCCAATAAATATACGATGAGATGACCTTTAGCTCTTCCATTGTAGGCAATGTATGGGAGATAAGGGAGATGTAAGGGCCGGATGTTAGTGCTTAATAAGAGAAATGGAAGGGTCTCTTTATGTTGATGGTTGTTAAAGAATGCTATCTCACTTGGACAGTTGCTCATAATCACATCTGACGTGGACAGCTTCTCAAAACAGGAGACTTAATGTAAGGCTTCCGTTTTAAAGTAATAAAATAGATATGTATGTCATACATAAATACGTACCGACCCTCACAAGAGTGGGTGCGATACTGTGTAGCTTGTACTTATTGCCATATCCTAGGCTACACTACTATCTTATGAATCCTTTGGGTTAATTTGAGATGCTCCGAAATACAAACACATCAACAGCATCTCAATGACACTGCCACCAACTCAATCAATAGATTAAGAAGAAAAGGTGAGCCAACATTTATGACCCCTCCCTATGAATTATTTTAGATTCGTGATGTTATATTACCATCACAATCCTTATACATCAGAAGCAACTGAAATTACTCATAGCTAAAGTCATGTGAGAAAAGGACAAGGGCACAGTTAGCATATCATTTGTTCCCAATCTTACAAAACGAATTCCATATGTGAAGCCAAAGCCAAAAATATAAAAATAAAGTAAGCAATTAAAGATGGATAATTGTCTCGATGTAATTTTCCCTATGCTCTATGAACTCTATCTAACCTTAAGGCTCCCAAGTATCTTGATTGCTCTTTCCATATCCATAACTGGACAGATTCCAAATTAGTCTAAACTTTGTATTGCAAGTTTCTAGTAAATCACAGACCAGAGAGCATATGGTAAGGCACATTTCTAAATGGGGCCATAATTTCGCTGCCCCTTTACAGATGCCCCATTATTTTGTCTTGGTAACACCTTACTGTTTGCAGTCTTGAGGCGTTTATAACTGCGAACCCGGCCTCCTAATAAAGAGACTTCTTTTGTCTTCATCATTCTCTCTCCCATATCAAAAATTGTGGAGTTCAGATGTGGCCCAGGACATTTGACCATGTTTGACTTCTTATACCTACCATCACTACTTGAACCAATAACTTTAACAGGGACAATTGCAGCTACAGGTTCCGTTTTCCTTGGAATCTGCACATTATACAGATCAATAAGTTGGAGATGCTAAAATAGTAGAGATAATAATATAAATCCATGTTGTTCATCTGAAAAAAGTTGGGATATAATGTAAGAAACCCCCTACACTAGCATTTTGATTGAAAATAATCCTTTAGTGTCGAAAACAAGACCATAAACTTTGAAACTATTACAGATATGCCATATGTGTTGCTAAAAGGTGTCAAAAAATGGTAAGAGTTCAAGGAGTTCTATTGCAAAGGCAATACTTCAGAAAGGTATTTGCAACTGGTAATAGTTCAAAGGGTCCCTTGCAATTTATCCGAGCATGTTTTAAGCTAACCTTTGCAACTACTGGTATCTTATCTCCTGTTAAGCCATTCTTCTGGGGGTCCTTACTTTCACATAGGGCATCTACCGTCCGGATACTCCAGAATTGACCGCTCGATGAACCTACAAGTTATCACAAAATGAATTCTATGTGATGAAAAGGCAAAATGTGTTTTATTCACTAAAGGCAAGCAACACATTCGCAAGTGATTAGATGAGCACTGCTTGACGAGTGTATATAAAGGTCAAATCCACTGATGTAATGATATAATGAGATCACAGGTAGATACAAGGAAAGCTATCGAGAAGTAAAGAGGTTTAAATTAAATTCAAAATTTACTACTGAAACCATTATAATGAAACATTAGTAGGAAATTGAGCAAAACATGAATAGTTCCACCAACATAGAACGAATCTATAGCTTCATTGAGGTCAAAAATCAATACGAAGTCCTGCAACTGACCTGATAGCTGAAATCCAGTGAATTGCATAAGCTCAAGGAATTTGCACATATCATTAATTAAAACAAATAATTTACACAAATAGACATTTACGCCCCCTACAAAAAATATACTGAACATAATACTCAATATGCATCAAATGCTCAGTAATAATCCCCCAAAAAACTGGTATTAACTTCCTATAGTCAGCTACATTTTCTCAGATGAGATGTAAAATACATGGAACATCAGTAAAATTTGTACGTCAAAAAGCACAAGACTTGTGGAAGAGAATTAAAGCAACACTGACATTGGAGAAGTATGGCATTAGGGTAAAAAAATTAATCTGTTCTCCTATACAGGACAGCATCTTGAAAAAGGAAATTCTTGTTTTAGGCCAAGTATAAAACGTCAAGAACGATCAATTAGATGCAATGAAAATGAATTACTTAAGTAAAAAGCATAGTAACACGTACAGTCCACTTAGACCAAGGCCTTACCTATCTGCCGAAATTTTAGACTACGGGATTCTGTTTTCTTCGACAAATTAGTGAAGGTTGAAGGGTGGATTGATGAAAAAACAGCAGAAAGTTCAGCAGATGGCTCAACTTCTTCCATGGTCACCCTTGGATTAACAGAGCTAACCTCTGCAGCTTCCGATTTCATGTCCAAACTTTTGACATTTTGCCCACCGCCTTTCTTCTCGGAAAGATATTTGTTCTTCTGCTTTTGGTCACTGGCTTTTTTAGGAATCGCAAAACCCTTGCTTTCACATGTGGCTTCAGCAATCATTAAAGCACCACCCTCTGGAGCTGCAAACAAAAACTAAATCTGCTCTATGAAAAAGAAGAAAAGGGTTAACTTTAGGTGTACTTCGATCAACAAGCAACAATTTATATGTGCTTATAGCACAAAATATGATGGGAAATTACATAAGAAATAAAGAAAGACTGAGATGGAGACTGTTGTTCAATAAACTCATATCAAATTAAAGAAAACCCTTTTGCCCAGTATTCTTGGTCGGGTAAAAGAACACTCGAGAGCATTTTTCCTTTTTAGCACTTTGCACTAAAATGCCCCGACATATAATCAAATGTATACCCTTTTGCATCTTTGGTGCTGTTTGATTGCATAAATTCTCAGCGGGGTCAACTTTCTTACAAAGGGCCACATGACCCCTTTTCCATCTTTTTGAGGAAAACGATACTTTGCCTCCCCAATAATTTTTTAGTTTCCACTGAAAATTTGAAGACTCTCACTCTCTCTCCCCCCAGGCAAACCAACATTACAATTAGCGGCCATCTAATCACCAAATAATGACAATAGTGCATAATGAAGACACTTGATGCTGCTGCAATTATTTGGTAGAAATGTTCAATGATGTGCATTAAGATGTTCAACTCATAAACAAGATATGACAATTCAATCACAAAATCTCAAGTGCAAAACAAATACCTCATTACTAATTTAGAGATTAAAACTCTATAAATCCGTAATATGAAGTTATCAAGTTGCACAATATAGAAGTTCTTAAAGTGTTGGTGCGATGGCAAGTGCCCTCGCCCAAGCTACGATTGGTCTCGGGTTCGAGACATGGAAGCAGCCTCTCCAGATATGGGGGTAAGGTCAGCTAACATCTGCCTCTCCCAAACCTGCAGTTAAGCAGGAGCCTTGTGCACAAGGTACGACCTTTTTTAAAAGTTCTTGAAGTGATTTTAAAAATGATGCAAAGCAGCACCAAATATTGAATCTCGGTATTGTAGTGCAAGAATCAACCAATGACAATCTTCAAGAATCAGAATGTTTATAGCAGAATAATAAATGTATACTTGAATGATAATCTGCGAGATTATTTTACCCTAACTGTTGGGATGTTATTCAAGGGGATATCACCCGTGCCATTCAGAGTTTTTATTTTTTTCTTTTGTTTGGGTGGGGGCAATCTGATGCCTAAGTGTTCGTCCAGTACTATGATTGCTTTAATACTTAAGGTTTAAAATCCTGAAAATTATGTCCTTTTGCTAATAAGTTCATTTCTAAAACTATATCTAATAGGTTAACTGCGAGCAGAGCAATAATATGGCTTTGTGAACGGTTAAAGGGAATTGTGGCGAATATTTCAGTGGCGAAGGAGGTAATTCCACATTTAATAAGGTCTTTGGATCAAATGTTCTGCTCAAATTAGACACGGCTAAAGCCTATGAAATGGTGATTTTTTGTTTTGTTGTTGTTGAAAGTGCTTAGGGCTTTTAGATTTTCTTTAATCTTCATTGATATTATTTGAACGTCTAGCGAATAGCTTCTTTTCTGTGATGTTCAATGGACAGCATTCAGGTTATTTCTGATGAAGTCTTACGCAGAGGCATTTCTGAACTCTATAGAGCTAGAAAAGTTCAACCTTTTTCCATGCTTAGTGATGGCGGTCCTTCAATTTGTCACCTCGCATTTGTAGATGATCTTCACTAATGGGCAGAAAACATATTAAATAAGCTTACAATTTCATTTCTCAGTATGAGCTTAGTTCAGGGTAGTTGGTTAACAGGGGAAGGGAAAGTGTGGCTTTACTGTGTCTTCCAAAGCTACTAGAGGGAATATTGGCGTGAGCACTAATTCTACTGGTTTTTTCCAAAGATCTCTTCACATCACTTCTCTTGGTTGTCCTCTATTCGTTGGAAGAAGATATGTTACTTATTGATTTGTTGAATAAAATTATGCATAAAAATGAGGGTTGGTAATCTAAGATGCTATTTTGAAGGAGATTGAAAGAAGAATCTCAAATTTCTTCTGGAGTTCTAGTGATGATGATCATAAACATCACTGGCCTACTTGATCCAATATATGTTACCCAACAGAAGAGGGAGGGTTGGGAGTGAGAAGTTTAGAAGATATAGATGCAGCTTGTAGAATAAAAGGTTGGGGGCTATCAGATCTCAAAATTCGTTGTTTTCTAATTTTTTTAATCCTCCATTAGAATTGTAGGCATACAAATCCTCTTCCATGTGGGGTGGGGGGGGTGGGGGGGGGGGGGGGGCGGGAGGGAAGGGAGGGGGTGTATGGGGATTGCAGCATCGTATATTTGGAGATCTCTTCTTCGGCACAGGGACCAGGTAGAGGAATATATAGTTGTGGATAAACTCTATCACGGTATTAAACCAAGTAGAGATTTCTCTTTAAAGTATGTTGGCACCTGGTGAGGCAGCATACAACTGTAGCCTATAGAAGCATTTGGCATAAATTTCTGCCAAAAAAAGTTCAATCTTTTCTATGGAAATTGGTTCAAAAGAGAGTACCAATTAATGGAGCTTTAGAACATATTAGTATTAGACTATCCTCTAATGCCTTTTGTTGTGGTGGAAGAGAAGAATTTTTTTCCTCATATGTTTGCTAGTGGTCCTGTAGCTTATAAGCTTTGGTCTTATTTTGCTAACATGGTTGGTCTTTCGATTGAACACCTCCACTCTCAGGTTTGTCCTAAAATCTTGGAGGTTTAGGGCTTCAAAAGATAATATGCTTAAAGTCCTTTATTTTAATTAATTCCAGCTATTGTTTGTTGAGAGGTATGGAAAGCTAGAAATTGTACTTTCTTTGAATTAAAATAGATGATCCCAAGGAGGATTATTAAAAGTATTCGATTTTCTTTGGGGGATATAATTAATTTTAATATAAAGGACTCTATTCTCACTCAGTTGGAGAGTGAAGTCGCTGCATTTTTATCTCTGGAAGTGTATAAACCTCCTGCTAAGACCCCTAAGTTAATTAAATGGATTTCTCCTACAGATGATTGGTTGAAATTGAATGTGGATAGTTGTTCGAGGGGAAATACAGGACCAAGTGGTGGAGGTGGATTGTTGAGGGATGCTAGAAGAAATTGTGTTTGGGCTTTCCATTCTAATGTTGGGATTCTGACTAAAATTAAAGTTGAGGCCAGAGCTTTATCTGATGGAAATGTGAAACCAATTAAGCAAGGATATGTGAATATCCTAATTGAATTTAATTCGAAGTGTGTCGATTGACATTATAGCACCCTTAAACCTCCTTGGAAATTTTGATAGTTTTATTATCAAATTTTGGCGCAGATCGCATTGTTTTGTTTCAGCAGTGTTATCATGAGGCTAGTTATGTAGCCGATATACTGTCTAATGTTGGGTGTGATTCCAATGAATTTGTTGAAAGTCATTGATATGGGAAGCTTCCCAAGGCTGTTAAGGATTATTTGTGCTTGGACAAAGGAAATTTGGTAATTTTTTGAAGTTAGGAATGGCAATTTTGGAAACGACACAAATGAAATTAACATGAAATTGACAGTTCGTGTCGGGTTTATTGAACCCGTCATCGTGTCATGTCGTGTTCCTGTTTGTGTTCAATTTTTTCCATGAAATTGACCGGAATTGGACACGATTAGACCCAATTAAAGAGATGATATAGACCCCATTATCGACCCTATTTATTCCCATAATCGATCCCATGTAGACCTATTGTCGGCCCCATTTAATCCCACTATCGACCCCATTTCGACCCATTTAAAAGTCAAAATCATTAAAGGCCTATCTCATTACATTTAGTCAATCACCCATTTGACTTCTTAGAACTTGACCCTAAAACTCAAAAAAAAAAAAAAAAAAAAACATTTCAGTCTCCAGCACATACAGCTCCGCTGCATACCCCTCTGCCAGCCCGCATATCCCCCAGCACCGCACCTCATCTCCACCTCCATATCCCACTTTGAACTCTAAATCGGCATCAACGATAATCAGATTGTGTGTTTATTGTTTTTTTAATTTATTTCATATTGTGTATTCATTTTTTGTGTTTTTCTTTCAGATTGTTTTTAACTTTTTTGTGTTTATTTAGATTGAGTTTATTTTTTCGTGTCTTGTCAATTGGGTTGTGTCGAGTTAATCAGGTTTAATTGGATCAAGCTTATAGATCGTATCAATCGTGCCGTGTCATGTTAAAAGCGTGTCCGGTTTGTGTTGTGAAAAAATAACACGACTTCGTGTCATGTTCGGGTCTCAAAATTACTTTGTGTCGGGTCAGGTCGGGTTGGTTCTAGACCCGATCCAATAACCCGATTTGCCATCCCTATTGGAAGTAAACATTTGCCCAGTCCTATCTCTCCCTGTGGTTCCACAATTTGTCTGTTTTGATGGGCTGTTGGCTGTGGAGGGTTCCTTTGCTTCTTTAGTAATTCTAATGGTGTTGGGGTCTTCTATTGTGTTTATTCGTTTGCCTTTTCAATTTCAAATAGTATATTGGGTTGTTTTATAGAACTCCAAATTTCTAGCATTTATTTCCTTGTGAGCTACCGGGAAGGGCCTAATTCTTATTGATCTAATAAAATTCTCGGGATTCCGCCTCTATTCCTAAAAACATAAGTATTCAACAAGAAAAAAATTAGGAGCCATTCTTCTATTGCCTATTTAAAAAATAATACACGTAATCACATGGAGATAAGTCATAAGATACTGCATCCTTAGTAACTATTTAGAAGCTATGGCTCTATATAAGGGTTAATCTGTACACAAATAAAAGAATATGATGCAACACGTGGAAGTGATTTAAAGACTCAAATTGATGCAAGAGCACAGGAGTCAGGTTCTTTTTACCATTTTGTATTACTTTTGCCTTTATTTATTTTGTCCTTTCTAATCTTTTCTCTTTTAAGAGTTAGCTTGTCTAGCAAAGCAAGCTAGCCTTTTCTTGTAAATAAGGCACTTGATCTTCTATGGTACTCACTTCTACGTTTTGAGAGATGAATTAAAGATACTTCTTGCGCCATTGGCCTCTAAACATTATGTTGTTATTGTTGTGTAGTTAAGCTATTTATGCTCCCACCCGTTAACCTCGCATCACAAATAATCAAGGGTTTTCTCTCAATCTCTCATTATCATTGATAATATATCAATGTTCATCTATGAAGCACGGATGCGGATTCGGGGTGCGGGTGCGACACAGTGCGGGTGCGGCGATTCGAAAATTCTCAAAAAATTAGGATACGGGTGCGATGAGATATAATATAATACTATAAATTATGTTATGTTATTTTTAAGTAATACAAATAAGTTCCATCATTATTATGATTCTCAAAAATTTATGAGAAGGGTGTTTGTTATTTTTAACACATTGACAATATTAAAACAGTGGACTCTACCATCAATGTCACATATATTATAATAATCTACTAAAACCCATTAACCATTAAACTATAAAAGTAGAATTCAATATAATATAATAAAAAATAGTTAACTTCACAAAACCCATTTAACATTAAACTAAAAACAAACATTCGAAGTCGTTAAGAAACCTACTTATCTATTAGCTTTCACATAAAGGGCAAACCCAGTGCACGAGGCTCCCGCCACTGCGGGATATTGGGGGGGTTGGATGTACGCAGCCTTACCCCTGCATACCCAGAGAGGCTGTTTCCGTGACTCGAACCCGTGACCTCCAGGTCACAACGGCGGCAACCTTACCGTTGCGCCGGGGTTCACCCCTAAAACCCATTTAACATTAAAATATTAAACTAAAAACAAACACAGGAAGTTGTTAAGAAACCCAATAAACTTCGTATATGTTGAAGGAGAGTAAGAAGAAAATGAGAAAGAGGGAGAGGGAGAGAGAGAGAGAGATGAAAATGAAAAAAAAAATCATAATTGTGTTTTTTTTGGATTCTTTACGAATCCCGTCAAAAGCAGCCGAGTCCTTGCCGAATCCTTCCCGAATCCAGAATTAATTTATTTAATTAATATCTGATTCTTCTTTGGGTGCGAATCGGGGCCAAATCGCACCCGCACCCGCACCCGCACCCGACTCGCGTGCGATTCGAATTCTTTAGGCCTTTTGAAGAATCTGTGCATAGATGTTCATAACTGATTAGATGAAGAGGTCAATGACCTTATTATATAATCCAAGATAAGTCAACGACTAAATAAGGAATGCATAATCAATCAACTCAACTCAACAAAGCTCTTTCCCAATTATTTGGGGTCGGTTGAATGCATAATCAAGCAATTACCTCAATTGAAACCCTAACTAAAAATGAAATCAATAAATAATCGTTTAATATTGGAAAGTAACAATTAAGAATTGATATTAATAATGCTTTATTACCTTGAATTAACACTTTTTCCTCGTCAGTTAAAACTACTCCCACGCTCTCAAGTCTCAACCCATATGCCTGAAAATATGGTTCATCAATCACTTCAAATGTTGCCTTCCGATATGCCAGAAATTCCGCTACATTCTTTGTAAAATTGACATTATTTTTCCCATTAGTTCCTTGCCCTAGTTGCCGGATACATGAAATTGTCTTAAACGGCAGAAAATCTCCTTTTGCCTTTTCAATTTGCTCGATCGAATACAAACCGCCAAGTTCATATCCGCTCACATCCACTTCTAAAAAATCTTGACAATTCGTAGGCCGAAATTTGGAAGGGTTTAAGCAACGACAAGTCAAGCCAAGGGCAGCTCTCCTACTGATCTCTTCCTTAGCATCTTCAACAGCTTTCCAAAAAAGTTGACCATTTGTTTGTTTGCATATCTCAGAATAGTGAGTGACAAAAGGGAGGAGTTTCGTCCCATCAAGCCATGCATATTTGTTTTCACCATAAAATGCAACCAGTAAACAACCCTTTTTCTTCGTTTCACATATTGTATGAGATGCAAAAGCTTCATTAAATATCATCCCCGGCCACCACGGATGGGACTTAACCTTTCCCCATACCATGTCACCTACTTTATATCCGTGAACCATATTTTTTTATTTTTACTGTTTCCGTGAATTAACAATTTCAATGCAAATTCCACTCTCCCACAGCAACCAATCTCCTATTACCTTTTTTAGGGCTCAAATGGAAAAAGGCAAGGTAATTTTTTTGTTTATAGGGCTGAATAAGGCATCACAACTCAACACCTGCAACGTTCTCCACGTGAATTTCTCTGCAAGCTAAAAATTCCAAGGGAAAATGTGCAATCAATAATCATCCAAAAAAACTATGTACAATAACCATACACAATTTAAAATTGTGAAAATGTTGCATATAAATATTTCTAGCTACTCCTTTTTAAAATACTTCAATAAACACGTGAAATAAATTAGACAATGTATTTATTTCATCACTAAACTTGAATTTAGTTTATATTCAAAGCATATTCAGACTCATACTGGGACAAATCAAAGACAAATAAGCTAAAATAATGCTAAAAAATTAAAAAATGAATTTATTAATATTCAATTCATAAAGGACTAAACAACACCTCAACCAAACTCAAAACAATGAAACTATAGTACTTTCCCATTTTCATGCCTTGAAAATTTCATGACTATTGATCCAAAAAGGATATTCTCAAAATCCACTCCATAAGATCTATCCGGAACTGACAAAGGGGGAAATTTGTAAGAGCAAAGTTCTCCTGTTATAATTTTGGTGTGTTATATTAGGTGTGTTATATTGATCGAAGATCTTCCACATGACTAGATACTACGTCGACGACACAGCGACATTAAAACATCAATCAAACACCAAAGTACAAGTCAGACTACACGTAGTACATGTGGAAAAATTAATCTAGCTCTGGTGGACTTTTAGAATTATTTTTTTAATTGTTTTAAAGGAGTTTTAAAAGGTTTTTTTGAAGTGTTTCCGTACAACCATATTAGCGACAACTTTTTCTAACACTTGAAAACATCCTTAAAGATAATAACCCTACAAGTTCTTTTATAAAAACTTAAAAGGAAAAAAAGAGGCACTGACTAGTGGCACCCGTGAGGAGCCCGCAGCCAAGCGGTGACACATGGCACCCGCAAATCCGCACTCAAAGGGCGCGGTCGTGCAAGCAGCGAGGCCAATGCTTCCTCTTACGGTTGCGGGTTATACACGTGGTTTTCTACAATTGGCCCGCGACTGTGTTTTAGTGGCCTCTTGGTTTGACCAACTCTCTTGGACTTTAACTTGCATTTTAAAACTCTTTTTTAAGTGTTTTCTCATCACAAAACTCTTCAAATCTCGTCTCTAATGGCTGTAAATATATAATCCGTGGAGTTTTCTGAGGGCCTCTTTTACTTTTCTGAGGGCCTCTTTTTACTTTTCTGAGCTTTTAAACCTCAAAAAGCTCCCAATCCTACTGCTAGGAATTTTGGTTCTTTTTAATGATTTAAGAAACCCTTTTACAATTGAATGAAAACCATTTTGGTGTTTTCTTAAATCAATTTTTTTCCACAAATTACTATATAAATCTGGGGAGGTTTTTGGTGTGGTTGTGATAAAAACTTGTTGAGGTTACGGAGATTGGTGAGCCAATTGTCAAGGGTTGAGATCAGAGATACGTTTGCAAAAGTGGCAAGGCAAGAGTCAATGTTGCAATGCAGATTCAAGCAAAGTCATCAAAATATAGATCAATGAATACCGAGACCCGAGAGTTGTTGTGCCCGTTAAGTCAAAACTACAGTGGAAATTGACAAAGCTAGTAATGCAGAGGTTGGAGGTTCAAAACAACAAAGATTTAAGGATTTTGTGGCTGCATTCAAATCTGGATTGTAAGTCGTGTATGTACCTTTTGTATATCCTGAAAACAGTTCTACAAGTGGACTTGAGTTTGTAGGTAGTTTTTATCAAAAGGTTTCCACATTAAATACCGTGTCTCTTGTGTGTGTGAATGTATTTTTTTTCTTCCTTTGTTAATTGATGTCATCTCATATGTAATTTATACATATTTAATTAATTTGGAAATTATATTAATCAATTCAATTGAGAACAAATTAAACCAGTATTTTTAATTTGCACCATACTTTTTATTTTAATTTAATTCATACTATCGTGGTTTTAAGTTAATGAGTCATATAATGAAACTTTAGAAGAGAGTGATTGAACATAGATTGAAATTGAAAATAACGTTATTTTTTGGGTTTATACTTGCGAGCTATTATATATTGAGGATATTAATAGAGAGGCATAGGGAGAAAAATAAGGATCTTCATATGAATTTTTATAGATTTGGAGAAGGCGGATGATATAAATACGAAGAGATATAATATGGTGGGTTTTACATAAAAATGAGTCAGCTGAAAAAAAGTAGTAAATTCCCAATTACTCTAGGTATGCACCAAGCATCAGCATTAAATACTTGTCTCTTTGCTCTTGTTATGGATGAATTGACTGGAAAAGTGCAAGATGATAACGTGCCGCAGTGTATGTTATTTGCAGATAATATTGTTTTAGTAGATAAACTAAGGTAGGAATTAATGATATATTGGAATTGTGGAGAGAAACTCTAGAAACAAGTGGGTTTAAAATACGTATAACTAAAACATAATATGTGAAGTGCAATTCCAAACGGTGATGAGGTGAAACTTGAAGGTCAAGAGATACCTACAGATGATCATTTTCATTATTTAGGCATGATCATAAAAAAATATGGAGACATTGGTGATGATGTCACTCATAGGATTAAAGCAGGTAGGAATAAGTGGATAAGTGCTACCCGTGTATTTTGTGATTGGTGTATACCTTTGAAGTTAAAGGGGAAATTCTATAAGACGACCATTAGAGCCGCCACGTTAAATGAGACAGTGTTGAACAACCAAACAATATTTTTTTCAGAAAATGAGCATGGTGTTGATGCGGATGCTAAGCTGATTTGTGGTAAAACTCAAAATGATGAAATTCGAAATTAATGCTTTTTTTATTGGGGGAGGGGGGGTGATTCGTAGGTAAATAGTCTATGGGGCAACCTACGTAACCCGAAGACATCAAGGGATTTAATGTAAACCCTTGAGAAAATTCAGAACTCTAGACCTGCGGAAAAGGCCTAAGAAGCGGGGACCTCAAAGACTCCTACACAAACTGGAATTATAAAATGCTAACGCGGCACTAACAAATTTTTAATACCCACTGTATTTTTTATTAAGGTGACCTCGGATCATTGACCCTAAACTCGCTGCAAGATTGAATTATACACTTGAACATATTCTAAGCAAAATAAACTATCATTTCATTCCAAATATAAAATCATTGTTCATCTTACAAACGGAAGTAAAAAAGCAGAAGAAAGAAAGTCCAAAAGACAACCATTGGTTATCTCATAAAACTAAATCTGAGTTGTCTTCAATGAGATTATCTCATTTCACCAGTCTCGACTCCTCTACAACTATCTTAGTCTCTTCCTCAGCTTTCGCCTTAGCCGACATTAAGGGTGTTCACGGTCCAGGACTTAGCTTGACTGATTGATTCAATCTTCTAAACATATGGATCGAGATCGAACCTACTCAATCAGTCAATGAGGAATTCGGGTTATAGGGTTTGCATTCAATCTCCGTAAGATTTGATTTTGCTAGAAAACAAAAAGAGACAAATTGTTTAATCAAACAATCACACAAATGTAATAGGGAAATTGCAAAATAAATTGGGAGATTTGAATCAAAAAAATTGGGAAAGTTGAAGCGCAACAAACGCGTAGATATCAATCTATCATTTTCGTATGAATCAAGGCACAAAGACACAAAGAAGAAATAAGATTGCATATATATATATATATATATATATATTCACACAAATATATGCATGAATTTGAGACATCAATCAGCAAGGGGTGTTTTAATCACAAACAACTCATCTTTTGTTTTAAGGATCAAAGACCCCATTCCCCACCCCAACCCTCAACTGCAAGAACCCTAAATCGTCTAAGCTCAAAACAGCCTCATATTAAGGAAATATCAATACAACTACTAAGTTAGCTTAAGTAACAACATCAAAGGTGAACGGTAAAATGGTGAAGTCTAATTTCCACAGTTAAAGCACATTTCATATATAAGATCATCTCATAGAACAAATGATCGAGACTTGGCTTTCAAAGAAAGAAAGGACACGAGGAGGAGGATCCCTTACCTTTGGGGAATTAATTTAATGTCTATTACCGCCAACAGCTTCAATCAACCACCACAAACATCTTCAGTCGACATACCACCATTGTCGTTGATGTTTAACAGAAGGCTACTGTTGTTGCAATTTGGGTATCTACACTACGCTACAATCAACCCATAATTATAGAATCTTCACATTCATGGGCGGACCTACCCTATCCCGAAGGGGGACTAAAGTTGTTGGTGGTAATAGACATTAAATTAATCCCCCAAAGGTAAGGGATCCTCCTCCTCGTATCCTTTCTTTCTTTGAAAGCCAAGCCTCAATGATTTGTTCTATGAGATAATCTTATATATGAAATGTGCTTTAACTGTGGAAAGTAGACTCTGTTGTTACTTAAGCTAACCTAGTAGTTGTATTGATATTTCCTTTATATGAGGCTGTTTTGAGTTTAGATGATTTAGGTTCTCCTCCTCTCGACACCAACAGGAGCCCCGCCGCCCTCCTCCCTTTTTGTAGCCGCTAGACTGTCGTTTTCTTTCTCTGTCTTCGGTTTTTCCTTCGCCGAGCACACTTCTTCTTCTTGTTGCTGGTAAGTTTTTTTCTTTATTTTTTTTATTTTGTGGATCTAGAACAATCCATTTGAGTATTGCTATCAAATCAGTATATTGACTTATTTGTTATATGGACCTAGTCTATAATTAAAATTTGAATATTGCTATTGCTATTGATATTAAAAATTGATTAATTTTATTTATTGAAAATAATGCTATTATTGTTTTAATATTAATTGCTAATTATTGAGTCTTGCTTATTGGTGAGTATATTGTTTACCCTTTGCTATTTTTAGTTGTTGAATTAATATATATTACTTGTAAATTAGTTGTATTATTTTTTTGCAGAAATATTTAATTTCGCGAAATTTAATTGTTGTCATATAGTTACTGAAAATTCAATTTGATTATTCTTTTTACTATAAAAAGTAATACTCTTCTTTTTTATTTTATTGTTTGTTACTTAATATTGACTGGAATATCTATTTGAAAAATTGTTGACTATTTGCCAAATGTAATTGCTAATTAATTCCTGAAATTATAAAGGCTAAAAAATTGCTAAAAAACTAAAAATAATCCTAAAAAATTCGCCTCTCTGGCCCTAAACCCCCCGCCTACGGTTAAAAAATTTCAGCACCCACTGATAAAAAATCTCGAGTCCACCACTATTCTCACTGTCAATCATCTAAATCCTTAGTTGTAGTCGGGGGCAGAGGCGGAACCACGAGAGGGCTGGGGGGGCGCCAGCCCGTCTCAGGAAAAAAAAAAGTGGAGATTTTGAAGAAATTACGGTTCAGCCCTCCCCCTTTTTTTAAAGTTAAAACAAAACACGAGGCCCACAATTTACAAACCCTTTCGTCCATCCAAAGACACCGACCTGCTCCTGCTGCTCACGAGACCTGCTCTCACTCCCCTGCCCTCAGTCTTGCCGGCCGGCCGGCCGCCCTGCTATTGCTCACCCGCCGCTAACATCTTCTCTCCCCTGCTGCTGCCCTTCTCACTTGGTAATTTTTCATTCTTGAATGTTGTTGTAGCCTGTTTGCTCCTCATCTTCTCTCCAAATGTTGGAGTAATATACTATTGTTTGTTTGTTTGAACTTTCATTATCTACCTCACACACTTACTATATAAATAATATATTGTTAAATATACCAATAACTACAACTAATAATTTTTAATTAGGGCTTTTATCAAGGTAATTTTTAATTAGGGCTTTTATAAATTTTGGGGCTTTATTGTTGTATTTAGGATTTTTATTGCTACATATTTATTTTCATTTATTACTGAAATTAGGGCTTTTAATTCTTTTTTTATTATTAACTAATTTATATTTTTGGGGAATTATTTTAGGTTCTAATGTCAAGAAAAACTTTGTTATCATTTTTCAAACCAAAAAATGATTCACGTGCACCTATATTGACCAATGATACTCGTCCAATCTCCCCCAAGCCACCTCTTAAAATTCAAAGGGTTGAACTTATTGAAGAAGACAACACTTTAACTCGAGATCCTGGATTGCGTCTACAAATATGGCAACAACCCGTTGATGATCGGGGTGAGATTCGAAAGAAATACCTAGACATGGGACCTTATCAACCTATACTTCAAGAATATCCACCCATCCAAGACGGAAAACAAATTCATCGCTTTCAAAGTGGTTGGTTTCAAAGATTCCCTTGGCTTGAGTATTCAATTGAAAAAAATAAAGCATATTGTTTTTATTGTTTCTTGTTTGAAACTAATCCACCCACCCGGCCGACATTTACTGTTGAAGGGTTCCAAAGTTGGAAAAGGATTGGTGGCCCCAAATGTTCTTTTTTGAAACACATGGGTTGTATTCCTTCAGTCCATATGAGTATTGTCCAGTCAGCTGAAGATTTGATGAATCCTTTTCAACACATTCGGAGGGTTTTGAATTCACAGTTTAAGGAAGTTGTTGAAAAGAATCGATTGCGTTTAAAGACATCATTTGAATGTGCACGTTGGCTTGCATTTCAAGAATGTGCATTTAGAGGTCATGATGAATCTCCCGATGCAATAAATGCTGAAAATTTCATTGAATTGATAAAACACACAGCAAATCATAATGAAAAAGTTACTGAGGTTGTCTTAAATAAAGCTCCAGGAAATGCAAGTACACTTCTCCAATGATTCAAAAAGAAATCTTGAATATTCTTGGTGATAATGTGAGAAGTAAGATCCGTAAAGAAATTGGTGATGGGAGTTATTGTATATTGGTTGATGAAGCACAAGATGTCTCCATTAAAGAGCAAATGGCCATTGTCATAAGATTTGTTGATGAGGGAGGAGTGGTACGTGAGAGATTTTTTGGTATTGTGAGCGTAGAAGACACCGCCGCCTTGACACTCAAAAAAGAAATTGTTGGGGTATTTTCTTGTTATGATCTACATGTTGATAAAATACGGGGTCAAGGGTATGATGGGGCTAGCAATATGCGGGGAACTTGGAATGGATTACAAGCCCTCTTTCTTAAGGAGTGTCCATATGCTTATTACGTGCATTGCTTTGCCCACCAGTTACAACTTGCATGAGTTTCGACATCTAGAGATGTGCAAGATATATGGTTGTTCTTCTCAAAGTTGAATGTTGTTGTCAATATTGTTGGTGCTTCTCCAACGTCAAAGTAAATTACATTCGAGACAGACAGCTGAAGATGCAAATAAGGTGGCACTTGGTGAACTTCAAATGGGAAAAGGTGTTAATCAAATGAAAGTCATTACATCGTGTTGGAGCCACTCGTTGGAGCTCTCACTTGAGTTCTGTTAGCAGTTAGATTGATTTGTTTGGCCCATCTTGTGAAATTGTTGAAAATCTTTGGTTAAATGCTGCTAGTCATCCCTACACGCTCAGAGGCTAAAGGCGATTATGATGCGATAACCTCATTTGAATTTGTATTTATTTTACATTTATTGAATGAGATCATGGGGATCACTGATATACTTTGTCAAGGACTTAAGAAAAAGTCTCAAGACATTGTAAATGCTATGCAACTTGTTTCAACAACAAAAAAGCTTCTTCAAAAGTTGAGGGAAACTGGTTGGAATTCCTTCTATGATAAAGTGAAGTCGTTTTGCAAAAAACATGGTATTGAGATCCCAAATATGGACGCTTGTTATAAGGTGGGCACTCAGCGTTCTTGTCAGCAACGATACAATATTATAATTTACCATCATTACCAAGTCGATACTTTCAATGCTGCGATCGACTTTCAAATAATAGAGTTAAATTGTAGATTTTCCGAGGGGCCAATGGAAATTCTTATTCTTAGCTCTGCTTTAGATCCTCGTGATGCTTACAAGTCATTTAACATTGATGATATATGCAAGCTTGCAGAATAATTTTATCCTCGTGATTTTTCCAAAGATGATGCACGCACATTAAGGCATCAGTTACAACACTATGAGGTTGATATTTCAAATCATCCTAGTTTTCAAAATTTGTCCACAATCCATGAATTGTGTAGCACATTAGCTGAAACAAGGAAATCTATTTCTTAGTTGATAGATTGATTCGTCTTGTATTGACTCTTCCCGTCTCCACAGCATCAACAGAACGTGCCTTTTCAGCTATGAAACTTGTAAAAACTATTCTCCGTAACAAGATGGGTGATGATTTCCTAGAAGATTGCATGATACTCACAATTGAAAGAGAGCTTGCTGAAGACATTGATTTGGATTTGCTAATAGATGATTTTGATTCACGAAAGAATCGTAGGGTTCAACTTCATTAGCTCATATAATGTATTTTTTTGTGTCACATGTGACTAGAAATAGCGAAAAACACTCTTTTGTCTATTTTGAATCGATGTTTTTGGTATGCTATTGTCTAAATATTTTAGTATTTGCATTTGTTTTATTCAAATAGTATGTAAGTTTATAAAATCCTGGCTGGGGCGGGGGTGGGGTAGCAGTATTTAAGTTTCCTCTTTGAATGTGCCCTAGTATGACGATTAGCACCATTTAATTTTGTACAAGAAGTAGAGTTGGGTACATCACTATCGGCAAGAACAGATTTGGGTAAGTAAAACGCATTAACGAGATACAATCCAAAAGCAGAGATGTAATACCTCAAGCACAACGTTGATATGTAGCAGAGAAGCGAGCAAAATAGCCATAGAATCTTCAATGAAAGCCTAAACAAAACAGTGGGAAAGAACCAGGGGGGCTGCAGAGTTCCACACAAAAAAAACTCAGGAGAAAACTGTTGGGACTGTTCATTGACGAATAGTGTGGGGCAGAATGATAAATATCAAACACAAATCCCAAACGATGTCCAATTTAGAAACCCAGACATGGTGCACCTTCTCGTGGTAGTGAGGTGTCGCCTCGTTCCGACACTAAGTTACACGACAAAATAGCACCAATAAATATAAGAACAAGAATGAGAGAAGTGAAGACAACCAGCTCAGTTAGCATATTCCTCTCTCACCGAAGCCACGCACGCACATATATCTCCAACTCCGCTTACGATTATATAAAGAGAGAACAAAAGTACATAAATACCCTCATTAGCACTCCAAGCAAAAATACATAAATACCCTCACTAAAACTTCCCCCTAAACAGCTGAAGTCAAACAGGCCAGCTTTTGCAACAAAGATGTTGAGAACAAGCACGGGAAAGCTGCTTCGGTGGAATATCACCGAGACACTGCTGAGAGCGAATATGAGTAACAATTTGTTTGGGCATCCAGAGATTGTGTGTGAAATGACAATAAACCTTGTTATGTTTGGTGCGTCCATGAAATACGAGATTGCTAGCAATAAAAATAGCATTTTGATTGTCACAATGCATTATCATACGACAAGAAACATGAATACCAAAATCACGGAGAAGCGAACGAACTCACAAGATCTCGAATGCAGTATGAGCCATGGCCCAATATTCAGCTTTTGCACTAAGGCAACCCAACAAATGTACAATAGCAAGAGGTGGATCGTCAATCAGAATAATAATCGGCCCAATCAGCATCGTTGAACCCGGTCACATGTATAGAGGCAGAAGGCTTGTATAGCCCCCTTACTATGGCAATTTTAAGACACTGCAAGATGCAAGAAACACTGTCAAAATGATGTTGACAAGGGACGTGCATATATTGACTCACGACACCAATTGCATAAGTAATATCGGACGAGTAACGGTGAGGTAAATCAGCTTCCCAAAAAGAAAGCGGTATCCGCTGAAATCACAAAAGAGCTCCCCCTGATCGCCATCAAGTTTAAATGGTAGAATCCATAGGGGTATCAACTGCCTTAGCGAAGGGAAACTTTAATCCCACATAAATAGTGAAGGCCCCCAAATCGTGTGTGTGAAATTTTTGGCCAATTTGAGATCAAAAATGATAATGGAGTCACTACCAGAAATAATGATGTCATCAACATACACTAATAATAATGGTGCCAGTGGGAGAGTGAGAAATAAAGACAAATGGTTATACGTGGATCGTTGGAACCCATATGCAGGAATTGAATCGATCAAACCAAGAGCGAGGAGATTTCTTGAGGCTATATAAGGCCTTACGCAATCGGTAAACAAGATGTTCCTTGCCAAGAAAAACATAGCCAAGGGTTCATCCATATAAACTACCAAATGGAGATCACCATGAAGGAATGCATTCTATATCAAGCTAATACAAAGGACGAGATCAACAAGTTGCAAGAGATAATAAGATCCGAAAAACACAGTTGAGATGAGCCACTGCAGAGAAAGTCTCCAAGTAATCAACCCCATAAGTTTGAGTATAGCATTTGGCAACTAGCCCCACCTTAAGACCATAGTTGTCAGAGGTGAAAGGCGCACCAAGGCGCCAAGGTCCTCGTGGAGCCTATTCGCAAGGTGCAAGACATGGCGCGTGTTTGATCGAAGCGAGACGCACATTTTGTAAAAAAATTATAAATAGATAAAATATTTGCAATGAGTTAACTAGTAAAAATATATTTATAATTGATGCAGGAGCATGGGGACATGAGCGTCCTTTTGTTATTATTTTTATTTTGTCCTTTTTAATCCTTTTTGCTTCTATAGTATAAATAGCCAAAAGGCTCCCAATTGTACCACTCTTTCCTTTGTTGTTCTCATTATGTAGATTAAAATTTATTGCACTTTCGAACCGTATTTCACATCAAATTGGTATCATATCCTAGTTTGCTCTTGGATTGAAGATGATCATCGAAGATTGAGAATTGGGTTGGTCTCACCCGGATGAAAGGCGATGTCTTCTCAAACATGTCTCTGAAATCCTAACCCTAACCTATTCCAACCATCACCTGAAATCATCTTGAAACCGCCAGAGATCCTCCCTTCCTTGTCCAGCCCTGTTCGCTCCACCCAAACGACGACGAAAACCCTACCGAAATTGACTGCCATCACCGGCAACACCAAAACAGGAGCCAGACAACAATTATCGCTACCAGTCAACCTTTTTTTTGCCTCTAATATATCCAAACAACAACATTCTCCGGTTAAATCCCCCGAACAACCTACAAATCCTTTTCCAACTAAATTTTCATCCCAATAAACCCTAAATTCTAGTCATCTCTAAAACCCTAATTCAAACTCTAAGCCCCTTTCTCCTAATTTGAGACAAAATCCTCACCCTTCCCCCCTCCAATCAAATTTCTTACCACAACCAAAAAAAAAAGTAGCCAACGACTGAAGAATTAAACCCCCAGTCCAGCCCTAGCCCTATCTATAAATGGTGACCTTCTTGAGGCATTCCACCTATCACATCCCACGTACTCTAATCTACTGTCCAATCTATTTGTCAATGTCGAGATTCTTTTTGCCACACCCAAGCAGGGCTTGCGGGGATTTTTGTCGCCTATATGCACACTGTTCTGATAATGGCATCGGTGGATCCCCAATCACCCATCCTAGTGATGATACGTGGATCCGCACGAGTATTTTCTTTACTCGTTGTACCTCAAAGGGGAGTTTATGTACGGTGATTATTGACGGCGGGACTAGAGATTATTTGGTAGCGCAAGAGATGGTGGACAAAATAAAGCTTCCCACGGAGTAATTGACCATCCCGTGTCGTATTGGGTGGTTGGGTAGTGGGGCCACACTTGCTCCTAGTCGATAGTGTCGAGGGGTCTTTTCCATTGGGGACTACTATGATGAGATTTTGTGCACCGCGGTGGATATGCGAGTATGCCACCTTCTTTTGGGGAGACCGTGGCAATTTGATCAGCGTAGCATGCATGTTGGTCGAGCTAACACTTACTCCTTTATGAATGAGGGATGAAATTCCTCATCGGTCCCATGCGACTGTTCCTGATGACACGACCCTCCGCCCTAGTAATTTCGCAGGAGGAGTTAGCCATATAGGGCATGGAAACGGGTTTATGCTATGCTCTTATCAATCCCATTACCACCCCAGAGGCATATGTTCCCCCTCACATCCAAAGCTTCTTGGATTCTTATGTCGATGTGTGTACACCCTCAAATGATCTTCCTCCCCTTTAAAAAATACAGCACGCGATATATTTTATCCTCATGGTGAAGCTCCCCAACCTTCCCCACTACCGCATGTCACCCACGGAGCATGCTGAGTTACAGAGATAGGTCACACAGCCATATGACAAGGACTATATTCGGAAGAGTATGTCTCATTTGTGATACCCGCCTTATTAGCGCCAAAGAAGGATGGGAGTTTGTGAATGTATGTTGATGGTCGAGTTATTAACAAGATCACCGTGAAGTATAGGTTTTCTATCCCCCAGATTGGAGGATATACTGTGACACCCCGCCTATTTTAATCTCGGTTGATCAATCATTTATCAAAATAAAAGAGGATTCTCATACGAATCATTCTCAGCATCACCGTCGAAAACAAAATTAATTACTAATAACCTATTAAGCCCGGCGTCAAATTTTAAACTTTTTAATCTTATTAACTTAAACACACAATTAAACCAACCACACAATAAATATAAACATGAATTGAATTAAATAAAATAATAACCGATAACTCCCGGTAAAACATTATACAACCATATCGAATGGGCATAAATGAAAATGAAAAAAATAAAATAAATGACAACAATTGGGCAACATGCCCGAATATAGATCACAGTACCTCTTATCTAGATCACAACGATTGAAGCATGTAAACAATTCCTGCTAGCATCCACAACTGTTGTAGCATCGTCTGACTCGAAAGAATAATATCATCTAGGCGTCCCTGTGTCTAGACACCTAAAAAGTTTTTAAAAGTATTTGCAAGTGGTTCAGAGCCCAAAACATTTTGAAAATATTTAGCAAGTGTTTAAAATACTTTAATATTTACCATATGATATTCTTCATATTTAAACTGGTGTCTCACTCACATGAGATACCCCTCACCTCTCATCTAATAGTGCACACCTAACACATGTATTTTAAACACCCTAGTTACGCTACCCGACCTAACTAGCATCTCACAAAACCTCTAAGTCACCATACGCTATCTCATACCCCGCGTATATATATATCCTAAGTCGCCCAAGTTTATGCATTAATTTTCTCACTTATAATTTATTCGTCATAATAAATAACTTTCACTAGTTATTATACACTAATCATATTTTAGTGTCATTAATCTCGTATATAATTTTCTCATCTTTTTATACATATCACATTTTTATTCAGGATTTTATTCTCCCGGATGCAACAATTTACTTCTCACTTTATTCTTTATTTTGTCCGTATATATATATATATATATATATATATATATATCAACTATATACTATACACATCAAGTATATCCATACTTATATATCACACACTATATAAGTATAGTAACCATCCCTCATAGTTATAACTCGGCGGATGCAATCTCTAGAATGTTATCATCTTCCAAGGAATACACACATCATCCTGGGTACCACCGGTCGGGATCTCACAACGACCTGATAAAAACAAAAACAAACGTAAGGGAAGCTGTCATAGTTCCTTACCTGAAAGTGAGACCGAATCATATCCAAGACGTCTCACCCATGATAAAGAGCCACACTACTTGAATAATTGGACGTTATGACCTGGGACTATACTTACCCTGCTCCTCAAGCCAGGGGATTCATCTGCATCGCGAAACTTCCCTTAAATGCACTAGAGGGGTATGTTTCACATAAATATATCATTCACAAATAGATATATTTATAATCATATCATATATATACTCTCTCTCTCTCTCTCTCTCTCTCTCTCTCTCTATATATATATATATATATATATATATATATATATATATATATATATATCATCAAATTCGGCTATTCATGCCTATCTCGCGTGGCATTAGCCTATAATCCCGAATATACCAATTCATATTTATTCATAAGTATACACGCACTTATTTTAATCCCATAATTCACTCACTTATAATACAGTTCTCACATTTTAAAAGTCCCAAATATTAGCTTAACACATCCAGCTAGTATTCTAATATCATCATGCTCACACATTCGAATTTCACTCACATATAATCGGCACATACATTCCACACGCATAAATATATATATACCCGCCAAAATAATTTTTTCCAGTGTCGTTCGTCCCAAACACTCTTAAAATTTATAACCCGGATCTTATTCACGCTAACCCAAGATTTATATATCATTCATTTAATATCCTAGAGGTCATCACACTCTATCTAGGATCCCTTAATATTTATATCCAAAAGGAATTATTCTCCAATCCTTTAAATCCAAGAAAAATTTCTCAAATTTAACTGTCATAAACGAATCGAACCGATTGCCAGAAAAATGAACTGGTCCAGTGACCAATAGACGAACCGAACCGATGGCCCCAAAAATGAACCGGTCCGATGATCGAAACCGAATCGCATTTCATCAGTTCGATTTGTTCAGATCGGGAGTTTACCCTCTTCTCAAACTCCAAAATCAATCCAACACTCATCCAACCCAAGATTTATGGTTTCTAACCTCACCAACCATCAATATAATCATCTACACACTATGATTTACCAAACACAACAACTAATTCATGGGATTCATCAATTTAACTAAGATTTAAACCCTACCTTAGTTAAACCCATTATTTCTCATCTTCCCAAATTTCTCACCAAAATTTACACCATTAACATGGATTTAAACTCAGATTTCATATGGAGTTGTTATCACCTCAAATTATATTAAATCATTTCCAAAAACCCCATTTTGACTCAAGTACCCTAAACCAAAATTCATATAGTTTTCACCAACTATAATAGAATTATAAATACACATAAATAATTAAAGCAAGTTAAACACTTGCCTCGTTGGATAAATTCGACGACCTCATGCCGACATATGTCAGAGCTTGGCCAGAATCTCCTCTTTTTCTCCCTTTTCTTCTTCCTTTCTTTTCTTTCTTTTCTTCTCTCTCTCTCTCTCTCTCTCTCTCTCTCTCTCTCTCTCTCTCTCATGGCTTATAATGGGAGAATAAGGCTTATCCCCTTATTAAACCCAAAATTGACTCGTATACTCAAATGTTAGTCCATATTAGTGCAAAAGGTCTCCGGAACCAAAAAACTACCCCCCGAGTACTTAATTTTGACCATTTCGGCCCGTCCGAGACCAACCGTACACTCGAAATCCCTATCTGAGTCACTTATAAAATTTAAAAAAATTACCTTTTTAAATCCAATAAAACTCCACGCGTATTTTCCAAATAAAATATTATTACTTGTCGCTTTTTCCAACTGCGACATGATATAAAATAATCCAACTTCATTTACTTATTCCCGTAAGTGAATATAACACACATCAATATTAATCCGTCACTCACCAATTAATATCTATCCATTCACTTTAAATTCTCAAATTAATAAATTACACTCACTCATGTAATTTCAATCTCCATAAAAGTACGGGGTATTACATACTCCCCCCTTACATAGGAATTTCGTCCTCGAAATTCGGATACAACCGGTACTAAAAACTTAGGATCTAGAACCACACAACATCCTTTAGTACCCCAAATCAAATCACAATAATGGTATGGTCACTACACTATTCACCCGCTAGTGGGACCCAGCTGTCCAAAGGCTTACTCATTATTGCCCCAGCTTAACAACAAGCTTGCTCAATACACTTCATATTGATATACTCCATCAGTCATAAGGACTCACCTTAACAACGACACATCACACATTGTGTTTCTACCAATGACATCCAAATAAAATGAGCCTATACATCATTGGCTCGATCGCCTTAATACTATTAGAAGGCCGCACATTACTGAGTGCCAACTTCCCGTATCTATCCCAATACAAAACTCCCATCCTGAAAGAAACCATAAGAACATCTGACCACTCCTGTCAGTCTTTCAAATCTCAGTTCATGGCGACGTAACTCTTACAACGCTAAAAAGTCACCCCAATACAGTTTGTGATTAATGTCCCTCTCGACAACGGGTTGGCTTTACACGTAAAACCTCAAATGGCACCTTAACAATAATAAACCGGTACGAGTTATTACACACAACTCTACCAATTGAAATTTCCCTTCACAATTACCATAAAGTTTATAATGCTCACCACTCGAATTATCCAACAGTGTAAATCACCTCCGGTATACTCATCGATTATAGGTGACACAACTTGTTCAAAACAAAACTTCATCCCCGCTATTTCCCAAAAATCCCTATCAGAGGTCGGGTTCAAGGATCTCATCCTGGTTCACAATAATATTGGGCGGCATCTTGCACCAGTGCAATCCTTCTTTACCAGATTGTCTGTCCATTCCGTCACTGGAATCATCGGCTTTATACCAAATTTCCGGTTGATCATCTCGAACAAAACTATTTCCATCTATTAATGGTGCACCCAGATACAATATCACTATGTCTCACTTAACACCAATTCCCACGTATAATATCTCACATTAAGTGGTATTTTATACACCCCTTCTTTTCCTGGGGTATACCAAAAATCACGGCCCGTGCACTTTTTACCACAATGCGCACTTCTGGGCCCGTTTTACCTGATAGTCATCAACATTATATTTATGCACAAGTCACCTTAACATTGGACTGAGTAAGGCTCTGCTCTACTTTCCCATAATAGTTGGATTTTCCTCTTCTCAAGAGATATCCCTTTTAAATGGTTTTCCACAGCCTTTCAACTCATCTCGGGTGTGCTACTCTCATTGCACACATATACTTGGATTATCGTCTTTCTCACACGATGCTTAATCCATCATGCCATTCCAGCTTTGTTTATAACTCCCCTACGGGCATATATTCCACACATTTATTCCCACGTCCTCTTATCTCGGACGATTTGAAACTCAAACTAACCAGGGAATCCATACACCCTATTATTCGTATATATTTGCACAACACTGGAAACGTCACACACTTAAGACACTTTTCTCAAAACTGGTCTCGCATTCTCGACGTGGCTATAACACATGGATATTCTCAATCACCCCATAAAATCAAATTTTAATTCTCCGTAACATCATTCCACCCTTCATCATTCCATATACAACGACTTATTATGAGGGAATCTCACAGCCCTATCTGCGTCGCTGAAAGTTATCTTTGACAAAAACCTCTTTACCAACCTAGCCATGGATCCCTTCCACCTCAGTGAAGGGACTGCGTTCTTCCTCGTAATATCAAGGATCGTCTAAGTTATCTTCAACCTACTCTCCCTTGGTATCCCTACCTGGTCGAAGAACCAGGCAAACTTTGGGGATTTTAAAACTGCACATTATTCTATGGCTTGGTATGCTTCCTCACTTTCAATGCTATATATGTCCTCCACATCTTTAGCACTTGCTTTATCATAAGCTAACACTACATTAGCCATTCCCCTAGTACAATCTTCCAAAGATTCTTTAAACTCCTCCTGCTTCGTCATTAGCTCCCTTTCTTCTCTCTCTGCCTCCTCATCGTAGGCCACCACCAGATTGGCCCCATGCGCTGGCAGTGGGTTATTGTTAACGTTCTGGGGAGGGATTTGCAATGTTACTTCCTTCACATACTTATTGATGATTCTTCTTAGCGTGAAACAGCTCTTCGTTGGATATTGGATCTTTCGATAAATCTGGCAATATTTGGGATCCGCCCTAGTTGCAGTGTCTGGTTCCCCAACGGGGATGCCTTTTGGTTCGTACACCGTTCCTCCTTGAACCATTACGTTGTAAAACCTGACAGCTTCTTCTACTGTACAAGGGAATGGTGGTGGATCTTCCCTGTCTCTCCCAAACTTCCTCTTGTTGTCCCTCTTCGCTACCTTGCCCCTATCTGCTCCTTCGGTATATCCTACCTGTGGGGGATGAGACCTCCCTCTTACGGGTTGTATCGACTGCCTGAACATCATGGGCACCACCACTGGGTTGGGTCAAATAACCAACGAGATAGTCCTTGCGACCTTTAGGAATGCCGTAAAAGTCCCCTCGCGCATCTCATTAATAAGATGGCAGATGTCCTCAGGAAGCAGTCCCTCCGCATAGTTCTTCAGTATCTTGGACTCTTTGTCCTCCTCCCTCAAACCGAGGGACCTTTCCTTGAACCTTCGAACGTAAGCCACTACATCTTCCTTGGGTCATTGCTTCTCTCTCCCCAGTTGGGTCAAGGTGAACTCGTCTTCCGCCAGAAAGAACTTCTGGACGAACAAAACACGCATCTCCTCCCACGTGGAAACACTTTTAGGAGCTAAGTGAGAATACCAGGTATATGCCTTATCGGTTAAGGATTTAGAAAATTCCCGCTACCTGAGCTTCTTATTATTACAGTGCGCCCTTAAATGTTCCACGAAGCGTTTAATGTGCTCATTCAGGTTCCCACCATTTCCTATATATTTTTCAATGATATGAGGAATATAATCCTTTGGGTAGGGCTCGTCGTTGTATTCCTGGGGATAAGGCGTCTGAAAGTCGTCATAAACCGAAGTTACCTCGCCCGCAGATTGCGAGGAAGCTTTCATGAATTTCAGCATCTCTTTCTGCATCTCTTTCCTCATCTCTTCCATAACCGATGTCGTTGAAGGAACGACCAGAGGGACCACAGGCTGAGTGCCCGTTGCAGCTGGAGAAATCATCACAGTTGGAACGATTGATACTCCTGGAGTTCCCACTATTGGATTTACAACACAGGGTATACTTGCTGGGATCGTTCCTATTAGAACTGCACTTGGTGGGGTCGTTCGGGCTGCCCCTGATGTCACGAAGGAGTTGGCTTCAAATCCCCCCAACAATGTTGAAGCTACAGGAGTTTGCAAAAACTCGTAAAATTTATTCATGAAGAGTGCCACTTGGGCCGGTCCTAACCCAGCGCTCATAGAAGCTTGTGTCACCCCTGGGACACCTGTCGCCGTTTAAACTGGAGGTACCTCTAATCGAGGGGCTCCGTCCCTTGAAGCCTCCATCTCTCTCGCTGCCTGTTCTTCATTGTGTTGAATGTTATCAAAGTTAAGTCTTCGATTAACGTTATCCTGCGTCATACTCCTTGCTTAGAAGAATGCCTCCCCAGCAGAGTCGCCAAATGTAAGAGGGTAGTTTAGATCAGATAGAGGCGTAACTCCTTTTGAGTACAGTAATGATAAGTTAAACAACAACACTATTGACTAATCACGGGACATACAAACACAACTTAGTGAAGATAAACCCAGTTTAAACTCATAAATCCCTCGTGTATAACTTAAAAGATAATAATGAACTCAGAAGTAACTCATTTGGAGGGAGAAAGAAGTAAGCACCCCAGATACACCTTGGCAGACAACCAAACACCCCAAACACCCTCAAGGATCTCTGTCAATTATTAAAAGCTTCGCAATAAATGACAGTGGTGGGTGAGTAAAAACTCTGATTCGTAATAAATCTCTCTCTGATGTATATTCTCTCTCATAAATAACTTCTTGAACTCTCCAAAAGAACCTCTTCTCCTCTAGGGGTGGCTGGGGTTCTTAAATAGCCCCCACACCACTTTCGAGGTAACTCATTCATTAATCACTTGTGAAAGACATCCCACATACTTTATATCACAAACATTAAATGCCTGATGCACTAGTTAGCTCTATATCATAAACATTAAATGCTAAGATATGCCTTTTGCCTAACCACTGTGTGTCAGGGGGCTGTTGTCACATAGGTGGCTCACCAACTGTCTGACAGCCCCAAATACCACGGTGGTTTACTTAAGTGCAGATCTGACATTGCTTAGCTGGTTAGTGACATCACATACAGTAGATATGACATTAAGTAGAGGGTTATTTGGCTCATAACTCAACGCCCGATGGAACTCAAAACCGCTCTGCCCAAGGTTCCACGGTCAGGGTCTTTCGGTGTTTTACCAGGTGTATCTAAGATGGTTAGGACAAGCCTCAATGGTGCCTCACTTATCAATCCTCTAAACCAAGTCCCTCTAAAGTTCCCACGATAAGGTCGTTCGATAGAGCATTAAAGCTCTCCCAGGCCCTGCCAAGCCTGGTCTCGTGAGTATCGTTCAACCTCACACTCAAAATTATTGTACTCATTACATCTTTACAATCGTTATAGCTCATGGTAAATGTAAATAAAGAGATACAACAAAGCCAAGTAAAATAATAGAACTAAATGATCAGCTCTCTCAGCCAACCTCTTCGTTGGAGATCCCTCTGGGCTGCCACGCTGACCTACCTCACTTGAGCTACATCACAGCCTTACTGAGATGTATCACTTTGAGCTGCAACGCTGCCTTACTAAGCTGCATCGTATTGAGTTGTCTTGCTGAGCTCCATCACTCTAAGCAGCAATGCTGCCTTAATCCCAAATACTTTTGTTAATGGGGAAATTATCTCTAAACTCAAGATTACCTTCAAGCCCCCACTACAACACTCACTCATGTAATTTAAATATCCATAAAAGTACGAGGTATTACATACTCCCCCCTTACAAAGGAATTTCATCCTCAAAATTCGGATACAACCGGTACTAAAAACTTAGGATCTTGAACCACACAACATCCTTTAGTACCCCAAATCAAATCACAATAATGGTATGGTCACTCCACTATTCACCCACTAGTGGGACTCAGCTGTCCAAAGGCTTACTCACCATTGCCCCAGCATAACAACAAGCTTGTTTAATACACTTCATAATAATATAATCCATCAGTCATAAGGACTCACCTTAACAACGGCACATCACACATTGTGTTTCTACCAATGACATCCGAATAAAATGAGCCTATACATCACTAGATCTATCGCCTTAATACTATTAAAAGGCCGCACATTACTGAGTGCCAACTGCCCGTACCCATCCCAACATAAAACTCCCATCCTGAGAGAAACCATAAGAACATCTGGCCACTCCTGTCAGTCTTTTAAATCTCAGTTCATGGCGACATAACTCTTACGACGCTCAAAAGTCACCCCAATATAGTTTGTGATTAATGTCCCTCTCGACAACGGACTGGCTTTACACGTAAAACCTCAAATGGAAACTTGTTCATAATAAACCGGTACGATTTATTACACATAACTCTACCAATCAGTAATTTCCCTTCACAATTACCATAAAGTTTATAATGCTCACCACTCGCATTATCCAACAGTGTAAATCACCTCCGGTATACTCATCGGTTATAGGTGACACAACTTGTTCAAAACAAAACTTCATCCCCACTATTTCCCAAAAATCCCTATCAGAGGTCGGGTTCAAGGATCTCATCCTGGTTCACAATAATATTGGGCGGCACCTTGCACCAGTGCAATCCTTCTTTACCAGATTGTCTGTCCATTCCGTCACTGGAATCATCGGCTTTATACCAAATTTCCGGTTGATCATCTCGAACAAAACTATTTCCATCTATTAATGGTGCACCCCAATACAATCTCACTATGTCTCACTTAACACCAATTCCCACGTATAATATCTCACATTAAGTGGTATTTTATACACCCCTTATTTTCCTAGGGTATACCAAAAATCACGGCCCGTGCACTTTTTACCACAATGCGCACTTCTGGGCCCGTTTTACCTAATAGTCATCAACATTATATTTATGCGCAAGTCACCTTAACATTGGACTAAGTAAGGCTCCGCTCTACTTTCCCACAATAGTTGGATTTTCCTCTTTTCAAGAGATATCCCTTTTAAATGGTTTTATACAGCCTTTCAACTCATCTCGGGTGTGCTACTCTCATTGCACACATATACTTGGATTATCGTCTTTCTCGCACGACGCTCAATCCATCATGCCATTCCACCTTTGTTTATAACTCCCCCACAGGCATATATTCGACACATTTATTCCCACGTCCTCCTATCTCGGACGATTTGAAAATCAAACTAACCAGGGCATCCATACACCCTACTATTCGTGTATATTTGCACAACACTGAAAACGTCACACACTTAAGACACTTTTCTCAAAACTGGTCTCGCATTCTCGACGTGGCTATAACACATGGATATTATCAATCACCCCATAAAATCAAAATTTAATTCTCTGTAACATCATTCCACCCTTCAACTCGCGGTGAGAAAAAAAAATCCGTGCCCTCTCACAGCACTACTGGCTCCACTATCCTTATACTATATAATAGCTCTCAGTACAGAGTGTTTTCTTCACACTTTCATTGATTAACATTCAAAACGGATGCCCTAGCATCCATCAATATCTCTCTACTTTCGACGTTTATTCAGGTTCATGCGTATCTCAACCCGCAATAACATCCAAATAAGGATCTTTCCCTAATGCATTATCACTCAGCATTAGAGGAAATCAAATTCCATAAACTCAAACACATAATCGGGACTCTTAAAAATCTTGTCCCCAGACATATAAATATAAATCTCAACTCCCACGTCTTTAAAGGAGTGATATAACAATGCGCTATCCCTATCACCAAGTCCTGTGCGCTAAACATAGTAACGAGTTAAATCCCTTCGCTCAATAATAAACCCAATGCACCCCGAATCATGTCAGTAAAGTTCTACACGCCGGGATCAATATCTCGAGACAACTATACTTTTCGAAGTCTCCATCATAATATAATATGAATGCGAGCTCACCCCTCTTTCAGGTGAGGCATCGCAAAAACAAAACATCCTGCCCTGGAACAGCGAACACGGTAGCCTTGCAATATCAGCCCAATATCGTTCTAACCATCACTAACCAGTCCATACCCAGGATAATTTCATACTCGTATAACACATCACTAAAATGAGTAATTTCAATAAAATATATTTTCACTGTGACTACACATGCTTCCCCGCTGATAAAACCAAAAGTAACCCCGCTGTACCATGACAAATACATAACCATAATAATATTATCGATAAAACCACTAACCTCGTCTCACACGTGAATCTACTGCTAATCAAAATACCGTGACTTGCTCGTGGCACATAAAGCATACCTCATTCACTCGAGGATAAAACTTATATTTCGACCTTGTCAATCGCCATGGCTGCTCAAATGGTTCCCAGACATAACATGCTTGTTCAAACGGAACCAAAAACTATCATAATCATTACCCCTTCTAGGAACCATACTCTTGCTCCTTTACTCGCTTCGGGAAAAATTCATGCACGTGGTCCTACTCTCCATATAAAAATATCTCTCCATATAATCCACTGTTCTCCGGCCACGCTGGCCATATTAGGGTTATCCTTCTTTCAAATCATGGAAGCCTCAACCCTGACGACTACCCTTGTTGTTCTCTTAGATCCACTGGCCCTAAGGAACACTATTGGCCTTCTGATCCCTAACTGAATCCACCGTCACTCGGTAAGGATTTAACTATCTGAATCATTTAAATGGGTCCCCTGATGGGTCTCCCTTGATGGGTCTCCCCTGTGGTGTTTCACTAGAACCATTTCATCCAGTTTGTACTCCCTGACTAATGTCGTCAACTGCATCGATCATTTAAGCAGAATTTCCCCTTAAGTGCTGGTGACTCTTCTCGTGAGTCCATCACCCACTTAAGGACTCTTTTCTCCATTATACCTACCTCATCGGGTACAAGGTTCGCTAGACAAGGCCTCTATTCGGTCCTCCTATGATAAGTTCAGAGCATCATTCACATCTCTTTCTGAATAATAGATGAAGGAACTCGCAGTCAAAACGTACCTAATATCCTTCCATTGGCATAACATTTCACTTTTCAAATGTGGTCATTGACTCCCACCATTACGACACTGCTCCCACAATCTAAGAAAAATTTTACCCTAAATTTTCACTTTCGGGTATACTACACTATGTTATATGCCAAAGCCTCTGGGTATCTCACATCCATTGGTAACTTACAAAATTTATGTATTTTCTAAAATTCCAACGGGTGGTCCTCTTCAAAGACCCGTTTGACTCTCTCCCATTCTAACCACATTGGGTGAGTCTAATTTGGCACCACTTTTTGCTATAGCGGTACTTGAAAATATATATTGTGCCCTATCAGTCCTTACAATCCCAACTTCCTGAGCAACAATAGGGGTGACCTCGACTACGGTCGTCATCCCCAAAATTATTCTACAACATCAACTAAGGCCTACCTCATGTTGTTCTCGCAACGGACCTCACCGATCATCCTTCGCATGTCGGTATACGAAACACACCTGAATGCATATAAAATTCACTATAATTATACATTATAGCAGGAGAACGAAATTTTACCATAGGAATCAACAATCCTAAGTATAGGGCTCTATATCAAATAGAAAGAAACGCTGAAAACGTAGTACACCCGCACAAATTCCTAAGGACACTAGATACTGATGCTCTGATACTATCTGTGACACTACGCCTATTTTAATTTCGGCTGATCAATCCTTTATCAAAATAAAACAGGATTCTCATATGGATCATTCTCAGTATCACTGTCGAAAACCAAATTAATTACTAATAACCTATTAGACCCGGCGTCAAATTTTAAACTTTCTAATCTTGTTAACTTAAACACAAAATAAAACCAACCACACAATAAATATAAACGTGAAATGAATTGAATAAAACAATAACTGATAACTCTCAGTAAAATATTATACAACCATATCGAATGGGCGTAAACGAAATGCAAAAAATTAAATAAATGAAAACAGTTGGGCAACATAACCGAATATAACTCACACTACCTCTTATCTAGATCACAAGGATAAAAGCGTCTAAACAATCCCTACTAGCATCCACAGCTATCGCACCATCGTCTGACTCGAAAGAATAATATCATCCAGGCATACCCGTGTCTGGACACCTAAAAAGTTTTTAAAAATATTTGCAAGCGGGTCACCACCCAAAACGTTTTGAAAAATATTTAGCAAGTGTTTAAAATACTTTAATATTTACAATATGATATTGTCCATATTTAAACTGGTGTCTCACTCATATGAGATACCCCTCACCTCTCATCTAACAGTGCACACCTAACGCATGTATTTTAAACACCCTAGTTACGCTACCCGGACTAACTAGCATCTCTCAAAATCTCTAATTCACCATACGCTATCTCATACCCCGCGTATATAATATCCTAAACTTTTGCCCGAGCTTATGCATTAATTTTATCACTTATAATTTATCTGTCATAATAAATAACTTTCACTAGTTATTATACACTAATCATATTTTAGTGTCATTAATCCCGTATATAATTTTCTCATCTTTATATACGTATAACATTTTTATTCGGGATTTTATTCTCCTGAATGCAACAATTTACTTCTCACTTTATCCTTTATTTTGTCCGTATATATATATATACTATACACATAAAGTATATCCATACTTATATATCACACACGATATAAGTATAATAATTATCCCTCATAGCTATAACTCAATAGATGCAGTCTCTAGAATGCTATCATCTTTTAAGGAATACACACATCATCCTGGGTACCACTGGTCGGGATCTCACACCAACATGATAAAAATATACACAAACGTAGGGGAAGCGGTCATAATTCCTCACCTGAAAGTGAGATCGAATCATACCCCAGGCGTCTCATCCATGATAAGAAGCCACACGGCTTAAATAACTGGACGCAATGACCTAGGACTATACTCACCCTGCTCCTCAAGCTGGGGAATTCACCCACATCGCAGAACTTTCCGTGATAGCACTAGAGGGGTATGTTTCACATAAATATATCTTTCATACATAGATATATTTATAATTATATCATATATATATTGTCTCTATACCCGTATATATATCATCAAATTTGGCTATTCATGCCTATCTCACGTGGCATTACCCTATAATCCCGAATATACCAATTCGTATTAATTCATAAGTATATACGCACTTATTTTAATCCCATAAGTATTCACTCACTTATGATGCAGTTATCGCATTTTAAAATTCTCAAATATTAGCTTAACACGTCCAGCTAGTAATCTAATTTCATACTACTCACTGTAATACCCCATATTTTTATGGCTTTTAATTTGGGGATTTATTAAATTTAATTGAGATAAATTAATTTAATATTAATTCAGATTTTATTATTAATAATTACTAGCGTGGCGAGAGTTAGTAATTATATGTTGAATATTACTAGATGAGTAAAGTAATATATGAGATTGAGTCTATTATTATTGTCGCGAGTGGATAAAACGACAATTATAGAATTTAAGTCAGGATGCGCTTGTGCCGTGTCGGGACTAAATTATTGAAATATAAAGTAACTAAATTACTAGTCGCCCGTACGGTCATTTTGAGTGAGCCAACATGTCTGGAAGGGTCGAGATAGTCAGAAAAACATACTCGGGGGTTTAGTTTGGGTCTCGGGATGTTTTTAGGCCTAACCGACAACCCGGGAGGGCATTTTAGTAATTTTTCTTTTAAGGCTTAATTATGGACGAAAATTAAAGGGGTATATCTGATGGGAGTTAGAGTCTTCGAGGATTAGAACTGGTAGAGTTGCAGAGAGGCTAAGGAAGGGAGAAGAGAGAAGACTCCAAAGGAGATAATCACCCTACCAACACTACCTTTGCCATCTTTCACCACCAACGCGTAGATCGGGAAACGAGGGACGCAACCATACCCGTCAACACCTGAGAATCAGACCTTCATATCTGAGGCAAGTATCTATCTTGCTGTAATCTTGGTTGAGATTACACCCCTGCTAGTGTAGGAGGACAATATTTATGTTTCAATAAAAGATAATTGATGTTTGGCACAAATTGTGATAATTGCGTAATAGAAATCATGTTAGGATGATTCCTTATTGAATTTAGATTGGTGAAAACAAAATTGATATCTAGTAGAGATAGGAATCTTCTATTCAATGAATTTCTTGACAAATTAAATAATTCAGTTGATGATGATTGTTAATGATTCAAGTGGAAATTTACGTTAGAAATCATCTATTATTGTTTATATAATGTTCCTTATGGTTGGTTGGGAGTTGGGGACTCACTAATGGCGATTTAGTGAAGTTTTATGGAGGAAACCCGTAGGTTGGAAAAGTACAATCTGGGCAAGAACTGCTCGATCGATCGACCCCTCCTGAATATTGAATATTTTTCCCTTTTTGATTAATTCGATTAAAATACGTAGGAACCCTTGGGAATAATTTAAAGATCATGGGGGGACATGGGAAGGACCAGTAGGGTCCGAGAAATGAAATTTAATACGAGATGTAACCGTGGGATAATGGGGGAATAAAATTTATTAGAAATCGTGCGTACGTTAAGTGAGTTATTGGGAGACTCAATAAAGACTTGGACCAGTATGTTAGTGAGGGTACACCAGCTGAATTTACATATATTATACGAAAATACTTCGGGGGACGAGAAGTTCTTATGAAATGGCGACAATTGAGAATAAATAGAAATGGGTTAATTATACGTAGGACTTGGGTAGTTGTACTATGTATGTTTTAAATATTATAGGTCGTGGGCGAACCTAATTGAAATACGTGGATATATATATATATATATAACCGAGTGCATGTGTATATATATAATGATATTTATCTATGCACAATCATACCCGCGCTACTTGCTATCACAGAGGTTGCTGCTCTGGGATAGTCTTATCTTGATGGGACCTTTATGGGGGATATTAACTCATACCCTAGATCATAGGATTCCTTAGTACATGCTATATGGGAACGATAGTCAGACGGTCCTAAGAGACGCGAGGGTATGTGTTGACCTCTTAGTGACTTGGAACTATGCTTCGCCTCTATTATGTATGTATTGTGTTAATATAGTTCGAGAGTGATTCCGAACTAGTATTTATGTTTTGTACGAGAGATACGGGGACTTGATAGCAGAGTATGCCAGCACCATAGATTTTATGTAGGGTGCCAATTAGTATATATATTATATGAGTAATTTATATATATACTTATACTTGGAATTCTTCTACTGTGCGCATAAGTAGATAAATATTGAATAAGTGTTTTTCATTATAGTAAGTGCTTGACACTTCCAAGCGGAAATGAGAAATACATAATTGACTTAAATAATCCTTAAGAAGATGGTATCTTAAATAAATTATAGACGTACGATTTCGCGAACTAGAATTTATGGGAAGAGAATTGGGTTGGACTTATTAGTTATTTTAGTATTATGATAAGCGTGCACACTAGATGAGATGTGAGAATTCTCAAGAGAGTGTCGCGTACTAACATTTGTGTCATATCATCTAGTAAGCATTTTAAATACCTGTTATACCATTTTTAAAGTTGTTTTACACTCGGGCTCTGACCCGTTTCCTATTATCTTTTTTTCTTGTATATATATATATATTAGAGATGCCCAGCCACATGGGAGTTAGGCTTAGACCTTTGGACTATCGACATGCCGCATCTATTGTGGAAGTTGCAGGCCCTTGCAGTAGACAACTCCATTTCTTGATTTTCCAGCCTACTATCTAGTTATTTTCAGACAGAGCACGTGTCGCCCATTTCCATATTTTATTTTAGTTCAGAGAGAGAGATTTGTACTCATTATCATTTCAGACTTTAGTTATTATTGGGATTGTTTCATTGATTTCCTTGTCCTATGATTGGGATTTATTTATTTGAATTGTTTAATCTAGCTTAGATATTTCATCTGGATGGTTTGGTTCAATATTATTGATTGTGTTCATGAGAATGGTTCCATTTTAAACCATAACTATAGGTCTTAATTTATAAATCAAATGTTTTGACAATTAGCTTAATTATTTATTAGGTGGTTAATAAAGAAAATTATTTTACGACAGTGATGCTAAGAATAAACCAATCGGGAACATTGAATTAATTTAATAAAGGACTGATCACCCGTTATTTAATTAGGCGGGGTGTCACACTCACACATTTCGGATTTCAATCACATATTATCGGCACATACATTCTACACGCAAAAATGTTTATATACTCGCCGAAATGATTTCCCCGAGTGTCGTTCGTCCCAAACACTCTTAAAATTTATAACCTGGATCTTATTTCCGTTAACTCGAGATTTATATATCATTCATTTAATATTTTAGAGGTCCTCACACTCTATTTAGGATCCCATAATCTCTATCTCCAGAAGGAATTCTTCTCCAATCCTTTTAATCCAAGAAAAAGTTTTCAAATTTAACCGTCATAAACGAATCAAACCGATGGCCAGAAAAAAGAACCGGCCCGGTGACCAATAAACGAACCGAACCGATGGCCCTAAAAACGAACCGGTTCAGTGACCCAAACCGAAATGCATTTGACTGGTTTGATTTTTTCTGATCGGGAGTTTATCCTATTCTCAAACTCCAAAATCAATCAAACACTCATCCAACCCAAGATTTCTAGTTTCTAACCTCACCAACTATTAATATAATCATCTACACACTATGATTTACCAAACATAGCAACTAATCCTCGGGATTAATCAATTTAGCTAAGATTTAAACCCTAACTTAGTTAAACCCACTATTTCTCATCTTTCCAAAATTCTCACCAAAATTTACACCATTAACATGGATGTAAACTCAAATTTCATATGGAGTTGTTATCACCTCAAATTTTATGAAATCATTTCCAAAAACCCCATTTTGATTCAAGAATCCAAACCCAAAATTCATATAGTTTTCACCAACTATAATATGAATTATAAATACACATAAACAATTAAAGCAAGTTAAACACTTGCCTCGTTGGATAAATCCGATGACCTCGTGCTGGAATCCGTCGGAGCTTGGTCGGAATCTTCTCATTTTCTCCCTTTTCTTCTTCCTTTATTTTCTTTCTTTCATTCTTTCCACTCTCTCTCTCTCTCTCTCTCTTGGCTTATAATGGGATAATAAGGCTCGTCCCCTTATTAAACTCAAAATTGACTCGTATACTCAAATGTGAGTCCCCACTAGTCCAAAAAGTCTCCGAAACCCAAACACTACCTCAAGTACTTCATTTCGACTATTTCGACCCGTTCGAGACCAATCGTGTACTCAAAATCCCCATCCGAGTCACTTATCAAAAATTTACATTTTTAAATCTAATACAACTCAGCACGTATTTCCCAAATAAAATATTATTACTTGTCATTTTTTCATAACTATGACATGATATAAAATATTCCAACTTTATTTACTTATTTACATAAGTAAATATTGCACACATCAATATTAATCCGCCACTCGCCAATTAATATCTATCCATTCACTTTAAATTCTCAAATTAATAAATTATACTCACTCATGTAATTTAAATATCCATAAAAGCACGGGGTATTACAAATGCTAGACCAACCCATGGTTAGGGATGGCAATTTTCCCCGAAATTTCGGGTCCCCGTGGTTAACCGAAAAAAAATCCCCGAAAAATCTCCGAAAATTCGGGATCGGGTCGGGTTCGGGGAGTAAAAAAAATCTCCGAAATATTTCGGGTCGGTTTCGGGTATACCCTCGGGTCTCCACGGGGATACCCGAATTATTAATATATAATAATATAATAATATATATATTTATATTATAATAAATATATAAGAATATATACATCTAAAAAAAGTAAACCCTAATCAATTTACTCTTACTCACGCCGCTCCTCACTTCTGAGTTCACTCCCCCTCCCTCTCCTCTCTCACGCACGCGGCACGCCGCTCCCTGCTCATCCCCTCCCCTCCCCTCCCCTCATCCTCACGTCCTCATCCCCACGCCACTCCCTCTCCACTGCCTGCCGCTTCTGCTGCGGCGCTGCCTCCCTCTCCACTGCCTTTCCGGTGCTGCTTCTGCCTCACACAAACAACGTCTTATAATGAGAGCTTTCTGGTGCTGCTTCTGCCTCCCTCTCCACTGTCTTTCCGGCGCTGCGTTTGTTTTTTGGAATGAGAGCTTTTTGAGAGTCATGTTATTGTTAAACTGTAAGAACACAGGGCCTTTAGTTTTCTTTTAAATATTTATTCTCCCTTTTTTTTTCCTCTGTTTATGTGAAGAATTTCACTTCTCCATATTTTTGTTGAAGCTCAATATTGAAGCTACATTTCCAAAATCATAACAATTATTTGGTGTAGCCCACACAGTTACGAGCCTTTTATCTAGGAACATGTATTTTAGACCTTCCTACACAAGTTGATGAGTAAGACAAACCTCCTCACTTGTGATTTCATTTGAACTGTATCTTACTGCCTTTCCGGTGCCTTACTGCTACTATTTATCAAATGACAAAGATTTGTCTTACCATATGACAAAGATTTAAACATTTGAACTGTAAAATTATTTCCGGTATTTCAACATTTGAGCTGTAAAAGATTTAAACATTTGAGTTGTCAAATATTTGAACTATAAAAGATTTAGTTGTGTTTAATCATTTTGAATTGAGATGTATTTTAAAAGTAACTTTTACTTAAGTGCTTAAAGAGGAAAAAATAAATAAAAATTAAAAATTAAAACGGGTTCCCCGCGGGGAACCCGATACCCGTTTTAAACGGGGACGGGGATCCCCGAACCCGTTATAACGGGGAACGGGGCGGGGACGGGGAATGGTTTTTGTAACGGGGACGGGGATGGGGAGTTAAAACCCGACCCCGAACCGACCCGTTGCCATCCCTACCCATGGTGTGACGGTTTTCTCCAAGTTGGATTTGAAGACAGGCTATCACCAGATTTGCATAAATCGAGGGATGAGTGGAATATTGCCTTTAAAATGAAGATGGACTATATGAGTGGACGACGATGCCTTTTGACCTCTCCAATGCCCCATCTACCATTATGAGGATAATAACACAAATCCTACGCCCTTTTATGGGAAAATTTATGATGATTTATTTTGATGATATTTTTATATACAGCTGATCCGAGGAGGAGCACCTGGACCATGTGGCTCAGGTACTGGAGGTCTTACAAGACAAGCATTTCTTTCTTATGTTAAAGAAGTGCGCTTTTATAGTGCCATCGGTGACATTTAAAAGGTGAAAAGGATGACCTTTTAGGAAAGATATTGTTGTAATGTACCTCAGTACCATCTAATGAGGATCATGTGTCGATTCACCCCTATCAGACTTCAGGCTAACCCTCTACAAGATGTTTGGTAGGTAGGTGAAAAGGATGGACAATGTTCCACCTACCGCCACCACTCATTTCCACTAGTATTGATGACTCCCATCCTCATTAAATTCTCCCATCAATTATCTTACATAACCTTAAATCCTTTCTACCATATTTCACCTCACTACTGTAGCTATCAGGCATTAGAGGAGTCCCCGACCATTCTGCTGCAGTCCATTCATTCTCTTTCCAAGAGAATGCATATATACGGAAGGCTTGCAAATGGTTGAAGACATGTTCAAATCATCACACGCGAGAAGAATAAAGATAAAATAGATAAAAACAAACATCTACTCATTGTAATACACTCAACCAACCCAATGTTGTAAGAAAATAGCCATTGCTGGGATTATTTCTGACTATTTTACTTATCGTATACCTTTTGGGTGCTAAACTATTACTTAGGAACCCATAGAGAAGTCCATCAATTACATGATAAGGTTCATTATAGTAGCAATAAAGACCACAAGGACCTTACATGATCTTGACCAAACCTCAATAGGTCTCTTTGTTTATAACAACCATTTTACGGTGTAATATACAGTGAAACACTCTTTCACAGTGGACGTAGGATCCTCAGTTGAGGTTCGAACAACATTATATACTTATTTATCATTTTGACACACCTCCCCTTAACATGTTTGTGATCTTACGGGGAGAACCTATTGGGTCTGAGTTATTACTTGATTTCAACACCCACCATATCTAAAACGTGCAACTGTGCTCACGGGTACAAATCCCATTCATGCGCATGGTTTTAGGCAATAATTTTTTTTGCCTAAAACATGCAAAGTCATGCTTATGGGGCTAATTTGTAGCCGTGAATTTTTTTCATGGAAAAATCATATATTTACCTAAGCATGTTTCATTTTCAAAACATAGTTCTTTCCCTAAGGTTAAACACAATATTTCTCAAAGTAGAAAATCACTCGTTCAATATAATATAATGTTTTATCAAAGTATAATAACAAACTTATGTGTGTGCATAGCCATTGACATTTAATAATAAGCCTAGAATAAATGATACATCTTCAATAAGTTCAAGAATGAAAGTTTTTGTTTGAGATAATCCATGTAGGATCTTCAATGTATATCTAAAGAACAAGACTCCATCTACCAAAAGTCTATATGAAATCAAGCATTAGAGGCTCACTATCACTATCCCTAGTCCCTCCCCCTTGGAATTAAAGGCTCTATCAATTTAAAAGGTCAATTTGTACTTTTCTTCAACCGATTGTGGAACATTCTCTTCATTTTCGATGTTAACCTCCACTGGTGCTCGGTCACTAGAGAACTCAATGATAAAGTCACTTAGGACATGTTTCGTGATTGATGTCTTGGGCTAAAATTGGGTGTCGAACCACCCTAATTCCACTAACCATTTTGACATACTTCTAGACAAATAGATTTTATGGAGCACTATTTTTAAAGGAAAATAAGCTAAGACAATGATCACGTGCGCCACAAAGTAATTCTTTAACTTACGAAAGGTTATCACTAATCGTATACAAGCTTTTCTAGTGGGAGGTACCTTTTCTCAACGTCGATCGAGGTTCTTCTCACATAATAGGTGGGAGCCTAAATCATCTTCTTCTTACAAACCAGAGTTGAGTTGACTATATGACTAGACACCGCCAGATATAGGTGCAAGGGCCCCTCATCGACTCAAATAATTCTTTACATCTTCAAGTGCCTACATATATTCATTAATCCATATCTCCTCACTTTCCTTCTTAAATATCTGAAAGAATTATCGGTACTTCTTTAAGGATTTTGATATGAACTTATTGAGTGTGATAAGCATGTCGGTAAACTTTTGCACCTCGTGGATAATGTTTGTAGGTTGCGCCTTTTTTATTATTTTGATTTGTGGTTCGCCTCAATTCTCCTTTGAATGATAAGATATCCGAGGAACTTCTCGATTCTACCCTAAAGGAGAACTTAGCTGCATTTAACTTTATTATGTAGTAGTGAAGAACTTCAAAAGTTCTTGTTAGGTCTATAATGTGATCAATATTTATGCACTTCATGAGCATGTAATCTATATACACATCTATCGTCTCTCCCAACTGTTGTTTAAAAATATTCACCACGAGTCTCTGATAAGTTTACCCAGCGTTCTTCACCCCAGATGGCATCAACTTGTAATATTACACTCCTAACGTGGTGATGAAAGAAGTATTTTTTGGGTTAGGGCCGAAGAGCGGGATCTGATGGCACCTTGAGCAGGCATCGAGGAAGCTCATCCATTGGTGGTTGGTGGTCGCGTTAACTAACTGGTCTATTTTGGGCAAAGGAAAATTATGATTTGGTCATGCCTTGTTTTGATTAGTAAAGGTTATGCAAACCCTCTAATTTCCATTATTTGTTTTCACCACCACGGGATTGGATAGTCACTTGGGGAATCAAACTTCATTTATGGATCGTACCTCAAGAAGTTTCCCCCACTTCCTCCTCTACTTCCCTTGCTTTCTCCTGGGCAATTATTCATGATTTTTGGGTGACAGGTGGATGGAATGGATCCACATAGAGACAGTGACACATAACCTATGGGTTTCTTTAAGGCATGTCATACGGCTGCCAAGAAAAAACATCTTGATTGGTTATTAAAAATCAACCAATTTTTCCCTGTCATCTTTGGTAAGTGTGCTCCAGATCAAGAAATTTTTATTTGGTTGATTATCGTCAAAGATTGCCTCTTGAAGGGGATCCATGACTCGATCAATAGGGAAATCTTAGTTTCCTCAGCACCAAGTCTCTGATATTTTAGTTGCTACTTAGAGGGCACATAACCCTCTGTTGGTTCCAGAATTTTCTCTTTCTTCTTCTCCTGCTTTGGTCGAATGGTAGTTATAAAGCATTATTGAGTCAAGGATTGTTTTTTTATATCCTTCTTAGTGATGCACTTTATCTTCTGATGGTAGGTAAACGGAACTGCCCTCATGGCATGCAACCACCCTTTGCCAAGTATTATATTATAGGGGGAGTCTATGTCTACCACGAGTAATTCGATGAGTTTGGAGATTCCTCCTGCTTGAACAGGGAAAATTACCTTCCCAAAGGGCAAGGTAATCCTTCTTGTAAAGTCGACCATAGGCATAGTAACTTCATGTAGGTCTTTCGCTTTTAGATTCAATTTATTGAACATTTTAATGTACATCACCATTAGGAACTCCCTTGATCTACCAGTAGCTTGTCCACATCCTAGTTCTAAACTCTGAGAGTGATTACCAGGGTATAGTGATGAGGAGTACTCACTCCTCTAGATCATCATCGATGAATATTATGTTTTTTTCATAATCAATCTCCTCAGTTCACCGAAATTTGCCTACAATGGGCATGTACGGATCGATCTGGAATGATTGTATGACCGCTGTGAGCTTCTTGATCTCCATCTTGATGGGATGCCCTTTGATTTGACTTGGATTTGAGGCCCATAAATTACTACAAACTCATGGACCAAGTCCTGGTCTAGTATATGATCTGGACTCTAGTCGCGCACTGGATTTAAAGCCCAATGAATTACTATGAACTCATGACCTAAATATTTGTCCAGTACATTGTTCGACCTCTAGTCACGAACATGTTGTGCATAACCTTTTTTCTTTTCAATATGCTCGTTGAGGTGTCTAACATGTGCCAACTTTTCAAGGTGGGATTTTAAGGCCTTGAAATTCTCGGTCTTATGGTCATGATCCTTTTAATATGCACACCATATGTCATGTTCCTCTTTTTAGGAGAACTGGTCATCTTTTCAAGCCATTTAGAATACCGTTGACCAATGATCTTGTAAAAGATCTTATAATTTAGCCCAGTGAAGATCGTATTGATGTTCTTGAACACTTTCTTCAGACCTTCTTCTCAATTGCCTTTGGCTTTCCATTATGCGTTTCCCCTTATTTCTTGGTCGATCCTTTTTTGTCTCCATTTTTAGGATACTTTGGCCAATAAGCTTCATGGGCAACTCCAACCGCTATATCTTCTACCTTTGCTTACTTCTCAATCCTCATCAAGAGATCGTCAATCGTAATAGCCTCCTTTTTGGTAAGGTATATTGATGAAGCATTCAGCTATTTGGAAGCCTAATCTTAAAAAAATCCACTACAACATGATCGATACAGTCTTCCATTTTATTATACACCTCTCAGTACCTCCTGGAATACTCTCGGGGCATTTTTTTAGGCTTCTTTTTCATCATAATAAGCGACTCCATCCCTTTGGTATGGGTACTGCTCGTAATGAATACTTTCGTGAATGCCTCACGGACTTGCTTAAAATAAGTGTTTGATCGGTGTGGTAACTTATTGAATAGTTTTTGAGCAATGTCTCCAAGGCTAACTCTCATTGTTATTCCATAACATCATGTCCTGGTAATACAGACTGAAATGGTAGCTGGGATCCGTCTTCCCATCAAAAATATTAAATCGTGAAGCAAAATTTTTTTAAGAGGCCCAAACTCCTCATTGACCCGAGTGAACATTAATTTCATCTAGCTAATGAGGGATCTTCTAGCGAGATTAGTGGTCGTCTGTGCTCCTTAGCGAGATTTGTGGCCGTCTGTTTCCATAGACGACACCAATTGTATGTGGTATTTTCCTACAAGTAATGATATTTAATGCACACAAGTCAAACAGAGATGATAATTGTAAGGAGAATGGAATCACACACAAGACGTAAGATGTACGTGGTTTGGTAACGTGCTTACGTCCATGGTGTGTTGGGGTTTGATCTTTATTACTCAAGAACTCAGGTCGCCAAAGTTATAGTACTACTCGACATTACAATAATTCATGCCCCGTTCATGTGTGGTGCGTTTACAGATATAAGGCTACTTAGTAGAGTCATAATCCCCATTAATAACTATCCCTAAGATTTCACACTTATCTATGATCATGATCAACCATTATAAGTGATATCGTTGAATAGTTATTTATTGATTAGGAGTCTTCATTAATCATGTGCCCGTGTAATTATTGACCCCATACTCAAAGTGTCCATATGATTAGATTGTCTAATTCCTAACCAAAATATTTCATAAGTCTTTGTCCGTGAGGTCCCCAGAAAGCTTCATTAAATTTAACTCGGATCAGTTATACCAAACCTTAATACACCACTTAGGAAAGGTATATTGATTTAGCAGACTTAGATTCACCCCTTGGTTAATTGGAAAACTTATTTTAAATTAACCTTTCAGAAAAATTATCAAATAAGCTTTGCAAATATACACTTCATATAAAAAAATTATTTTCATAGAAACTGTATTTTCTATGCATTTTAAGTATAGGTGGCAACTGGTTCATGTTGAGTCGGGTTTGTATCGAGTGATAAATGAATTGTGTTAAAAATCTATCCATCCAAACATGATTCGTACACTAAACGGGTGAAAAAATTAAGTTCTTACACGATTTATTTACTTAACGAGTGACACGACACGACCCGTTTACACCCGTTAAATAAACGAATGGTTTTAACACGGTTCACCCGGTTAATTTGGTGACTTTAAAAAATTAAAGAGGAAACAACTCACTTGTACTTAGTTAAGAATATAGAGTTTTCATAACAAATCAATGTAGGATGAATGTGAGGTTATAAAGAGGTAAACAAGTAGTAAACGTGTTCACGGCTTGCAAACGGGTGACGAGTTAAACACATATGGTAGGTTATAAACGAGTGGCGGATTGTAAACAAGTTGTTGGTTATAAACGGGTAGAGGTTCACATCTTTCATAAATTAAGCAAGCCACTAATGGGTCTCAAAAATATACACAAATCTGATTCGTTTTATTTACGGGCCTGGTGGATCCACCTGTTTATGACCTGAACCCGTTAAGGGTAGACCCAAACTTAGTTAAATCACGTCAATTTCATGTCGTGATAATGGGTCGTTTCGCAAATTGTCACACATAATTCTAAGTATGTGTGTTCTTGGTTAGGAACAAACATACTTAGAGTTTTTGGCAAAATAATTTTTCAAATCTTTGGTGGCAAAAGTGGAAAAAATCCCTTGACAATAACATGAGCTGCTCATCGAAACGAAGGATTTTTTCGCTGTAACGAACAACTCTTCCACGATGTTTTGTCCCCTGTGTAAAAACTCGGACTCTTTACATAACACGTTTCGCTTCAAGTTCGCTTCAAAGAGGATTTTTTTTCATTGTCAACGAAGTTATTGTAAAGTGGATCAAAATCATTTTTTGAAAGATATTTCTTTAAGATCTTATTGGGAAGCATTTCAGGTATAATATTTTCGCTATATAGGAAACCTTAAAAAGAAAAAAGATAAGTCTTCCCTTAGGGGTATGGCGATCGATGGGGCTCCTGGCGTGCCTGGTGATAGGCTAGACAGACTTGCAGGCAAAGAAACCCTAACTGCCTATCGGTAGGTGAAGTGTCCCGTCAATAGTCTTGTCTTTGAAGAGTTGGTTTTTGGGCCGTAACTTTTTGAACCGTGAGTCTGATTTACATACGGTCGAGACTGTTGGAAAAAAGATTCAGAGCTTTATGATTTTATGATGGAAGGACTATCGGGTTCACCCATGTCAAATAGGCCCGAGGAGAGAGTTTTTTTTCTCCGATTAGGGTTTAAAGGAGGATCATGGGATCCAAGATTGACGAGACTTTATTTGGACCCTATGTAAAATTGTGGGGGTGCTGGGATAGGTTGTATACACTTATACTATAAATATTTATAATAAAGGTTTTTATAAATAAATAAAAAGAGTAATGAAAAAAATTATGGTATTTATAAGAAAATAATAAATAATTTTTTTTAATATTTAAATGGACTAGCGGGTATGACAAACAACTCGATAAATCGTTCGAGTAGTGCTGGTCCGGTGGCTGAAGGAGTAAGGTGTGGGAACCATGGCCCTTCCTACTAGGGTACCAAGCTACCCATTGCGCATTTAATAAAGTAGTCGGGTTTAGGCTAAATCTGTTTGGATCATGTTGGAGTTTATTGGCCTAAGGGCTTTTTGTAGAGGATTAATATTGTGTTTCGTTACTTAGTAGTCAAGTCTCAATATCACCAATGTCACGATCCGTTACTCATGATGATGAAGCTTTTTTTTGTCTGTCATTTGCCTATTAGTATATTGTCTTCTCACATCCCTATTTAGTAAAAAATTACTAAAAAGTTTTGTAGATCTTAAAGGTAAAAAATTAGGAATTTTTCACTTTTGTTTATGGGGGATAAGGAAGAAAATTGAGTTCATATAGGGCAATACCACTATCGCATTTCAATTATCATTCGGGTGTTTCCATGACATTTAAAGTGGCGTGGGTCATTGCATAGTGGTGGCAGTTCTCGTTAAGGTAAGATATGTTCATTTAAACTTTGAAATCTCTTCTTAGTCTAGGCCCGATGTATAAAACAAGTTGTTCACTTGATATCGCTATTTTAAGAGGGGGAGGGGGATGTCAATACGTAAAGAACTATAAGATGAACTGTGGCATATATGAGGCTTTCATTTCTTCTTGAGATAGTTTAAATTTTCCACTTCTCTAATAAGTCTGGAAGGTAAGAAGGGGTAAATTACTCATTTGGCCCATAAACTATCACAGTTATTTCAAAATGACCCTTGAACTATCAAAAGTGTCAAATAAACCCTAAAACTAACTAAACTGGTTTAACAATACCCTTTCGTCTCTTTAAACTGTTAAATTGGATGGATATGAGTCATGTGCTATTCATATGACCCATTATAAGAGCAAAATAAGCAGCACTTTAATATCATAGGGGTTAAGTGTAGGGGTGGTGATATTCGCACCCCAAAAAGTTCTTCATTCTATCTAGTAAGTCTGAGAATGCTATCTCTAAATGGAAATGGGCGACATGCCCTAACAGATGAGTAACCCTGAGTAGAATCAAGTACAGAATATGAAGGCGTCTAATACCGTGATCCTGTAACTTCCACAGTAGCTACAGCACGTCAATGTAATGGAACTCCTATGCTTGGCGTCCCTGTGGCTGGGCACCTAAAATGTTTTTACAAAATAAAATAGATTTGGAAGAAAACGGGTCAGAGCCCGAGGTGAAAATAGTTTAAAAGTTTAGCAAGTGTCTAAATTACAATTAAACAACACATATTATAAACATGTTAGTTGCGTACTCTCACATGAGTTTCTCACCTCTCAACTAATGTGCACGCCTAATGTAATCCCTTAACCCATCCTAGTTATGCCGCTAACTAACTAGTCTGTACCATTCCTGCTTTCTCACTCTATCATAGGGTATCTACTCGTAATACCCAAACAAGTTATATTCATAACCCATATTCACATTCATTATATTACTTATCTCAAGTGTTAATTAAATTCTCACATTCTTAACCCATTCAAATATCTTAGTTATTCACATCTACTAAGCAACAGTGAACCAGTCACAAGTATATATATAGTTCACTCACAGTACATATATATACATATATGGCACCACTAGGCTAAGCTGCGGTGCACGCATACTCTGCTATCAAACCCATGTACATCACGTACGTAAGGATCACGTGTTTCGAATCACTCAGGAACCGTCTCAAAACAAATCACACATATTGAAGGCAAACATAGTTCACATACCCATGGGTCACGCACATACCTACGCTCCCATGGTGAACTGACTTATTAACTCACAAATAAGTCGTTCACAGTCCTATGTCCTTAAGGTACCAGTATAAATCCCCCCGAACGCACACAAGGATAAGAGAGTCATTTTCCAAAAACTAACCTCCCGTGACAACAAGTATGGTAGGTATATCATACACATAAGAAATCCATTCACTAGGCATTCACACAACCTTAGTAATCATATTTCAATATAGATATTCACATTATATCTAGTAAGTCTCGTACGTAGTAAGATTATCCCGAACATCATACGTAATTATATATTTAACTTGATAACTCTCTCGTCGTATCAATTTGAGTACCTAAACCTACCCCAAAAGGTTACTAGGTCTCCTATTAGTTTCTAATGTTGTCTCAGTAACTTAAAGCCCCTCCGTTACTGTTCTTATCCTTAATTTAGCATCTATTCCCATTATAGTTTCAATTCGAACGATTTCTAACCATACCTCACTCGGTAGTCCCTCGTAAGCAATAATATTCAATTCCCTAAGGTAATCCATTTCTCCAGGCTTTAACTAAGACCCTACTGACCTTAACTAAGTCCCAGAATATCATATTAATCACTCTAAGAATCATTATCGGTGTTGGGATTTTCCTTAAACCTTAAAGGCAAACAATTACCAAATATCAGAAGATGTCGATCGATCGAAGAAAAGGGGTCGATCGATCAATCAGTCGATCGATCGATCAAACAGGTATTTGGCCAGAATTTTCTTTAAGAGTTACAGGTTTCCTCTTTTTACACCTCTAATTCTTCATTATAACGTCCCAAACTCCCAACCAAGTATACTAATAATCATACCAACATGTTTGCATAATTTCCAATGTTTCATAATCATCAAATCACAATGGGACATCAAATTCTTGGATCAATTCACATAAATTTCATATAAAAACTCTAGTTCTCCTATTTATTCAAGAACTCTATATAATTCATTACAAATTCATAATTCTCTACACATGGATCATGATTTCTTGGCTGCTAAAATCCCAGAAGTTAATCTACATGCAAAACCTACCCCGATTACGATTTCAATTCTTCAAATCCATTTAATTATCACTATTCAAGGTTATTCTCCAATTCAAACCTAACATTAATGATATATGCACTAATTTATTACAAGTTAAATCACTTACCTGGTAATGAAGATTCTGATCCTTTGAAGTAGATGGTATAGAAATGCTTCTCTATCCGATGGTGGTGACGGTGGTGCAAAAAGTCCAAAGATGGTGGTTCTCCTTTGGTAACTTCCTCCACTTCATCTCTAATGGCCGTCTGTGAAACTTGGTGATGGAAACCCTAAGGCTCTAACCTATTGGCTGAGAAATCTTTCTAAATTTTGTGGGTTACTATTCACTAAAAATGGAAATGACTAATATACCCCCTCGGGTTGCTGGTTAGGGCTAAAAATTCTCCGGGACTCAAACTAAATCTCCGACTAGTGTTTTCTGACTATCTCGACCCTTCAGGACACGTTGGCTCACTCAAAATGCTCATACGAATGACATAAAAATAAAATACTTTTAAATCCATTAAATTGGGTCCTGACATGAGTGACACGCGCGTCCCAACTAAATTACCAAAACTGCCCTATTTTCAACTCATGACAATTTTAATAAATTCAATAATCACATATTACCATAATCACTCAGTAATATTCAACATTATCATCATATTTAAATACGAACCCTCTTCTCGCTAGATATTTAAATCCGAATTAATTTCCATCCCAAATTAATTTAATTAATCCCACAATTAAAAGCAATTTTATTTAATTAATCTCATAATTAAAAGCCATACAATTACGGGGTATTACATGTACCATGGCCAAATTTATCCTTAAGATGGTATCACATCCAAGGTTAACCGTAAAAGAGATACCAAGATCAGAGTTAGCTGTGAAAATGGATACTATGGCCAAGGTTAGCCGTGAAAATGGGTACCGCGACCAAGGTTAGCCATGAGATTTTTTTTGGATAGGATTGTGAAAAAAATGACCTTTTTTGTGATGTTTTGAGAAAATTTGGGGTGCGAATATCAGCACCCTAAGTGTAAATTACTATGTTCATAGTTAAATTAATTAATAAATAAATTTAAACCTTCACCCTCACTCTCCCACCCCAAAAAACCCACCCCTGTTCCTCTTTCATTTTCACATATTAATATCCGATGAACCTCCCCCCTCCCTTTGACTTACCGACACAACCCCTCCCCCTCCTTTTCGATTTCCTACGCAATACCCCTTCTCCTACATGGCAAGACCCACACATACCTACCTATTTTACCCGTCAAAAATAGATTATTCTCCACCAATCTTTCTCTCGATTGAGACCACCCACCCTTTCCCTCCCTTCATTTATAAGCGAAACCTCACTTGCCTACCTTCTGAGTTACCGCAATCCAGACCTCCGTTGCTTTTTGTTTGTTTTTTCGGTCAATGAGAAGGCCTATAGAGATAAGATTTTTTTTTCTTTCAACTTTAATACACACACACACTCTTCCTTTCCTTTATTTATTTATTTCTAATTCTCGGCCAAATAGGTTTTTCTGTTGTGTTTTTTTAGATAGTCGCAATGGTTGTTGGGGCTAGTGGTGCTCGTTTGATTTTTGGTAATGGTGGTGGTGGTTGTTGTGGGCTAGTGGCGTTGGTGGTGGGTGGCGGTTTTATTTTTGTGGGCTAGTGGTGCTCGTAGACCATGTGCATGGCACATGACTTGTGTCCGCCCAATTTGACAATCCGAATAAATGAAAAGGTCTTGTTAAATCACTTTGGTTAATGGGTCAATTATTGTTTAGCCCGTTGTATAAATGAATATTTTTTTAAAAAGACAAGTATTTTCACTTTTATACATATAGTCCCTCCATATATATTATACATTTTGTCTTTTCGATTATGACCTTCTCATTTTTGGAAATTTTATTTGCTCACTTCTATTCCTATATCGTAGGAGTCCAAATAGGAACATTGGTTAGTTTTCCCAAATTACAGAGTCCGTTATAATTAGCTAACTTTTTCTTCTGGAAATTGATGAATTATATACTCAAATGTATTCAATCTCAAATTTAGGTTAACGTTTGGTACATACTTCAGATTCTTCAATGTTCTTCATCTCACTGTGATCGTTGTTGTTCTTCTTCACATTTGACGGTATATTTTGTTCTTTTCTCAATCTGAATTCATATATCAGATCATGTATGTATACGTTTTTATGTTTCATTCCATAATTACTTTTTGAAATCGATCTGGTATTTGATTTGTGTGATTAGGTTTGAGTGTATGTATTTTGATGTTTATACTTCCTTACGTTTTTTATTCATCATTATATATTTATTGATTTTGATGTCATTATGTAATAGATGATCTGTTTGTATGATTTATATGAAAGTAATCAGTTATGGATTGTATTAACATCATAATTGTTGTGTTTTAATTTGATTCATTATGTATTTTCTTTGATTTCACAATGAAGTTGAATTATATGTGAGTTTAATTGATGTGTGTTGTTCGTTTGTTATTTAATATGATAGTTAGGCTTCTTATGTATGTTTTATTGTTGTATTCAATGTGGTGGTTATTGTTTTGACAAAATGTGGGTTTGATGCTCTGTTTTGCCCTTTTTCTATTTTTTTATGTTTTTGGAAGTATTTCCATATTTTTTAACAGTTTGTTAGTGTTGTTAATTTGGTAGTGTGAGATTTCATCTTTATGAGTTTTGATGGTAATATAATGTCTATTATTTGTATTTGTTTTTGCAGTTTCTAGAGATATGGATAATATTCCTGTTTGTATGTGCTCTTATGGTTGTATGTTGGCTGCTATAAGCATTGAAACTACAACTTCGTATTATTCTTTTGTTGATGAAGTATGTTCAAAATTTAAGATTTTGTAAAGAGAAATTGTGAAGTTCTCATATTCTGTTGGAAATTTTTTGGGAGTTATTTTGGAATCCGATGGGGATTTTAGACTTATGTTGATTTGTTGGAAGAAGTCAAATTCTAATTTTATTGAAATTAAGGTAGAAGATTGTAATTGTGTTGGTAGTGAAGTTTTTGAGATTGGGGACGGTTTAATTAACGTTGAGCATTCATTAAGTCTTAATTCATTTGATGTTATTGACGAATATTTGGTTGAATCAACTTCTTCAAAATCAAATTTGATTTTGTCAGATTCTTGGGCAAATGGGATTATTGAAGTTGGACAGAAGTTCGAAGGGGCTGCGAAAGAGTTTCGAATAGTTTTACGCAAGTATGCATTGGAGACTGGATTTAAGTTTAAGTATATAAAGAATGATAATTTTAGGGTGACGGCTCGTTGTATTCAAGATGAAGATATTGTATGTAGCTGGCGTGTGCATGCATCTGTGAATGTTGTTAATGGTTTTTTCTATATTCGAACGTTGAATAATGCGCACACTTGTAGGAGTCGTGTTCGTAAGTCAAGAAGTGAAATGATGGCTTCTCAAATTGTTTCATCCTTGTTTTTAGATGATGTTCGTGAGAAGCCCTCGATTAGGCCAATTGACATAATGAGTAGCTTTAAGAGAAAATACGGGTTTGATATATCTTACAATTTAGCGTGGAAAGGAAAAGAACTTGCTACTGTTGAGTTACATGGGCACGAGGAGAAGTCTTACGGCCAATTAATGTCATATTGCAACAGATTAATTGAAACCAATCCATGCTCTTTCTGTTTTATTGAGCGTGATGTTGCTGATTTTCGATTTAAGAGATTGTTCATAAGATTTGGGGCTTGTGTACTAGGATTTCAGTATTGTAGACCAATACTATTCTTGGATGGGACCCATTTGTATAGTAAATACAAAGGGGCATTATTGGTTGCCACGTCAAAAAATGGTGATCAAGGTATGTTATTGGTTTCCTATTATTCAATTACTAAGTTTTGTTCAACGTACTTTGCAAATCAGTGGATTTTAATGTTATTACATTGCATTAAAATGTTTTTGAAATTGTTTTAAAATGAAATGATTTTGAAATTGTCTTAAAATGATTTTGAAAATAATTTTTCTGCTAGTAGTGACTTTATTTATTCTCTACAGTTTTTAGTGACTTTATCAGTGTGGAAACATATTGGCATATATATATATTCTTGATTGTTCAATTTTTCTAATATTATTTTTTGTTTTAAACTTTTTACAGGTTTATTTCTACTTGCTTTTGCTATTGTTGATGCTGAAAATGAGAGTAATTGGAATTGGTTTATGAAATGTCTTGGGGAGGTTTTAAATCCTATGGGGATAGAGGTGACATTTATATCGGATCGCAATCAAGGAATTTTGGATGTTGTTCCAAAACATTTTCCAAACTCTCCACATGCTTTCTGTCTTTATCATCTTCAAAATAACATACGGGATAGGTATCGTGGATTCACTTCAAATTTTAAGGAGAAAATGGTGAAAATGTTTAACATGTGTGCATTTTATACAACTACTGAGTCTTACCTGAAATATCGAAATGAATTGATAAATGAGGGAGGTGGTTTTATGAGGGATTTCTTGCAAAATTATCCGGAGAGGCATTGGTGTTGTGCATTTTTCAGTGGACGTAGATATGGGGAGATGTATTCGAATGCGGCTGATTCATTCAATGCCTGGATTAAAGAAGCTAGATATTTACCAATAGCACAATTGGTTGAAACTATTCAAATTCAAATGATGAACCAAATATCTAGAAGATGTCAAGAATCAAATAAATGGACAATGATATTGTGTCCTGAGATGAACAAGAGGTTGAATGAGTTACTAGAAATTGGTAGGGGGTGGAATGTTACACGGTCGAGTGAGTTTATTTTTCAAGTTCATAGGGAGAAAGCTAAGACTGTAAATTTGTTGGATCGTGCTTCTTCTTGTTTCAAATGGCAATTAAGTGAATTTTCATGCTCACATGCCTTGGTTGCGATCCAATCAAATGGTCAGGATATATTTCAATATGTTGAGGAGTATTTCACTGTTGACTATTTCAAGAAGAGTTACTCATTTCCTATTGTTCGTGTGACTGGTATACAAGAAGAGGAAGTTGGTAGCAATGATGTGATATTGAAAGCCCCTATAACAAAAGTTCCTCCAGGAAGACCAAGAAAGCGTAGAATACCATCTCGAGGAGAATACCGAAGGCCAATGAAGTGTAGTAGGTATCAAATGGTTGGGAATCATAATAAGAAAACTTGTAAAGCAACCATAGAAGGTGGTTGCCTGCAGTTGATTTTTAATTTTTTTTCCTTTACAATTGCTTTACATTTGTCATTTAGACATAGAATTTGAAATTACTTTTGATATATCAATATGTATTTGAGTTTCAATAAATGAGAAACAATAGTGCATTTTTCTACTTTTGATACTGTTAATATTGTTGTGTTCGTAATCAAAATATATGATTTTAGTTTCTTTGTTAGCCTAACCAAACAAGTCAGTTCATATAAACAGTACTTGTAACAGTCCCTCAAAGAGCCATATGACCAAATTTCTCTTATATTTGAGGGTCTGCGCCAGCGACACTCCCACCCTGCGTCTCCCCCAATGCCAAAGCTCTATTGACCCTCATCGGAGGTCCTTGTTCAAGGGACTAGTGACTTTATTTGTCGAAAACAATAAGTCAGTTACTTTAAGAATGCCTTAATACACAACATTCTTCATTTTATTTTCCAACTTTACACATGAATTTTTTTTAATTACTGAGTTTATGTGTAGTTCAAAGGTTCATATATTATTTATGTTCAATTTATACAGTTAATAAGTTAATATATGCAATCACGGTAATTCTTAAGATATTTCAGTGACTTTATTTGTGAAAAAGAATAAATCAGTTACTTAAAAAATGACATTACACACATCAATCTTCATTTCATTTTCTGACTTTATTTGGCATTTTTGAATGTTTAATCAATTTAAAATATTTTTCATTTTGGGTCAATTACCAAAAAGCCCTTCAAATATTTGTTAACACACATTTAGTGTAAGCATTTTTATTTTTTTTGCAAAAAAGTTGCTCAAAGAGCCATATGACCAAATTTCTCTTATATTTGAGGGTCCGCGCTAGCGGCACTCCCACCCCGCATCTCCCCCAATGCCAAAGCTCTATTGACCCTCATCGGAGCTCCTTGGTCAAGGGACTAGTGACTTTATTTGTCGAAATCAATAAGTCAGTTACTTTAAGAATGACTTAATACACAACATCCTTCGTTTTATTTTCCAACTTTACACATGATTTTTTTTTAATTACTGAGCTTATGTGTAGTTCAAAGGTTCATATATTGTTTATGTTCAATTTATACAGTTAATAAGCTAATATATTCAATCACTGTAATTCTGAAGATATTTCAGTGACTTTATTTGTGAAAAAGAATAAATCAGTTACTTAAAAAATGACATTACACACATCAATCTTCATTTCATTTTCTCACTTTATTTGGCATTTTTGGATGTTTAATCAATTTAAAATATTTTTTATTTTGGGTCAATTACCAAAAAGCCCTTCAAATATTTATTAACACACATTTAGTGAAAGCGTTTTCATTTTTTTTGCAAAAAAATTGCTCAAAGAGCCATATGACCAAATTTCTCTTATATTTGAGGGTCCGCGCCAGCGGTACTCCCACCCCGCGTCTCCCCCAATGCCAAAGCTCTATTGACCCTCATTGGAGGTCCTTATTCAAGGGACTAGTGACTTTATTTGTCGAAAGCAATAAGTCAGTTACTTTAAGAATGACTTAATACACAACATCCTTCGTTTTATTTTCCAACTTTTAAAATGAAAAATAATTAGTGAATTTGTTTGTGTAAAGGAATAAATTAGTTACTTACAAAATGACATCATACACATCAATCTTCATTTCAGTTTCCAACTTTTTTCATTTTGACAATTAATAGTCACATGGCAGTGTGTTTGTAATTGAAAAAATTAGTCACTTTAACGATGTAACAAGCCATCAATTGTTGGAAACCACTTTTTTATCATCCAACAATATTTGATTCATATAAAATGATACAAACATTCCTTCATTAGAATGCCAATATTATGTAAATGTATAACAAACATTAGCTCAACTGTTGAGTAAAATACATGTCAAAAATTGGAAACAGAGTATTTGAATACATGTCGAAAATTGGAAACAGAGTATTTGACTAACAAAACTTCAACAACTGAATATGTTGTTCCAAACATTGTCTTTATAGGTATCTAATTCCCAAAATAAAGTCATTTTTTTGCTCTTTTGTGCTCAGCAGAATTTAGTAACTTGATAAGCATTTTTGCCCGCATTTGTCCATTGCATTTTCTGCAAATGTTTCTTCAAGTGCCTTTCTATATGCAATTTTCTCCATGTAGTACGACACTGCTATACCAAAATCATTCCTATTAATTAAAATAAATCAAGATTAGTAAAATAATTTTGATATGAAATAAGTTTTGTTATTGAAAGTAAAATAACTTACGAATCTTCTTTTTGTTGAGGGCAGGGGACTGAAAATTGGAGTTGGCTATGTGTATACAATTATATCCAGATTTTAGCCGCATCTAAATCTATTGGCATTTCATTTGCAAAGGTTGCAGAAGACCCTATTTTTTTGGGTGGCTGTACCAAAGTAATGCTTGGATTGTTGCTTAGTTCATTCCTCTTCTCTCCAACATATTTCTCAATATGTTTGATCTGATAAAAATCATTTGACATAAATTAGCATTATATAATAATGAATTTCAGAAAGTATTTATATCGTTTTTTACCATTAGCAGAGCCTCCCTGAAGTATTTTCTTTTGTCTCTTGGGCCTCCATAACTTGTCGAGTCATAGTGCAACCATTTTCTTGCAAGCTTGTCAAATACTAGTAGAGTGAAATGACCAGGCTTTTCATGGAATAGTGGGAAGAATATAAAACATACACTTCCAATGTACATTAATATTTTCTCAAATATTTGTGTGGTTGCAGCTACGGTCTTTCCTTTCTGGACATAGTTCTATTAGAAAAACATAACATAAGTGAATTTCATCGTTTATAGGTGAAGTAAAACTTACTTTATTAGTTATTTTAATCAATATATATGATTAGTGACCATAACAGTAACATTATAAAAAATAAGTTACTTTAGTTGTTAAATTTTAAACTTAAGAATAATGCTTACCAAAGAGTAAGTTGTTATAAACAAGGATTTCTGGTTAACATTATTGTCTCTAAGCAGTTCAACACAAAGAAATTCCGTATAAGCATCAATAGCCTGCACAAAATAATGATTTCAGTATTTCTTAAATATACTTTTTAGCATGATAAAGTTCTTACTGTAGAGAGATTTCGTATAACTAATTTTCACATTAACAATCATATGGAAAATATAGAATAATAAATATAGGATTACATGGCTTGTAATTGCTTTTTTTTTTTTGTAGTATCTATGTTGCTTCTCTCCTACTGAGATAAACTCATACTCGAGTCTAAAAGTAGGTGCTGAAAATTAGAATAAAAATTGTAAGATTGCAATGATATGTAATTATAATGAAGTTAATAATAAAACGAAGTTTATAAGTAAACTTACTGGACATTTGACTTGTCAAAATTTTTTTGAAGTTTTTTCTTCTCTGGATTTGGAATGTTAACTTCAATTTCACAATCTTGGACGAGTATTCTCTGCGTCATTTCCATCAATGGATCAATTTTCATCTCACTCTTTTCTATTTCTTCTTGATTTTAACTTTCATCCAAACCAGCTGCATTGTCATCCTCTCTCTTTCTCTTATTTTTCCCAAATGTGTAATCTTCATGTACTTTCGAAACTCTGTTTGCTCTCATCTTTACATGTTTAGCCATGGAACTTGGTTCGACTTTGTTTCTTTTAGATATCGGTTCCGGGATAATTGTGACTTCAATTATTTCTCTACATCTGTTAGCAGATTTAAAAGCATTTAACTCTGCTTCCAACTTCCTGATTTCATTATTTTTTTCAATAATTTCGCACGTCAAAACAGTGACCTCATCACTGTGTGCGCTATTCCACCTTTCTTCTTCATCTCGCAGCCTTTCTATTTCAAGAGAATGAGACCTTATTTGATCTAAGAACCGAAGTTCTTTTTCTTTACTCTCTTTCCATAGCCTCTATTATCATTTGTGTTTCCTCTCGAATCTTCTAAATTTCAGTGGCATTATCTTGCTTTAGCTTTGCTTCAACTTCTGTAAGCTTCAAAATTCTTTCTTTTAAGCTCCCCATCTCTTCACTCATCTCATCTATCTTTAAGTTTAACTGTCTACAACACTCATTCTCACCTTCATACCCACCAAACATATCATTCATATCAAAATTATCTTCTCTTTTTTCATCTTGACATTCACCTTCATCTTGAACCAAATTATCTTTCAAGTTACTGTCATCATCCTTCTCTTTGACATTTTCACTTGAATTATTTAGGCCAGTTTGTCTTTGTTCATCCTTTTCCTCTTGTTCTCGACGCAAAAGTACTTCCCTTTCATTTTCCTATGAAATAAATAATTAAAAAATTTATATTAGTTACTTTTCAATATGTATATTTGTTTTTAGTGTATAGAGTTGCAGCTAAGTAATTAGACCCACAACATATTGTATTAGTTAATCCTAATGTCGACAGAAACAAAAATATGCATTCATAATATTCAAATTTCTGTAGAATAATTACTTAGATTGTATAGAGTTAAAATATTAGTTACTTTGATTGGATAGAACTATCATATCAGTTACCTGTTGGAACTGTAATTCAGAAATTGGCACTTCTTCGACCTTTTGAGCTACATCACGAAGATTTCATCTTGTGAAAGACGGATATTCTTCACTTATAATCCTCGATTTCTCAATGAGGTGAGTGCTTTCACAAAGCCAAAACTGAAATAACATTTCATTATATTAATTCGATAAGTGTGAATGAAAAGAAAAATAACAATTTACACATTTATAACGTACCGGTAATAGCATTACACATCCAATGACTTTCATTGGTGACGCATAATACTTATGTATTGACTTCAATAAGAATTCTTCAACTGCCTTTGCCCAATTGAATGTGTCGATTTTCTCCAACTTCTCAACGTAGTTAACAAATAACCAAGCTAGCTTTGATCCCTTGTTTGGAAATAATAGTGTGCAGCAAATATGTAGGCATAGCAGTTTCACAAAATATTTTTGATCACTTGTTTGTTTCTCGTTGATGGCTTTCTTAATTGCTATTTCAATTACGACTTTTGTTAATTTTTTTCCTTTCCCAAAATATCGCTTCACAAAAGCTGTTTCTTGTCTATTCTTTTGCGAAATACTAAACACTTCTTCACCACACTCTAATCCAAAAATAGTTTCAATTTGTTCTTCTTCAATATCAAACAAGCGCTCACCAATCCTAAGCTTATTCGTTTCTATGTTGAATGATGAAATTATTGTGCATATTGTAGCATTTGATTTTCGAAAGCTTTCGGTTGCAATTTTTTCATCAAAAATTGTCTTGAAAATTTTCCAAAATGGAGTTTTCTTCAATAACACCAAATGTTGCAACTGTATCTATGATTTGATAGATTTAACGAGCTTGTTAAAAGGTAAAAAACTTGACCTTATTTGATTGAAATTAACCACTTCTTCGACAGTCTCTTCTTCTTGGCTACTGGAGCTTGTACGTGGAGATGTATCTGAATTTGAACTTTTCATCCTTCCTACAATTTAAATAATCAAATACTATAAATAATTCAATTTATATATGCAATCAGAGACTTTAAAAGTTATTAATATAGTAACTAGTTACTTTAATTTGTATCCTTTTGATAAACATTTCATAAACATTTACATATTTCACTGTGATTTTCTTGTTACCTTATGAATGAAAATGCAATTAAAGTGCTTAATAAACAAAATAAATATAATTTATATGTTAATATTACTCAAAATTTCTGAAATATACGTAAACCTAATGAAGTATTTCATAAATACACAAATTTTGTTATTATTTTCAAATTATTAAAATGTATATGAAAGTAACGACATGCAAGTCATAAAATAGGTTTTCATAACTCTGGTTTTTAACATTATTGTAGTAATTTCCTTCTAAATGAGATATATAACAATATATTTGAATAAATAGGAAGAGAACATCACCGTAAATGTAAAATTTGTGTACGTTTCAAGGTTAGGGTTTCGAAATACAAATTAATCATTCATCTGATTTTTTTCAATAAAAATGAAACGGTTAATAATCAAAAGTAGTTCTGATTCGCAGTAGATTTTGATCGCAGAAAGAGAAATTTTAGGGTTGGATACTGAGTTAGAGTTGATGGTTTGCTCGAAGTGACTGAAGTGTTTAGATTGCAATTGATGTTTGCAAAATGGAAGGAAAATGAAGCGTCAGTTTGAAATGGTGAGAAGTTTGTGTTGAAACACGTGTGACATCATCTAGGGGTACCTTTGTCTTTTGACAAAATAAAAAAGCAAGCGTAGGTTTAATCGTTCATTGTGAATAATGACTGGACTAATCAAGTATTAAATTATGTTTAAGAGACTAAATAGGTTAAACCCCTTAGTTAATTTGGGGGCTTATTTGATAATTTTTATAGTTCAGAAACCATTTTGAAATAATCGTGCTTGTTTAGAAGTTAAATGAGTAATTTATTAAAGTTGTAGACCTCCGCAACTTAAAATGACCAATCAACTATAATTGCATAATAAAACTTTAAAATTGTTGAGCATTGAAGAGGTAGTATTATGTTGACATTTATATTTGATTAATATTAATCGGTGCAAAACTACGTCCGTTTGAATCTGATTATTTTAAACCAATCGAATTTAATTCAATTATAGCGTGTCAGAAATTAAAAATGACTGGAATTCAATAACCGATGTATGATATTCATTCCAAATAAATTCAATTAAAGGTTGAGTTGACAATTTAGACCGCCTAACATTTTCTCCCCAAAATTAAATTATTTTTCAATCAAATTGCCTCCAATCAATTTCTACTAATATATAAAATCTCAATAAAATCCATAAGGAAAGAATCTTTTACTACTATAAAATGCAAAACAAGGCATTAAGACTCCTCTTCAACCAGCCTATCCACGTAAGCAAAGCATTTAATAGAGTCTCCAACTTAAGGGTATCCACGTGTCAAATACTTTTAACCCTTTTTCTCCGTCTGCCTATTCATTTTCCCAATAAATGTCCGTTCACTTTCTCTCCCTCAAGACTCTTTCCTCCAATTTCTTATTTCTAAATTCCAAAAGCATTAATGGTTTTAGGTTCTTAAAGAGTCCCTGCCCCTCTCTCTTTCTGAGAAATGAAAGGATCGTCCACTCTCTCTCTCCTTTTTGTTCTTTCTACTTTAATTTTAATGCAACGCAACACAGATACCAAGAGATGTGATGTCCCTTTCTCCATTATCACACTATCCCTTACCCTGCTGCAGACCAAGGCAACCGCCTTACGTCCTCTCACTTAGCAAACCAAGGCCTCTGTCCCAGCGATCATAAGGTCTCTCCCTCATTCTTCATCACGGTATGATTTTTTATTTTTAATTTTGGCTTCATCTTTGTTATAAGTTTGTTGCATTTGGGGTTTTGATTTTTTTGAAAATTCTTTTTTTTTATCTCAAGGCTTTTAAATTTACCACTTCTAATTTCTATTTAGGTAATCTCTAATCGATTTTATTTACCATATGTTTTTTCTGAATTTTACGTGTTTGATGAAATGCCTAAGTTTATATCTTCTCTCTAATCTGAATATTACATGTTTTCAGATGCTTGAAATCTGCCATCTGTATATTGAGACACTTTTGGGCCAACACAGGTAATGGATTTTTTTAACTTGAACTGGTTTCATTGTCCAATTTTTTTTAACTTGATGGAGTGTTCTTATTTTTTTGTGATGTATGTTTTGTTTTTTTTTAACTTTAGTTGCTTGGGAAAAATTAGTACATTGATGATTTTGACTTCTTTATAGTTGGTATATTTGGAATATTCACATTTCTTTGATTTGATTTTTTAATGACTATTTTGTGCTTCCATGGTGATTTTGTTGTATGTTTATTTTATTATTTAAACAAATATGATATTTCTATCTGTTGTTCTTAATGAGATACACTTTAATGCTTGGATACACACAGTTGCACAAGAAGGGTAAGAATGCACAATTATTTACTATTGAGTCAACTAAGTAACCTCACAGCTTCACACACTTTTTCTCTTTAGAAACGATCTCTCTGGGATAATCCCATGGGAGATTGGAAAGATTAAACCTCTCACAAATTTGGATCTTTATGATAATCATCTCTCTGGACCAATCACAGAGAGTTTTTGTGAGTTGAAAAGTCTTAGATTGCTTAGTCTCATGTATAGTGAGATAAGTGGAGTTTTTCCTCAACATTGATCCAGAGTAGTATAGAGTTTATGATGGATGTTGAGGAACAAGTTGTCAAATATCATGTTTTCGCAGAAAAATTCGCCATCCTAGCCCCATGATTCCTATCACGAATTGATCTCTCTGTGGAGATTGAGACCCTCAAGGACAATGATGATTGAATCATGAGTCGTGGTGCGAGGAATTAGCCCACTCGAACTATTATTCTGTAGTATGTTTGTGTATGTCTTTTTCTATCTTTAAAAGGGTGGTGCAAAGAAGGTGGTAATCTCTGCTCCATCACTTCTCAGGTAAACTCTTTCCCTTATTTGGGGTTTTTAAATTTTTGGATTTTCCGTTAAAATCAGTTTGATTGATTTCTTATTTAACAGCTAGGGCATGGTGTAGAACACATTGTAAAATTTTATGTGAAATCTCTCTGTTCTGTTCCTATATCATCGAGCTACAATCTTAGTATTTTATTGGAGTTAAGAGCACTTTGTGACTAATTCATCTGATCCTGTAACATAAATATATAGGCGGCAAAAAACTGTGCAACCACACAACATTTTGATATGTTGAGCTAACATATTTTGTATATTTATATGTTTATCTGGTTGTTTATCATCACCTATAAAGTTAATATTTCAACTCATATTTGGGTTTAATTCATTTCAGGTTGGGTGGCATGCTTTTCTTATTGATCGTTTCTCCAGATTTGATGTTCAAAGATTGAAATGGAAGTCGATGCAAGTTCTTAAGAATCTACACATCTATCCCCGATTAGTGTGCACTTATTTAAAGTATCTTGTTGTTTTTCTTCTATTTTTTTCTCACTTCATGCTACCTTTTTCTCACATCTATCCCTGGCTCTCCGATTGTTGCTAAGTGGTAAACATTTTCATGGTCGAATCAACTGTCGTAATCCCAAAACCAAGTCACCATAGATATTCAACTGTGTATAAACAAATCACCATGGACATCTAGAAGAGACTCACCATGGGAATCTGAATTTGAAAGAAAGATTAACCATGGATGTACACCTGGATTTACAGTCCTACATTCGCACGTCTCCGAACATATATTCTACATCTTTATTTGTTACTTTTATTTTACTCAAATCATACCCCTATGCTTATTAGACACAACTCACAGACCCACATTTTTATTTTACTTGAGCCATACCTGTTATTTTTATTTTATTCAAGTCATGCCCCTGTGCTCATCTTTATGAACTTGGTGATGTGTCTAAACATCTTTATGAACATGGTGATGTGTGGATATAGACTCATGCACATATAGACTCATGCAATGGAAAATGACCTTCTCAAGTATCACATATAGACTATTGGGTTTGTTATCGATGCTGCAACACGGAGAGGAGAGGCATAATGTATTGCAAAAGGAGTAAATCTATTAGTAGCAACCCCTGGACAACTTCTTGGCCATCTTCAGAACACTAAGGGATTCATATACAAAAATCTAAATGCCTTATAGTTGATGAAGCTGATAGGATATTACAAACTTTGAGGAAGAAATGAAGCAAATTATTAAAATTTTGCAAAAGGTAAATAAAAAAACATCTCTTTTCTCTACTACCCAGACTAAGAAGGTAGGGGATCTTGCACACTTATCATTTCAGACAACTCTTATCTACATTGATGTGGTTGTTGAGAGGACGCGGGTTATATATGAAGGGTTGTAGCAAGGTTATTGTGTTGTGCCAAATGCTAAGAGGTTTATTATTATCTATTCCTTCTTGAAGAGGAATCAGTCTAAGAAACTGATGGTTTTATTCTCTTCATGTAACTCAGTTAAATTTCACTCATAACTTTTCAAGTACATTCAGGTGGACTACTTTGATATCCATGGAAAGCAAAAGCAAAAGAGACAACATTTGAAACTATATATGAACTTCTTTTTAAACTATAACCCATAATTGAAAACTACAAAGAATTTTATGCGTCTAGAGAATAAGATTTATGTTTTCTGCGATGATGTTGTAATTTTATATTTTGATCACTTTTCATATATATTATCTGCATTTTACATCCTTGAAATATTTAGAGACTATGGTTTTGACATGTCCATTAAGTATATAAGTTGATTCATATGTTATTTTTTTTTACTATTAGCTTAATTACTAACTCAATAATTAACTCAGATTGGCCTTTGTCCATACATATATTGTGTTGCATTTTTTATTGATACCAATCGTTCATATGTTAATTGTTCTGCATATTTTTTCTTTGAGTTTTTTTATAGTGACTTTACTTTTAGATCTTGTGTGAGTATTGAGTTTTAACAATCTTGCTAATGGGTGTTTGTTTAGTATTACTTTACCATACTGGCTCCATCTTTATGTTTTAGTTTTTGTGTTTGAGTAACTCATGATAGGTATTGGTTTGCAACAGTTAAATTTCTCTTCTTTACCTTGAGGATGATGACATTGTTAGTGTAGAATATTGTATTAGTAAAACTTCATTTTTGGTTAGTAACAGTCAGAATGAATTTTCACTACATTATTATGACATTTCCCAAATTAAAAAGTGCCAAATTGGAGATGAAGTGACGAAGAAACTCTGGAGCAAGCTCTAGCTGCTGCTGTGATATGCACAACTTTGGCTGCTACAGGTCCTGAGCATTCTCACATATTTTTTCCACTTTGTACAAAGATGAAGGTCTCTCCAAATTAAAGATTTATCTATTTTTACAGAAGGTGTATTTGGAGATGATGTTTAACATGTTTTGGATGTTAGTGTTTTTCGTAAAGATTTGTATGAATACATTTTTTAGCTATTAGATATATTTTATGGTGTGTGAAGAACCAAAGGTCAGCCCTGTTGTGATATCTGGTGACTTAGGTATGAAACTGATTTCAATTTCACAAAGGTTTCATATTCTTCTAAGCATACAATATCTTAAGGAACTAATGTATGTATTACATTGCTTAATTAGAGTTTTACCAAACGTGTGAGCCCTCGGATGATTGGAATTGTAAAGACCATTTAGATACGGGTCATCTGTATCTGAGGATGACGATGAGCTTACTGAGTAAAAAATCAGAGCCTTTCTTGATATGAAGGTACTTTCTTTATATCTTTTTCTTTCTGTTGTGGGTTTGCACTGCTGTGATGTTGCTCTCTTTCCTCACTACCTCAGGCTCTAAAATTGAAAAAAACTATATATGAAGAATTCTACAACGGCATAAATGCTTCTTGCTCTCCAAAGTTTGTCGAATCCCTGTGAGATGGAAGTTCTTAGAACTACTTGAAATTACCTCTTAAAAGTATGTCACCCAATCGGGTTCCAACTGGATCTCCTTCTACAGCGGGTGATGCTGCGACTAATGTGGGCCCCAGTAGTAATAGATGTATGCCAAATGTTAGTGGTGTAAATACATTAAGTCCTCAGAAAATTTCACCCATTGGTCTTAGTGATTGGAAAGGGCTTCTGGTTGGTGCTCAACAGGAATCGAGTAGCCCAAGGTTAGTCCATTAGATGAAGCCTTCTTTTTTTGTCCGTCTGTATAGTTGATTTGTTAGATTCTAAATTATCTGAATAAAAGTGTGTTAAATCACAGCATGATGACGAAGAAGACTTTAATTTTTTCTTTTAATTTTTTAGGCATGGATGGGGCGGAAACAACAGTAATGGAGGAGGCGTTCAGATCCGGCTTTTAATTTTTTATGTTCTTTCCTGATTTTTTATGTTCAGATCCGGATTTTAATTTATGGGCGATGAATCTATTTGACGTTCCTTCATGGTTAGGTACACCTATGGTCAGGTTAAAGGTTTTGCATTATTTCAATTTTAGTGCCTATATACTCATTTGAGAGCTTCCTTATTATTTAAATTAGTATATAATTTTCTCATGATCTTTTAAATATCATTGCACAAGTACACCATCCAACTCTCATCAAACATGGGTGGTAGCATGGTAGAAAATGGGGTTAAAGGTATAGGGACTTCATTTTCATTCTGAGGATTCAATTCAATGTTTTTTTCACATTGATTTTGTTACTGTTTTTCCAATTATTGTCAGGAAATATGCTTAGATCCACTTTGTGGCCGTTTTCTACAATTTATAGTCTTAACTTTCATATTGTTTATGCATACATTTATTAGTATGAATGCCTACGATGATTCGGCGCATCGCACGAGTTTTCACCTAGTTATATTAAAAATTAAAGTACTGGTATAATAATGCAACTCTACTAGATAGTAATTGAGGACCTATTTGGCCAAAAATAAAATTAAAAAAAAAGTGGTGGAAATGATCTCCACAGTGAGGAGATCATCTGCAAAAAAATATTAAAAAATTCAAACGAGAAGCGGGTGAAGTGCAAATTTGTGAAATATGTGTATTTTCTACGTTGAATATTTTAATAATCATCTCAACTACTTCCCAGTTAAAATTTCGATATTTTTATTTTATAAATGATCTCCTCACTATGAAGATAATTCTCACTAAGGGAGTTAGTTTAGCTAATAGTTAATGGGTTCATGAATTTGTTATACACGTGTGTGTGTGTGTGTGTGTTGGGGAAGTTAGATTATAGCTAATTAGGGAGGGAGTTAGTTGGCCAGTCATTTGCATGCTTATAAATACGCCTACAACTCATTTGTAATGGATCATCCAATTAATGAAATCTACAGAATTACTATCTCAAATCTCTCTCTCATCTTTATTTTTGTTCTTTTTCTTAACTATTCTTCTTTCTTTTCTTAATTCTCTCCCAACCCAATATGTTCTATTCAATTACAAGTTCATTAAGTCAGACATGGATGTTATGGGAACGGCAAATGGTATAAGAGCATGATCTTGGCAACCCAAATTCTCAATTCTCTTCATCTTGATTGATCCTTTTTCGTTCACCTCTGAAATTCTGTCTTTTTTCCTCCGCATCTCCTTCCTTCTTCTTCTTCTTCTTCTTCTTCTTTTCTTTGTTACTAATTCTTTTAATTCTTTTCTCATCCAATTTGATTATTTAATTCTTCAAAATTCAATTAAAAAAATTTATAAGTTCTCCACATCTCTCAATTCAGTTTTCTATTTCTGCAATTCAATTTTTCTTGCCAGGGATAAATTTCTATTCAACACATGGATTCACATTTTCAATCTAAAGATGCAAGAATGGAAGCAATTGACAAAAAATGGGGATCTATGAGAAAAGCTATAACGAAATTAAAAGAAGTTACGATGATCAATTTCATAAAAATGTTCGATAAAGAGGCGAAGAAATTCATTCAGTTTTTTTGCCCCTGCAAGACTTAGCGGCGATGTAAAATCGTAAGTTTGCAGGAGGATTTGATCGCCAAAAGATTACATCATTGCAACCTGCAAATGCACTGTCCATAAATTGTAGTTATTTGAAAAATTGAAGCCGAAGTTACAGTGGACCAATTCAATAAAGGGCTCAATGAAGAGGTGAAGAAATTTGCAGAGTTTTGTTCTCCTACAAAACTAAGTGATGTTATAAGATTGGCCCAATTGCAAGAAGATTTTATAGTCAAGAGCAGAGGTTGCCATATACAATTGCATTGCCCCAAGATCGTAGTTATTTGAGAAAATGAGACTCCAATGAGTAATAAGAAAGATATGGGATTAGACTTCACAAATAATCAAGAAATTGAAGATTATGGCGCACAAAGTGCAAGTCTTGGTCTAGAAAAGTTGAAGATTTACAGAAACGCAGTGGAGATAAATCTAGGGTATACTGAAATTAAGAATTCGACAATTCTTCATTGGGTCGCATTCCATCGTGGAGCCAAACTATGTGAAGAAAATATGAAACAGGGGAAATGGGTTTTAATGGGGTTAGTTTGAAATCACTGCCATATTTTACTCAGAAGGGAAGATCTTGTTTTGGCATCGAGGGTAATCAACAATTTGAAAATCATGGCTGAACAAAATACTTGAAAAAGCAAAAAAAATCAATATGGATGGGCTTCTTGGGGATTTTCCGCAAAAAGGATATTGATGCTACTATGGCCAGTACTAGAAATGTTCAGCAATGGGTTTTCATCCATCATGATCCAGCTGCATCCAACTGAGAAAGTGGTGAATGAGTTTACCCCTATTGTGTTTTGACCCTGTGGTCAGGTTGAATTTTTTCATGCATCGTCGCATGTTGTCGTTCAATCATTGAGGACAATGATTTTAAAAGGGGAAGGCATTGTTCGGATCACCAAGGGAGTTTCTTTAGCTACTAGTTAATGGGTTAATGAATTTGTTATAACATATCAGGGAGGAAGCAACATGTGTGTGTTTTAGTTGGGAAAGTTAGTTAGTAGCTAATTAAGGAGGGAGTTAGCTAGTCAATCATTTGTATGCCTATAAATATGTCTACAGCTCATTTTTAAGGGATCGTCCAATTAATGAAATATGCAGAATTTCCATCTCAAATCTCTCTCTCTCATCTTTACTTTTGTTCTTAATTGTTCTTCATGTTTCTCTTAATTCTATTTTAATTCTCTCCCAACACAATTTGTTCTATTCAATTCAATTACAATTTCATCAAGTCAGCCATGGATGCCATGGGCATGGCGGAAGCCCCATGTGAAAGTAAGGACTCTGCAGACCACGTGAAACTCAAGGACCCACAGAAGAATGACTTATTACAAAATGAATTGACCACTCAATGAAGCTAAAAGTTATTACAAAATGAATTCTGCGAGGAGAAAAGGCAAAATGTATTTTATCCACTAAAGGCAAGTTACACATTCGTAAGTGATTAGGTGAGCACTGATTGACGAGGATATAAGTACACATCATAGAAACTGAAGTGTATATTCAGGTCAATCTACTGATGTAATGATATTATGAGATCACAGATAGATAAAAGGAAAAGCTATCGAGAAGTAAAGCACTATAAATTAATTATATTGAAACATTAGTAGGAAATTGAGAAAAACATGAATATTTCCACCAACATAGAAGGAATCTATAGCTTCATTGAGGCCAAAAATAAATACGAAGTCCTGCAACTGGCCTGATAACTGAAATCCAATAAATTGCATAAGCTAGAGGCATTTGCACATATCATTAATTAAAACAAATAATTTACACACACAAACATTTACCCCCTACCAAAATATACTGAACATAATACTCGATATGCATCAAATGCTAAGTAATAATCCCCCAAAAAACTGGTATTAACTTCCTAGAGTCGGCTACATTTTCACAGATGAGATGTCAAATACATGGAATATCAGTAAAATTTGTATGTCAAAAAGCACAAGATTTGTGGAAGAGAAGAACTAAAGAAACACCGACATTGGAGAAGTACGGCACTAGGGTAAAAATACATTAAAATTTGTTCTCCTATATAGAAGGACATCTTGAAAAAGAAAATTCTTGCTTTAGGCCAAGTATAAAACGTCAAGAAAGATCAATTAGATGCAATGAAAAGGAATTACTTCCGAAAAAATAGTAGTAACACTTGCAGGTCCACTTAGACCAAGGCCTTACCTAACTGCTGAAATTTTAGACCATGGGAGTCTGTTTTCTTCGACAAATTAGTGAAGGTTGAAGGGGAAATTGATGAAAAATCAGAAAACTCAGCAGGTGGCCCAACTTCTTCCATGGTCACCCTTGTATTTACTGAGCTAACCTTTGCAGCTAACGATTTCATATCCAAACTTTTGACATTTTTCCACTGCCTTTCTTCTCAGAAAGATATTTGCTCTTCTTTAGGTGACAAGCTTTTTTAGAAATCACAAAACCCATAAGCACCACCCTCTGGAGCTGCAAACAAAAACCAAACCCGCTCTATGAAAAAGAAGAAAGGGTTAACTTTAGGTGAACTTCGATCAACAAGCAACAATTTATATGTAATGATAGCACAAAATATGATGGGAAATTACATAAGAGAGAAAGAAAGACTGAAATGGAGACTGTTGTTCAAAAAACTCATCAAATTACAGAAAACGTTTGTGCCCAGTATTTTTGGTTGGATAAAAGAACAAAACCTTTGTGCCCAGTATTTTTGGTCGGGTAAAAGAACACTCTTGAGCATTTTTTTCCTTCTATTACTTTGCACTGAAATGCCGACATATAACCAAATTTTTACCCTTTCCATCCTTGGTACTGTTTGATTGCATAAATTCTCAGCGGAGTCAACTTCCTTACAAAGGCCCACATGAACCCTTTTCCATCTTTTTGAGGAAAACGATACTTTGCCTCCCCCAATTTTTTTTTAGTTTCCACTGAAAATATGAAGAACCAAAAATAAAACCTGATAGTCATTCATTCATCACAGTCAAAGGAAGAACTCTCTCCCCTCCCCCCCCCCCCCCCCCCCCCCCCCCCCGGCCCCCGTGTGTGTGTGTCTCGTAGTCTGAATGTTTCTAGTGTTGAAACTGGTAGTCCCAGCTCAAGAAAACCAACATTACAATTAGCAGCCATCTAATCACCAAATAATGACAGAAGTCAATAGTGAAAACACTCGATGCTGTTGCAATTATTTGGTAGAAATGATCAATGATGTGCATTAAGACGTGCAACTCATAAACAAGATGTGACAATTCAATCACAACTCAAGTGCAAAACAAAGACCTCATTACTATTTTAGAGATTACAGCTGTATCCATACATAACATGAAGATATCAAATTGCACCATATATAAGTTCTTGAATTGATTTTAAAAATGATGCAAAGCAGCACCAAATATTAAATCTTGGTATTGTAGTGCATGCTAAGTTAGGAGAATCAACCAATGACAATCTTCAACAATCAAAATGTTTATAGCAGAATAATAAATGTAGCACTTATATGATAATCTGCGAGAAAGTGGGAATAATTCAATCAAGGAGAAAGTAGAGGATAAGAAGCACATAAGAACAGTAGTTGTGTCAGATACTCAAAAGCATTTGACTAAAAATTTACCCAACTCATAGGGTTGAGACTAAGCAGAAAGTATTTAACAACCAAATGATGTTGGGATATTCTTATTGTGGGTAACCCTAAGCAAATTTTTGGTCAAAAAATGAAAAAGGCTGAAGAGTGTGCTTAGAGAATGAACCAAAGAATGTTTTTAAAATGTCTTTCAATCCACCAAGGAGACTGAGAACCTGGTGTTGGAAAAGGGGATTGAGTTGGAGAAGGCTAATTCAGTTCAGAATGTGGTGAAAATGAACGAAGCTAAGGCAAAGTTGAATTATCACTAGGCTTGTGAAGAAGTGTATTGGAAGCAAATGATCAAACTTAAAATGGCTCAAAGTAGAGGACAATAACACCATATACTTTCATGCTTCAATAGCCACAAAAATGGAGGTGTTTGGGGATTCAGAGGTTAAATAATGATAATGATGTAGGTTGAGAATGATGCTGAGTTGAAGTCTGACTATTTGGTGGTTGACGGAGATATTTTCTGTCGATATTATTCCAAAGTTATTGGAAGATTCAGATAATGATAAATTGAGCGCCATCCCTACTATGTATGAGGACATTAGACAAGCTACTTGGAGTTGAGTCCTGATGCTAATGCAGGTCCTGATGGGTATTCAAGATTATTTTACATTAACTGTTGGGATGTTATTCAAGGGGATATCACCCGTGCCATTCAGAGTTTCTTTTTTTTTTTGGGGGGGGGGGGGGTTGAGTGGGGTGGCAATCTAGTGCCTAAGTTATATTCCAATACTATGATTGCTTTGATACCTAAGGTTTAAAATCCTGAAAAATATTCTGATTTCGACCGATTAACTTATGTTCTTTTGCTAGTAAGTTCATCTCTAAATCTATATCTAATAGGTTAACTGCGATTCTTCCTAAAATTATATCAGAGCAACACTATGGCTTTGTGAACGGTTAAATGGAATAGTGGTGAATATTTAAGTGGTGAAGGAGGTAATTCCACAATTAATAAGGTCTTTCTAAGATGTTGTGCTCAAATTAGACATAACTAAAGCGTATGAAATGGTGATTTTTTTATTTTTATTTTTTTTTGTTGAAAGTGCTTAGGGCTTTTGGATTTTCTTTAATCTTCATTGATATTATTTGAAAGTCTGTAGCGAATAGCTTCTTTTCCGTGATGTTCAATGGACAGCATACAGGTTATTTCAAGTCTTTAATGTGTCTTAGGCAGGGGGGCACAGGTCCTTTAATTTGTTACTTGGCATTTGCAGATGATCTTCACTAATGGGCAGAAAACATCATTGGATAAGCTTATAATTCCATTTCTCAGTATGGGCTTAGTTCATGGTAGTTGGTTAACAAGGGAAAGTGAGACTTTATTGTGCCTTCCAAAGCTTCTAGAGGAAAAATTGGTGCTACAGCTAATTCCACTGGTTTTCCCAAAGTTCTCTTCGCATCACTTATCTTGGTTATCCACTATTTGTTGGAAGAAGAAAGATATGTTACTTTATTGATTTGTTGAATAAAATTATCAATAGATATGATGGTTGGGAATCTAAGATGTTATTTTGAAGGAGTTTGGAAGAAGTACCTCTAATTTCTTCTGGAGTTCTAGTGATGATGGTCATAAACATCACTGGCCCACTTGGTCCACTATATGTTTCCCAACTGAAGAGGGAGGGTTGGGAGTGAGAAGTTTAGAAGATATAGATGCAGCTTGTAGAATAAAAAGTTGGGGCTATCAGATCTCAAAATTCATTGTTTTAGTGGAGATTTCTATTTACAGTCTGTTTGGCACCTGGTGAGGAGCATACTTGTTGTACTGTAGCTTATAGAAGGATTTGGCATAAATTTCTGCCTAAAAAAGTTCAATCTATTTCATGGAAATTGATTCAAAAGAGAGTCCCAATTAATGGAGCTTTAGAACATATTGGTATTAGACTATCCTCTAATGCCTTTTGTTGTGGTGGAAGTGAAGAATTTTTTTTCTCATTTGTTTGCTAATGGCCCTGTAGCTTTTAAGAACATAATTGGTCTTATTTTGCTAACATGGTTCGTCTTTCGTTTGGACACCTCCACTCTCAGGTCTGTCCTAAAAATTTGAAGATTTAGAGCTCCAAAAGGTAATATGTTTAAAGTCCTTTTTATTATCAATTCCAGCTATTGTGTGTTGAGAGGTATGGAAAGCTAGAAATTGTGCTTTCTTTGAGTCAAAATAGATTATCCCAGGGCAGATTATTAGAAGTACTCAATCTTCTTTAAGGGATATAATTAATGTTAATATTAGACTCTATTCTCACACAGTTGGAGAGTAAAGTCGCTGCATTTTTATCTCGGGAAGTGTATAAACCTCCTGCTAAGACCCCCAAGTTAATTAAATGGATTTCTCCTACAGATGATTGGTTGAAATTGAATGCCGATGGTTGTTCGAGGGGGAATACAGGACCAAGTGGTCGAGGTGGAGTGTTGAGGGATGCTAGAAGAAATTGTGTTTGGGCCTTCCATTCTAATGATGGGATTCTGACTAAAATTAAAGTTGAGCTTTATCTGATGGAATTGTGAAACCAATTCAGCAAGGATATGTGAATATCCTAATTTTTTTTAATTCGAAGTGTGTCGATTGACATTATAGCACCTTTAAACCTCCTTGGAAAATTTGATAGTTTTATTATCAAATTTTGGAGCTATCCCAAGATCAAATTGTTTTGTTTAAGCAGTGTTATCATGAGGCTAGTTATGTAGCCGATATGTTGGGTGTGATTCCAATGAATTCGTTGAAAGTAATTGATATGGGAATCTTCCCAAGGCTGATAAGGATTATTTTTGCTTGGACAAAGGAAATTTGGTAATTCTTGGCGGTTAAGGTTGGCAATTTTGGAAATGACACGACAATACGACACGAAACTAAATTAACACGAGTTCGTGTCGGGTTTCGAACCCGTCATCACGTCATGTCGTGTTCGTGTTCAATTTTTGCCACGAAATCGACCCGAATTGGACACGATTAGACTCAATTAAAGAAACGATATAGACCCCATTTAGACCCATTATGGATCCCATTTAATCCCACTATCGACTCATTTAGACCCTATTATCGACCCATTTAAAAGTCAAAACCATTAAAGGCCTAGCCCATTCCATTTACTTAATCACCCATTTGACTTGTTAGAACTTAACCCTAAAACTGGAAAAAAAAACTAACTCCCCTCCTTACCCATTACTCCTTAGCAGCAATAATGTGCTTACCTCCCTCCCAGCCTCCCAATACTCTCACAACCCCTCCGTCCGACGACTCCCTCCCCCTTGTCACTGTCTCTCTATCATCAGCTCCTCCCTACCGACTCCCTCCCCCTTGTCACTGTCTCTCTACCATCAGCTCCTCCCTCCCCTCCCCTCCCCTCCTCTCCCTACCCCATGTCACTCCACTCGGCTGCATAACCCTCTGCCAGCCCGCATACCCTCCGACGACGCACCTCATCTCCACCTCCATATCCCACCATGAACTCTAAATCAGCTTTAATCAACGATAATCAGATTGCATTTTATTTATTTTTGTTTATTTCATAGTGTATTTATTTTTTTGTGTGTTTCTTTCAGGTTGTGGGTTTCCTTCAGATTGTGTGTTTATTTTTTTGTATTCATTTTAGATCATGTTTATTTTTTCGTGTCGTGTCAATTGGGTAATGTTGTGTTAATCGAGTTTAATTGGATCAAGCTTATAAATCGTGTCAATGGTGTCGTGTCGTGTCGTGTCGTGTCGTGTCAAAAGCGTGTCCTGTTTGTGTTGTGAAAAAATAACACAACTTCGTGTCGTGTTCGAGTCTCAAAAAACTATAAATCAGCTTTAATCAACGATAATCAGATTGTGTGTTTATTTATTTTTCTTAGGGGCATATACCAAATAATCCCTCGAACGTTTTTAATATTGTTTATTTATTTTTAATATTTTTCTTAGGGGCATTATACCAAATCGTGTCGTGTTTGATCCTTTTTCTTATTTCATATTGTCTATTCAATTTTTTGTGTTTCAGATTGTGTTCATTTTAGATCGTGTGTTTATTTTTTCGTGTCGTGACAATTGGGTCATATCATGCTAATCGAGTTTAATTGGATCAAGCTTATATATCGTGTCAATCGTGTTGTGTTAAAAGCATTTCCTGTTTGTGTTGTGAAAAAACAACACAACTTCGTGTCGTGTCATGTCATGTCAGGTTCGGGTCACAAAATTAATTTGTCGGGTTGGGCCTGGACCCGACCCAGCACAATTTGCCACCCCTAAGTAAATATTTGCCCAGCCCTATCTCACCCTGTGGTTCCACAATTTGTCAGTGTAGATGGGTTGTTGGCTGTGCAGGGTTCCTTTGCTTTTTTAGTAATTCTGGTGGTGTTGGGGTCTTCTATTGTGTTTATTCTTTTGCCTTTTCAATTTCAAATTGTATATTGGGTTGTTTTATAAAATTCCAAATTTCTAGCTTTTATTTCCTTGCGAGCTACTGGGGAGGGACTTTTGCTCCCTAATTCTTATTGATCTAATAAAATTATCGGGATTCTGCCCCCATTCCTAAATACATAAGTATTTGACAAGAAAAAAACTAGGAGCTATTCTTCTATTGCCTAGAAGGTATGGCCATATATAGGGATTAATCTGTACACAAATAAAAGAATCTGATGCAACATGTGGAAGTGATTTAAAGACTCAAATTGATGCAGGAGCATAGGAGTCGGGGTTCTTTTTATCATTTTGTATTACTTTTGCCTTTGCTTATTTTTGTTCTTTTTAGTCTGGTAAGCTAGCCTTTCACTATAAATAAGGCCCTTGGTCATTCATTCTACTCACTTCTACATTTTTAGAGATGAATTAAAGATACTTCATGGGCCATTGGCCTCTAAACATTATGTTATTGTTGTGTAAAGTATTTTAAGCTTCCACATGTTAACCTCACATCAAATTGGTACCAAAGCGATGTTCATTCTTGAGGTTCAAGCATGAATACCGATGGTAGGGATTTCAGTTGGTGTAATCCGGATGTGTTGGATTTCGTGTTATTTTGTATATTTCCTTTTATATTTTGGGCTTTAGGTGGTTTTAGTTTTCTTTATTTTCGTATCATGTATGTTTTAGAACCATCTATATTTTAGTATAAATACATTTATCTGTCCCCTATTTTTGGTAAACCGTTACATCACAAAATCCTTCGGGATGAAATACGACTAGCCACCAAATCACAACCCTCCACTCATGGAAACCCTAACCGAATCAACCATTGCCCTCGGATCTCAGTCGGAGGAAGATATGGACTAGTTATGGCTCGAGGAGGTCAGGCAGCCATCGGATCTGAACGGACGACCACCTCACTGACCGTCGAAGCTCCGACCGAACTTGTCAGAGGTTTGGTTCTGAGCCTCCATCTGCTCCACCCACAACGCCTACTGACCGTCCGACGACACCAACCGACGATGGTCCCCGTCCAGCCGGCCTCACACGCAAAATCAGATCTCGAGCCGAACCATGTATAACCACCCTCCAAGTATTGTTTCAACCCAGCTAACCCCACTCGTGGTCAACTTCAAGACAACGATAGAGCAGTTTTCGGCCAAATCTTATCCCCCAACCTCTCATACAAGCCTTAATACCCCGAATGAGGAAACTCTACCCTAAATTTCAGCCCCAAACACACCTGAACCCCAGTTAACCAAATTGGAACCCGAACCATCCCCCCTATATGTCGTATGCCCCTCCCTAGGCATCTTAGGGATCCGACCACGATCGCTCTTCCATATGCTCACTCCATTTGTTGTCAAAGGGTACGTTTTTTCATCCGCAGGCAAAACGCGCGGCTATCTCCCCTACCCCATCGTCCACCATCCTTATACACACATTAGTGGTTTCCCCTGGCCTCATACCAGATGTCGAGTCCCTAGAGGATTCCAGCTGGCTTCGCACGAATTTGTTCTTCACATGTTGCATGGGTAACGGCCGATTGTGCACCTTTATCATTAATGGAGGTGCGAGCGACAATTTAGTCGCTCTTCCGGACCATGCCTTATCGGTTGGCTCTGCAGTTGCGAATTTATTGCCCCGAGTCGGTAGTGTCGTGTTTCTTTTTCCATCATCACTTACGTCGATGATATTCTGTGCACCGTTGTGGATATGCAAGTGTGTTATTTTCTCCTCGGGCGACCCTGTCAATATGACCATTTGAGCATGCATGACCAATATTTATACATTCCATCACCACGGCCAACAGCTCCAGCTACGCCCGATGCATGAACTTCAACCAGCCCGTCCATTGGCGCTTATCATCTCGCATGAGGACTTGACCACTGAGACTGCCAATACTAGTGTATGTTACGCCCTCATTAGTCCCATTGGCAAACTGGAGTACGATGCTCCTCCGAAGATTTTGGGCCTTCCAAACAATTAACACCGATATTTGCACACCCTCAAATGAGCTCCCACCCGTCTGAGACATTCAGCATGCAATTGATTTCGTGTCGGGAACAACCCTCCCCATTACCGTGTGTCTCCGACCAGGCTTGAGGAGGCAATGATAGGTGTCTGAGTTGTGTGACTGAGGTCATATAAGAGAGAGCATGTCATCTTGTGCACAGGGCTAGAGTCTTCTCCAAGTTAGATTTGAAGAGTGACTATCATCAAATTCACATGCGCCCCAGAGATGAGTGGAAGATCGCCTTCAAGACGAAGAACGGGTTGTATGAGTGGACCATTATGCCATTTGGATTATCCAACACTCCATCCACTTTTATGCGCGTTATGACCCAAGATCCTCCGGTCTTTCATGGGCAGTTTGTGGAGGTGTATTTTAATGATATCCTCCTTTATAGCCGATCCGAGGAGTGCTTGGCCTAGGTATTATTCGTTCTTCGTGCGGAGCGTTTCTATCTCAACTAAAGAAATGTTTCGTCATGGTTCCCTCAGTCACTTCCCTTGGGCATGCGGTCTCCCGTAATAGGGTAACATGTTGATGAGGCTAAGATTCAGGTCATCGTGGATTGGCCCACTCCAAACTCTCTCTCATGTCCGCAGTCTTCATGGACTTATCAAGTTTTACAGGTGTTCATCGAAGGTTTTAGCACCGCCATGACTCCAATCACTGACATGATGTCTATCTCCTCTAGCACTGAGTTTCAATGGACAGATGAGGCAAACAGCATCTTCCGTCGCATCAAGGATTTGATTACTTCAGCCTCGGTTCTCACCCTTCCTGATTTTACCCAATTGTGAGATGTCTTGTGAAGCCCGCAAGAGAGGAGTGGGTGTCGTCCTCAGCCAGAATGGAAGCCAGTTTCGTGCTTCCATCAAAAGTTTTGGCAGGTTTGTCATTAAGTCGAACCATGAGGCCCTCTGCTACTTACACAGTCACCATAGGATCAATGACCACCATGCCAAATGAACCGTATACTTACAGAGGTACACTTTCCACTTTCCACCTCCATTATAAGCAGGGGAAGGACAATGAGGTGGTCGATGCTCTCAGTCTCCGTACTCATGCTCTCACCACAATCCGCATGCCTTTGGCTTTGACGAGGTGCGGGCTTCCGATATTCAGTTTGGCCCAACTTACACGACATGTCAGCATAACAAGGGCGCCTCTGGTGACTATTTACTTCAAGATGTATTTCTATTCGGGGCTACAGCCCTCTGCATTCCCGCCTCTTCTCTTCGGTAGAAAATTATTGTCGAGATTCACTCCGATGAGTTGGCAAGCAACATGGGTAAGGCTCGCACCCTCTCTGCACTACAGGAGCGCTTTTATTGGCCTACAATGCGACGGGACACAAACACTTATATCAGACAGCCAAGGTGCAACACAAGAATGCGGTGCTACACATTCCTCTTCCTATCCTGGATCGACTGTGGCAGGATGTTTCTATGGACTTCATCGTGAGAGTTCCTCGAACCACTCTGGGACATGACTCCATTTTTGTTGTCGTGGATCGATTCTTCAATATGGCTCACTTTATTCCCTGCTCTCGGAAGGCCAACGTGTCCCATGTTCCATGCCCTTTCAGATTGTGTTGGGTACCTCCCCTACCATCTCAGTTGATGTTGTAGAGTTACCACCCCACCACGCCAATCAGCCCCACTACAACTGATTTCAGTTGATTTCATATAGATTTTTTACAAATTTAACATACAAATAAAGGTCTTTTTTAGTGTGCGTATGTGTGTGTGTGTGGTTTAATTGTAATTAACATACATATAAAGGGTAATTATGTAGGCATAATTTAAACGGGGCGGGGCGAGGCGGTTTTATTTAACTTGACTCCTAACCCGCCCCATTTAATAAACGGATTTTTTATTTAAAACCCATACGTGCTCCTAATTCATTAATCGGGTTTCAGCCCCATTAGGGGCAGGACGGGGAGGAGCTCCTACGGGGCGGGTTAAATTGCCATCCCTAATTTCGCCCGATCAAGCCATGCATGGTTGTTATCACCATAAAATGCAACCAGTACACAACCCTCTTTCTTCGTTTCACAAACAGAACTGCAAAAGTTTCATCAAATATCATCCTCGGCCACAATGGATAAAACTTAACATTTCTCCTTACCATGTCCCCCACTTCATATCCATGAACCATAGTTTCGATTTTTACTGTTTCAGTGAATAAACAATTTCAATGAAAACTTCCAATCCACCATGACAACTAATATCCTATTTACTCTTCCTTCGGCTCGAATAAAAAAAGGTGGGGTAGTTCTTTGTTTATTGGGTTGAATAGATGAATCGCAACTCAGCAGCGGCAATGTTCTCCACGTGAATTTCGCTCCAAGCTAAAAATTCCAAGACAAAATATGCAATCAATAATCATCCAACAAAATTATGAACAATAATCATACACTGTTTAAAATTGTGAAACTATTGCGTAAAAGTACTTCTCGCTACTTTTTCTTTTTTAAATACTTCAATAAACGCGTAAAATAAATTAAACAATATATTTATTTCAAAACCAAACGTGAATTTAGTTTATATTCAACGCATATTCAAATTCATACAAGGTGCAAATCAAATCACAAGAATCTAAAATCATGCTAAAAAATCAAAAAGTGAACTTACTAATATTCAATTCATGAAGGACTAAAAAACACCTCAACCAACTCAAAACATTGAAAAATCTACGAATGTTGATCCAAAAAGGATATTCTTAAAATCCACTCCTTAAGATCTATCTAACAAATTAATATTAAATATGAAATTCGTAAATATATAAAAAATTGTAAACAAATTTTTAATTCTAATGCAGATTCTTTTATTTGTGCTAAAAGAATCAAATTGCAATTTTGATTTAGGAAATACATTAATATAATTATGCGATAACGTACCTCTTGCGCCTGAAACCCCATCACATAATTGACTGATTGGAGTGGATCGGGGTAAATTGAGGGTCACTGGAGTAGTTCAAGGCGCACCTAAGTAGATAGATGTAAAAGTACGGGTTTTTCGATTTGTGGAATCGCACTAGGATTAAAGGACGCGCCTTTGATCACTGTGTTAGAGTTGTTCTACATTAATAAATTTTACCCAAATCTTGTGACCTCTACTTTTTTACCCGTGATGTTTGACCATTTATAGTAAAAGCCTTATTTTATCATCAATTTTCAAAACCCTTGTTTTATTACTAATGTTTTATAATGTAATAACAAACACTTGTTTTTATTGATATTTTATTAAAGCGGTGATTTTTTATTTTTAACTTTGTGACTTTTCAATTGGTTATTTAGAATGATATAATACCTTATGACCCTATAACTTTTGGAATTTATTATTATTTTATTTTTTATATATTTTTTAATTATAAAAATATAATCCATGAATTGTTCGAGCGATGCCCAACACTATTTACGCAATGTGTCCCCGGAACCAAAACGTGTTACCTTGTGCGACCGCGATTTGAAACATTGCAGTGAATCGACAATTTTGCACACATTTGCTCATGGAGGGTTGACCAAGTTTCGCATATTTTTTAGACCGGACAAATTTAATCGATTGACTTTGTAAATCAGTCTAGGATTTTTTCCGGTTGATCCGGAAATATATTTGGTCTTAAAAATCTTTTAGGTGATAATTTAGGGCTTTCTTTTATTCAATATCTAACCCAATTTAACAGATTGAAAGTAGTTTTTTTCGACCTTAATAGATTAATAGACTAAATAATTTCTATAAACGGTGCCCCAATCACTACAAATAGTTGTTTTCATGTTTAATGCCCCCAACCCACTTATCACTTCCTCTAAGATAGCTTACACTATGGAAATGGATACAACAAATTTTAGAACTTTCAATTCTCTAGTTATTTACAGCATTTATAGATACACATATATACTAGTGTACGAAAAAGAAATCATTTATGGAGGATATAATGTTTAGTCAGTAGGAAAAGGATTTTATTGATAAATTACAAATATATATGGTATGTTGATATTGACATAATGTCGCCAAATGGGTAATAAGAGGTAGATATCTCACACACACGTCTCAACTCTCAATCAATAACTCTCCAAAATATAGAATGTCTCATATAATACTACAAATGGGGTATTTATTGTTCGAAGTAGCTTAGGCACCAAGCAATGATCTAATTACAAATGTACCCCTATTAGCCTTTGTCACTTCCTTCCTATAATACCAAGCAAACAATTACTAAAAGGAAATACATCAAAATAACGAAAATAACAAAAATGCCACTAATGCCTAAAAATACTAAAAATAGCTCCTAAACTTCTAATTCACATCATTCCCTCCGCCTTCGAAAAAGCTCGTACTCGAGCTTTAAAAGTTGAGGCTTCAAAATTGGAGAATCACGTGACAAGCGCCAAAATTGTGTGGAAAAGAGGCAAAACTTGTGGGGCCAAAAGTAATTTCTGAAAATTTTCTTGCATCAATCTTCATCTTATTCCTCTTGCCTCTCATGTGAATCATCAAAAATAACTTCCCCGGGGTCAAAAACCATTTTCTTGGTGCCAAACCCTAGTTTTTGAACTTGTTGGAGGATTGTGACCAAAACTAGGTGGCTGGGGCTAGATTCGATTTCGGGTCAGACCGGGAAGAGGGGGTAGCAGATCTAGGAGTGGGAGACTGTTCAGGGCTCGGGCAACCATGGGGGTGGGGTCGCTGCTACTAGGGGTTCTCTCCGGTGTTTTCCGACCTCCACCAAGGCAGAACCCTAGTGGGTTGGGGTCGCCCGGGGTAAGGGAAGGACTGCCGACCACCTGAGGGGTAGTCCGGCCCATGGGAAGGGGGTTTTGGGGTTAACGGGCCTTGTCTGGGTGGAAGACACCTGCTGCCTTCTGTCACAAGTCACGGCTGAGAGGTCTGCAGGAAAGGGGCAAGGGTTCTACCCTTGCTGGTTTAGGGAAGTGGCGGCAGAGGGTGGTTGGATGGTGGTTATGGTGGTTCTTGATGTGGTGGTGAATGAATTTGGGTCAGGGTTTTGATTTTTTGGGGGTGGAAACGGTTGCAGAAGCGTAGGTTGAGGAGTTTGGGGGTTAGGGTTAGGGTTAAGGTCTTGGGTGGTTGTGGAAGAGAGATGAGCCTCAAGATCATCCATTCGCGTCAAGAGATGAACCAAAATCCTCGTGAGTCGTTCATTACGAGTTTCTACAGGAGCACATCTCCTCTTAAAACCCATTTTGACGTTGTTTACGAGTTTTTATTTTTTTACAACAGGTAGAACCAACGAGGCTCTGATACCAATTGACATAAATGACGTCATATGGGTAATATGAGGTAGATATCTCACACGTCTCAACCCTCAATCAATAACTCTCCAAAATATAGAATGTCCCAAATGAGACTACAAATGGGGTATTTATAGGTGGAAAGTAGCTTATGCTCCAAGCAATGATTAACTTACAAATGTACCCCTATTAGCCTTTGTCACTTCCTTCCTATAATACCAAGCAAACAATTACTAAAAGGAAATACATCAAAATAAGGAAAATAACAAAAATGCCATTAATTCCTAAAAATACTAAAAATAGCCCCTAATCTTCTAATTCACATCAGATTCAACTATAAACAATATTGAATATACAACTTTACATGTATATACATAACTGGACTATGAACCTCTGATTAAAGGTCCGAGTAGAGATAGGGCTTCAACTCAAATCGATCTCTAACCTATAGTTTCACCGAGGAAGAAGTGACCGTGAGCATCTAACCATCAAGTGATAGATTGGTAAGGTAAACTACCGATATTTAAGAAATAAATGTGCATGAATATATTGATTCGGTCCGAACCGGGTTTTGTTGCACTAAAGACAGACCAGATCAGTTCATTCGGGTTTTTAACTTATGGACCGAGGACTGAACCAATTCAGGAGACCGGTTTGGTACGGTCCAATCGGGTTTTTCGGCCCGTCAATTTTTAAGTACACCTCGGAACCTATTGCATCCTCAATAATTACATATAAAAAATTGGGACTAATTCGCTAATGTTCAATTTTGCAGTTAAAGTTATCGCAAAGATATATGATCGGGGTATACCGTTGATCGGGGTATTTTGGACAAATGCGATCGGAGTAATGTGTGGTCAGCGTATACCTTTGAAGTTAGAGGAAAAATTCTATAGGACAGCCATTAGAACAACCACGTTATGGGGCAGAGATGTTGGGCAACCAAAAAATAAAATGTTTAAAAAATGAGCATGGCGTAGATACGGATGTTAAGATGGATTTGTGATCAAACTCGAAAGGATAAACTTCGAAACCAATAAATTCGTGAAACATTAAAAGTACCAATAGAAGAATTTTGAGAAAATTGGCTTAAATGGTTTGGACACTTCAAACGTAGACCCAATAGATGCTCACGTAAGCAAGAGTGATTTAGTTAGTATTGACGGTAACATTAGGGGTAGAGGTAGGTCTAAATTGAACTGGTGGGATATTGTAAAAAATAACATGATATCATGTGGTTTAACCAAGACTGTTGCGTTGAACAGAGAAGAATGGGAAAATAGGATTCATGTAGCCGACCCCAAATAATTGGAAAATTTTCTTTATTAAGTCGATTCGTAGGTTAAATAATTTAGAGGGGCAACCTACGTAATCCGGCGACATCAAGGGGTTTAATGTAAACCCTTGAGAAAATTCACAAGTAGGTGTTGGGAGTCGAGATGGCTCCACACATGCGCAAAAGGCATAAGGAAAGGGGACCTCAAAGGCTCCTATACAAACCGGAATTGTAAAATGCCAACGCAACACTAAAGAATTTTTCAGACCCACGGTATTTTTTATTAAGGTGACCTCGGATCATGTGGCCCCAAACTCGCTGCAAGATTGATTATACACTCGAAAATATTCTATGGAAAATAAACTTTCATTTCATTCAAAAGATAATAGCATTGTTTGTAATGCAAGCGCATAGATATCAATATATCATTTTTACACGAATCAAAATAGACACAGAGAAGAAATAAGATTGCATATATTGATATCTATATATAATACTGACCTCGTACGCAATCCCACAACGTACTGGTCTCCCAAATCCCTAAGTCCAAACCGACCTCTCAATTCTATATCTAAGTGCTCACTCACTTGAATTCTCAGTTATTCTCACTCGAACCCATCTATTCGTTGGCCTATCACACATACAAAACCCTGGAAAGCATTCCCCAATAGTCCTGCAATACCGCGGAATCCCCTACGATCATTCCCCTATGCTCCTGCATCACTCTCCCCCCTTGAGAAGACTCCATATACTCTGTATATTGCCGATAGAAATCGGGATCGATGTGCTGGAGGGTGGCCTCGGTGATCCATGAATCTTCCGCCTCGGGACGGCCAACCCAACGAACTAAGTAATGTGTATAATCACCCAAAGAGGAAGACACGAACTCAGAAGCGAGAATCCCCTCAATGCGATCTACGTGAGAGCGGACCTGGTAGCCTATGGTCGAAAGAATGGGAATCGGTGGAGCATAAGTACATCGAAACAAAAAAAGGTCCGCCACGTTAAAAATTCAGTGCATGCAGAACTCATCAGGGAGATCAATCTCATAGGCATTCGTTCCACAAGCTCGGACAATCGGAAAAGGGGCAAAACGGCGCATAAGAAGTTTGGTACCGTTGCCCTGTCGGCGCGCCTCTGGAGGTATACCATGACGAGGTCACCCGGTCGGAAGGAAACAAATCGACGGTGCTCATCAACAACCTCTTTATAAGAGGCATACATTGTTTGTAAACGGGCGTGAACATCAGCCTGAAAGGAAGTTAGGCGAGCAGCAAACTCCTAAACTGAAGGGCAAATAGGCACCGTCGAGAGAAGCTTGGCTAGATCAATGGGCATCGTGGGAGACTGTCCCAACACGATCTGAAAAGGAGATAGACCTGTAAAACGGTTTACGGCATTATTGAAGGCAAACTCAGCCTGTGCAGTCACTATATCCAACCTACTAGGATGCTCCGATGTCAAACACTGTAAAAGGTCACCCACGCTCCTATTAACCACTTCCGTCTGGCCGTCTATCTGGGGTGAAAAGGCAATCGAAAACTGAAGCTAGATCCGTAACAAACGTCATAATGTCCGCCAAAAATGTCCCATAAATCGCACATCCCATTCAGAAGTAATGCTGCAGGCACTCCATGTAAGCGGACAATCTCACGGAAATACAAAAAGGCGACATGAGAAGCATCTGACGTTCGAATACACGGAATGAAGTGATACATCTTAGAGAACCGATCTACAACAACGAGGATGGAATCGTGGCCACTAGAAGTACGAGGGCTACCAACAATGAAATCCATCGAGACATCCTGCCACGAGCACTCGGTAACTGGAAGTGGAGTGTATAAGTCGGCATTAGTGTTCTACCCGTTGGTCGTCTGACAAGTGTAGCAACGCCTAATGAAGGCGTTAGTATCCCGTCTCATAGTCGGCCAATAAAACGGCCTCGCAACATCGCATGAGTGCGTGCCTGTCCCATATGCTTTGCAAGACCTCCTTCAACCTCAGAAATAATCTTCCCCCGTAAAGAAGGAATACATAAAGCTGTCCCCTTATGTAAAAAGCCATCCTGTAATAGGTACTCACCCAACGCCCCATTGCCCTGCTGACATGCGGCATAAATGGGTCCCAACTCCACATCGGTCGGGTAGAGGTCTCAAATCTCATCAAACCCAAAAATCTGACTTCACAAAGTCACCAAAGCATGATCTCACCGGCTAAGTGCATCCGCTACCAGATTCTCCTTACCGAGCTTGTACTGGAGATGGAAAATGTAACGCTGAAGGTAGGCGGTCCACTTGGCGTGTCTGTCGCTAACAAATTGCTGGCTATGAAGGAACCGCAATACCACATGGTCAGATTTGATCACAAACTCCTTACGTAGAAGATAAAGTGACCAAAATTTCACTGCCTTCACAACCGCATAGAATTCCAAGTCATATGTAGAATAGCGTACTACAGCTCCCGTCAACTTCTGGCTAAAAAATGCAATGGGTTTCTCATTCTGACTCAAGACAGCCCCCACCCCGGTCTTGCAAACATCGCAAGACAACTCAAACAACTAATCAAAATCCGACAAGGAGAGGATAGGAGCAGTTGTCATCAACTCTTTGATGCGCGTGAAGGCCTTCTCAGCTTCCTCAGTCCACTTGAACTCGGCGCCCGAAAAAGTGCTCATTAAGTCCGTGATAAGGGTCATGACGATGATAAAACTCGACAAGCCCATGAAAGCTGCGAACCTGAGTCACCGAAGTAGGAGTAGGTCAATCCACTATCGTCTGAATCTTGGCGTCATCCACCCGGACGCCATCTCCTGATACTACGTAACCCAAAAAAGTCAACCGACGAAATTATGAAAGCACACTTTTTCAACGTGAGGAAAAAGCGCTCGCTTCATAAACCCTCCAAAACCTGGGGAGGTGCTCCTCGGACCGACTATAAATCAAAATGTCGTCAAAGTAAACCATGACGAACTTGCCCAAGAAAGGGCGCAAAATCTGAGTCATCACCCACATGAATGTGGATGGAGCGTTTGAGAGGCCAAAAGGCATCACCGTTTGGTCTTAAATGTTGTCTTCCATTCATCCATCGGTCTCATAGGTATCTAGTGATACTCACTCTTCAAGTCTAGCTTGGAGAAGATCGTCGCCCCATAGAGTTGGTCTAACATATCCTGAAGTCTAAGAATTGGAAATCTATATTTCACCGTGATTTTGTTAATGGCACGACTATCCACACACATACGCCAACTCCCATCCTCCTTAGGTGCTAATAACGTTGGCACCGCACAAGGAGACATACTCACCTTAATATACCCCTTGTCACACAACTCGGTGCCCTGCCTCTGTAGCTCAGCGTGCTCCGCAGGCGACATGCTATAGTGGGAAAGATTGGGGAGTTGCACCCCAGGGATAAAATAAATGGCATGTTGTATATCCTGAAGAGGGGGAAGATAATCTGGGGGTGTACATACGTCAGTAAAAGAGTCCAAACTCTGAACGCATGGTGGAACAGACGCCTCCGGAGTGGTAATGGGACTAATAAGAGCATAACACAATCATGTCTCTGCGGTCTCAGTGGCTAACTCCTCATCATATGAAACTATAAGGGCGGAAGGTGGAGACATCGGAAATGATCGCATAGGATGGAGGAGAAAGTCCCTCCCCTCATGTGTAAGTGTTGGCTCGGCCATCATGTATGCTACGATGATCAAATTGCCACGGCCTTCCCAAAAGAAAGTGACATACTCGCATATCCACCACGGTACAGACAACCTCATCATGATAGTCTCCAATGGAAAAAGTCACCCGACATTGCCGATTAGGGGCAAGTGTGGCTCCACTTCGCAACCACCCAATACGACACAGAGTGGGCAATGATTACGTGGGCAGCTTTAATTTGTCGACCATCTCCTGTGCCACCAAATTATCACTAGCTCCCCCGTCAATAATCACCGTGCATAGCCTCCCCTTTGCGGTGCAACGAGTAAGAAAAATACTCGATCGGATCCAAGTATCGTCACTAGGTGGTGATGTTTACGAATCTACGAGTGTTGTTAACATCACAGTGTGCATATAGGCGGTGGAAACTTCTGCAAGTCTTGTTTGATCGTGGTAAAATGAGTCCCTTCGCCGACAAATAGATTGAGCGGACGATAATGGAATCTGGGTTGGGATAGGGAGGATCCCTAAAGAAGGACATCCTTTGAAGATGGGGTTGGGTTAATTCTTTGGTTCCTTGGTGTTAGGTTTAGGATTATGGTACGAGATTGGTGTTAGGTAGGAGGGTTTGGAGGTTCGGTTGGACCCTTCGGTTTGGACAGAGGAGGTGTGGGGTTGGGTCGAAGAAGTGCAGAGGGTCGGTCGGCTAGATTGGTCACTCACGGCATCTCGAAGGTGTTTCGATCAAGTCTGGTTCGGTCGGCAACCATTAGGGTTGTCCGATCCCCCGACTTCAATTCTGGTTCGGAAATCAACTTTGTGTGGGTCTATTTGGGCATTTGGGTGATGCGATTTTGATCCGATAGTGTTTGGATTGTTCAGGAATGGGTAATATTGAGTTTAGGTGGTGAAAGGTTAGGGATTTCTTGAATTTTTTATTTCTAGGCACTGTTCTTAAAAACCCGCCTAGGCTTAAGGCTTGGGAGAAACGCCCCGCCTTAAGTTTTTTACGCCTTGTTCTTGGTAAAACCCTTAAGGGCACTTTTTTCTAAAAATAACAATGCTTTAGTGAAACGATATCGCCTTTTAAAGAATTTTTTTACTAACCGGACCATTATCTCATCCAAAATAATCAAATAGTATTTTAATTTGCATATATTCAGACATATATTTATGATATGTACAATTTTAGTATTTTAATAGCTTTGTTATAGTTAAAAAATATTAAAATATATTAAGAAGGCCTAAACGCCTTTTCACGCCTTTTTACGCCAAGGCCCGCCTAGACTTCTAAGGCTTAAGGCTTGGCCTCCACGCCTCGACCACGCCCCGCGTTTTTTAGAACCTTGTTTCTAGGGTTAGGGTTTGATGGAAAAATTTAGAAATATTTCATGATTCGTCCGGATGAATCCAATCCGAGTCCCAATCTTCGATGAACATCTTTCAATCCAAGGGCAAACGACGCTTTGATACCAATTTGATGTAATCTAGGATGCAGAAGAGTAAAAAAAGAAGTTATCTACACAACAACAACAACATGGAAAATGAGGAAGGGTTTATTATTTCTCTCTCTAGTCTTTCAATATCAAAATGGCAAAAGTGTTACAAAACATGCAAAAGGCTAAAAAAAGGAACAAAATAAAAGAATGTTAAAAAGGACACCCATGTCCCTATGCTCCTGCATCGGTGGTTATCAAAGCATCAAACTATCCAATTTCCTAAATCCATCTAAAAACAACCAACATCAACCGAGTCCATCTAAAAACAACCAACATTATGTTGGACATTGGGAGCAAGCAGTGCAATACCTACATTAACACGCTGAAAATTAAAATGAAAGAAATACAAAACCAAACTACAGGAATAAAATGAATACAAAACTGAAGAAAGAAGAAAAAAAAAGGTGAGCTAGTTATTTGTTAGCAGAGAAGAAGAAAAGAAAAAATGAAGAAGAAAGAGAGAACGAAATGAAAAGAAATGGAAGAAGAAGAGGCAAAAAGGACCATACCTGATGAGAAGAAAAAAACAGAGAAGATCTCTGCTTTGTTGGAGAAGAAAAAAACAGAGGCTTGTTGGAGAAGAAAAAAAAGATGATGATGATGAACTGATCGTTGATCTTAACAACCTACAGGCAGCAGCTAGGGTTTCAAACCTAAAGTGTAGAGAGAAAAGGGTTTTGGGTTGGGCCTTTACTAGCTGATAAATATAATTGATTTTGGGTTTAATAAGCCCATGGAGTTGCTGGGGCTGTTTGAAGATTGGTCTGTGCCATTGGAGTTAAAACACGATTTGGGGCATCCACATAATCGTGAATTATTATTTTGGGGCCCCAAAATTTTCTTCTCTTGGTCGCAATTTTTGGAATAATTATCCCTCGTCCCCTACTTTCGAAGCTTGAGGTAGAGCTTTTTTGTAAAAAGGGAGAGTGATGGGGGGGTTAATATGTCAAAATTGAACTATTTTATTCTATTGCCTTCTATTGTATTTTGTTAGATTTTTTTTCTAATTTCATCGAAGACTATAATTGAATGTCATATTTGCTTCCGAAAGTAAGAAAAGTGTTGTGAAAATAATCACGTGTTCTCTGTTTTCAGATTTTTGACTATGCATCATGTTGTTTTGAATATATGTTGGCTTGACAAAAGCAAACAAAATCTTTTGGAGAACGACAACCATATATAGCTTTACTGTATTGGTTAATTAATGCTTTGGTTCTGTGATACAATGAGTATATGCATTGTAATGATTGTGTTGCTGATGTACCTTTTAAACTAGGGCTTCAATAGATACACTCCATAGTTTCCTATCAAACATATAGAGATATGCTTGAGGTGAAATCTTAAAAGGTAAATTCAATGGATGCAGACTTTTTCCATATAAATGGGGGCGGAGATAACTAGGAAATGTTTGAAACTTGGTTCATTGGGGCTTTGGGCGGTAAAATTTATGGAGGCACACATGGTAATTTGGACATTAAATCAATGAATGAAGGGATTTATAAAGAGATAAATAGAGGGATTGATAAGGAAAATAAAGGTGGAATTACTGTCATCAAAACTAATCAGTGAAAATGTCAACAGGGCGAGTTTTGATTAATAGCCGTCCTGCACTGGCCCTAATGGGGCAGATCTGGGGGCTAATAAATTGGTCAGATTAGGGTTTGGGGTTAGAACTAACCCTCCTCCCACCCACCCACCCCACCAGTCGGGTTTGAGGAAGGGTCGGGTTCAGTGAACAAAACCCCCTGACCCCAACCCGATTAGGGGCCATTTTACCAAACTATCCTTGTATATATATATATATAACCAAGTTTAGCTTAGGGTTAAGTTTATAATAAGAGTTTAGTTTAGGCTTACCATATTTCTTTTCATATGTACTTCGCACAACACAAGAGAGAGGAGAATGGGGAGTTCAATCCGTTAACCGTTGCCTTCCTACTTTTGGGGAGTAAATGGAAAAATATGTATCTTAGGGGAGCTAAAAAGGTAAAACCAAAGCCTCGGACATCATTTCTCTTAATTCTCTACCCTGCTTTTTGGGATTCTTGTGGGTTTTACTGATATGTGTAATTTCACTTTAATATATTGTAATCTGATACATGTCCTGTGAATCATATAGGGTGGTTTCATGATATTGTCCACCACTATTGATTTATGCTCCAAATATGGCAATCAGGACAATTCGTAGTTTAAACTCTGATTTTATTAAAACAAGCTTGTTTTTTTATTCTGGGAATTTTTATCAAATGAATTATCAAAAGAAGAAATCAGCAGAGGGATTTTTCATTTTCCAACATTGAAGCTTTGGCCGTGAAAATTTCACCTCATTAAAAGGCGAAAAATTCATATCAAGAAGTTGACTCTGGGGCAACCCTCTTGCGGCAAGGCTTGCTGGGGTGGGTGGGCGCGCGCGTGAGGGGAAGTTGGGGGGGGGGGAGAGATCTATTTTTTTTTTCTTCATAATATGATGCTCACATTATCCTTTATATTTCTCAAACAAATGAGTAACAATTTCCCAACAAAGCAAATGCAGAATAAAGGTACATATACTTGAAGAATTTCAAGAAGGAAACCCACAAATTGACAGTTATTGTAATTTAATAGCATAAATCTTTCAAGGAATAGTGTACATTATAAATAAATTAACATATGTTTCGAACGCATATATATATATATATATATATATAGAGAGAGAGAGAGAGAGAGAGATGTACACTGTGCTTTCCTATTTTTCTAACTTTATTTTTGCACTTTATTTTGTAGTATATACTATAAATTGGGCCAGGAATGTGTGTTCAATCGACATAACTCGGTAAAGATTGCGATTTCACACACTCAACGGAGATCTCCCTTTCCCCATAAGTGTATTTGGTATATTCTTAGCTCACTTTGACTAGCAAAGAATGCCAGGAGAGTCATCCGCGTCTCAATCAGAGGCAGATGTACAGTAGGCCGTCCCCTAAAATTTTGCAAAATTTTAGTATAGTACTCAAGTTCTAGAGGTGCTTTATGTATACTTAGAGAACAACGGCTTAGCAGTGTAATATGATGCAACTTAAGCATGTAAAAATGCATCAGAACTTGCAAAAACCTTATCGATTAAAAAGTAGCGCCTCATCATTTTGTTTCAGTTTCACCTCCTCACCCTGGCCAAGAAAACCCACCTCTTTATTTTTTTCCAAATCTTGTTTATCCTCTTCTTCCTTCACACCTTCACTTGACTCTACTCTTTTTCTGGTTACAATACCATCATATAAAACACATCCTCCAAATTAGAAACAGATACTTCAGTTGGAAACCCCACAGCAGGACCATTGCTCTTCAATTGGTGAGGTATTTACCTGCTTCTCTCATAGGTATTTAATCTCATTTAGTCGAATTTTCAGTTGCACTTCATATAGCTTTGAACGAAGCAAACATTAGCGAATTTATTCCCAAATTTTTATATGTACTTGTTGAGAATACAATAGTTCCGGGGTAGGAGTGTAAACGGATATTCGAACATCCGAATCCGTCCGGTATCCGAGTCCGAATTTTACGGATATTTATTTGAAACATTGGTTATGGATACAGATATGAATAGTGTAATAAAATATCCGGGAAAACAGATACGGATACGAAACAGATACGGATACGGATATGTGTATCCGACACGGATAATCCGTATCCGAGGCGGAGTATCCATATTTCCGGATATCCGTTTTTCCAAATATCCGTATCCGTATTGTATTTAATATTATTTTATTATTAATATTAGTTATATATATATATATTGACGTAAACTACACGTCAATGGCTAAAAAGAAATACCAAACCCTAGTTTTTGAGAGATAATCAAAGTTGTCTTATATTTCAAGAATGGGAAAGTGAGTACAAATGAGAATATAAGCCTATTTATAGGGGCTAAATTACTTGCTAGTCAAGTAATTAGCTAAAATGACTAAATGACCAATTAAGAAATAAATGAATGCCTAATTAGTCCCAAACATGCTTGGCAACTAATTAAGGGAGGAAAAGGCCTAAAAAGAACTAAAAATAGAAAATAGAAAATAAAAATGAAAATGAAAATGAAAAAAAGAAAAGAAAATAACGGATTCCCATCACTCTCCCCGGTTTCAAAAAGAGTTCGTCCTCGAACGTAGGAGATGAACGACCAAAAATCAAGACAACCATCAAAGAGATCTTCACTAGAAAGAAGAGCCGTCCTCGGACACGTCCTTTGTACCGGCTTGCAAGAAGTCTATGGAGACTAGGAACACAACCCAAAAATGGCCGACCAACAAAATTGCGACCCAAGATTCCCGTGATGAGCCCCCTCAATGCTATGACGCGAAAAATTTATTCCAAATGCGTATCAAGAGATACCACAAATGGGTCCACATACCCGCCATCAACATATCGCCTCTAATCTCCACCTCAACCCCAAAAACGATAACATCCGATTTAGCCTCATCAAGATCATCATCCCCATTCTCAAAAATTGGAAAGACATCTCCCAAATCAAATATTTCCGCCTCGCGAAAGTGAGTGTCACCCAACCATCCTCAACAAAAATGTCAAAAAAATCTCCAATACATAACCCAATTTCATCGTTTTGATCGTTCTTGCAATCAATCGGCTTGGGAGGGCACTTTTTATCGTTGATTTCACTCGATTGGAGGATTGAAGGAGGAAGAATGATTGGATGAAGCAACCAATCTTGGACTAGCCGTTGACAATCTTGAATCGAGACTTGGGGGTTAATCGGGGCAGAAATGTAATTTTTTATGAGGTTTGGGGTTTGAAAAAGGGGCGGTGGGTTGGGAAATGGGTTTACGGTCTCGTGTTGGATCGGCCGGGGCAGGCACTCCGGTCGAAATAGGGGAAGGGTTCCAGGGGAGGGCGTTTGAAAGGAAGGGGGGGCTTTTCCGGATCAGAAATGGGTCTGCCCAGATCTTTTTTTTTTGTTCTGGAATTGGTCGAGCAGATCGGGGTTTGGGGCCTGGGCTAGGGTAGTCGAGGTGGGTTGGTTTGTGTGTTCAGAAGGCTGGGAGGGGCTGCCGGAGGTAGGCAGCCAAGGGTAAGGTGGGTTTTGGAGGGGGGAATGGGGGTGGTGGGTAGCAGGCAGCAGTTGGGGTGAGATGTTGACTCGGGGCAACGGGTTATGTGGGTTTAGGGCAGGACAGGGGTGTTGAGAGAACGGGGCGGCAGCAGTGGGGATGGGGAAGAAAGTGTGGAGGGTAGGGTAGGGATTTCTAGGGTTAGTGCTGGGGTTTTGAAATTTAAGCTGAGAGAGGGCATAGATGTGTTGTTGTACTTGTACCCACTTTCTCGTTCATTCTTGAATCTCCTCTTTTAGTTGTTTGGATTTCTTGAGAGCCATCACGAGTAGTGTACAATTTTGATAATCTACACACACAGATACACACGAACACCAATGTTTTGGAGCGACACCCGCTCTGATACCAATTTGAGGTAAACTACACGTCAATGGCTAAAAAGAAATACCAAACCCTAGTTTTAGAGAGAGAATCAAAGTTGTCTTATATTTCAAGAAGGGGAAAAGTAAGTACAAATGAGAATACAAGCCTATTTATAGGGGCTGAGTTACTTGTTAATCAAGTAATTAGCTAAAATGACTAAAGGGCCAATTTAGAAATAAAAGAATGCCTAATTAGTCCCAAACATGCTTGGCAACTAATCAAGGAAGTAAGAGGCCTAAAAAGAACTAAAAATAGAAAATAGAAAATAAAAATGAAAATGAAAATGAAAAATACATATAATAAATATTATAAATAAAAGTCATATATATGTTACAATGAATGTAACGTTACAATAAAACTATATATAGTCCATTACTAATGTTACAGTGTAAATGGGAATGGCTTAAAGAAAAAAAACATTAGTGTCGGGAGGGGATGTATTGACGAGTGTTGACCTACCAAATAAAAGAAAACAACTACTTACCATCTCTCATTTCCTAAAACCGAACCAACAAAACAAGTTAAAGCCCTACCTCATTTCCCCCTTCTGGTCAGCCTTGCGCCGACTCCATCTGTCATTTCTCATCTCTCAGTTTTTGTCACAATCGAATCCGGTAAGCCTTGCTCCGACTCCATCTCTCTTTGTTTATATATTTTTGTTTGCCACTCGTTCATGGAACGGACAGGGATGTATTGCTGACATTCATTCATTTAACATATGGGTTGGAATGTATTGTTCATGGGATGGGAGGGGATGTTTCTATATTTCTGTGTAGTTATTTTTGGGGGGATGTATTATTGTGTAGATATTTTTTTTCATTCTTTTCTTAGTAACAATGTTGAATGAATTAGGGATTTATTGTTGTGTAGATATTTTTTTTAACAATAGTTCACGCTTAATAACAATGTTGAACGAATAGGGTATTTATTGCTGTGTAGATATAAATTGGGATTGCTGTGTAGATATTTTTTTCAATAAACTGTGGACGCTATATATAAATTGGGGATTTGCTTCAAACAAACATTTATTTTTTCGATAACATGTGTATTTCTTTGGTATTGACATTAGTAATTTTGGGGGATTTGATATTAGTAATTGACATTAGTATTTTTTTTTTTAAACCGTGGAGGCTCTTATGTGTGGAAGAATGGTTGCCATCAGTTTGTGAGATACTAAGTCAATTAATCATTTATCTACTTGTACAAATTTATAAATATACTCATGGCTTTTTTTCCCAAAAAAAAATTGTAAGTCACAATGGATATTAAATAGCGAGAAGTTGAAAATGTAGGTTTTGGTGATTGGTATGGCGAAGATGACCACCTTTATTATTATTATTCCATTATTAGTTGTTTTTTTGTAATTCAGTGACTTACTTTACATTATGGCACCTTTTTTTTTGTAATTTAGTGACTTATTTAAGTTTGGTGACTTGACTTTTATATTGTGATTTATTTATTTTACTATAAAAGTGTCTCCACTTGTGTTGAAAATTTCAGTGCAGTGATGGTTTACGAAACTGAAAAAAGTTTTGACCACACATAATAAAAAGTGACAAGTGTTGTTGTTTACTTATTTAATTATTCAACCACTACAGAAGTTCTTTACTTAAATAAAGTTACTTATTCAGTATCTTCCTTTTGCATTTCGAGGAGCAGTCGACTATTCAATAAGAGGAAAGGAGAACTCATAATTCATGAAAATGAGCATTAGAGGTTAGTACTTGGTTTCAAACATTCTCTTAAGAGTTTATATGGTTTTTTAGTTGTAGCAAAATTATCTTGCACTTTCATCATCTAATTTTTATTCCATATGAATTTTAGTTTGTAGCAAGGGATAAGCAACGTAAATGGATACGGATATTATCCGATATTATTCGAATCCGGGGTATCCGAAAGAATACGAATATGGATAGTTGTTTTTAGTATTCGGGAGGATACGGATTCAGATAGTGCATCCAGATAGCGGATACGAATATGGAAAGCATGGTATCCGCTCCGTATATGTCTATTTATTTACCACCCCTAATTCTGGGGTGTTCTTAAAAACTGACCGAGCAAAAAACCCGATTCGATCGGACCGAACAGGTCTGAAAAATATGGCTTTTCCAGAACCGGTCTAGTCCTCAGTCCACAAGTCAAAAAAACCCGGATGAACTAACTTGTCTTTAGTGCAACAAAGCTCAATTCAGACCGAACCGATATATTCAAGTTCATTTATGTCTTAAATACCGACAATCTACCTAACCAGATGGTTCGATGCTCACTATTACTTCTTCCTCGGTGAAATTGCAAAGGGTACAAGCTAGAGATCAATTCGAATTGAAGCCCCCTCTTTGATCGAACCTTTATTCAGAGGCCAGTAGTAGCCCAAGTGTGTATATATATATATATAACATTGTATATTCACACTTGTTTATCTACATACCATATAATTTTGTAAATTATCAAGAAAATCCTTCTTCACTTCAGTGACTAAACTTTATTTCCTCTAGAAATGATACTTTTTCCGAAGACTAGTATATATATATATATATTTATAAATGTTGTAAATAACTAGAGAATTAAAAGTAAAGAAATTTGTTGTATCCACTATGTGTGTAAGCAATTTTTGGGGGAAGTGATAAGTGGGTTGGGGGCATTCAACATGAAAATAACAATTTGTAGTGATTGGGACACCGTTTATAGAAATAGTTTACTTTATTAATCTATTAAGGCCAAACAAAACTAGTTTCAAATTGTGAAATAGGCCTAGACTTGAATAAAGAAAGCCCTAAATTATTAGCTAAGGAACGCAGGAGTAGCCCAGGTGTGTATATATACATATAAAGTTGTATATTCACACTTGTTTGTTTATGGTTGAATCTACATACCATATAATTGTGTAATTTATCAAGAAAATCCTTTTTTCACTAACTAAGCATTATTTCCTCCATAATGATTTTATTTTCATAGACTAGTATATAAATGCGGTAAATAACTAAAGAATAGAAAGTTCAAAAACTTGTTGTATCCACTACGTATGTAAGCAATTTTTAGGGGGGTTGATAAGAGGGTTGGGGGCATTCAACATAAAAACAACAATTTGTATTGATTGGGCCCCGTTTATGGAAATCCGAGACCAATTTATCGATTATATTGGTCAGTACCGTGTACACTCATCCATAAGCAAATGTTTGGGCAAAATTGCAAGTTCACTACAATGTTTTAAACCGCGGTCGCACAAAGTGTCGTGTTTTGGCTCCAGGGGATGTCGCGTAACTAGTGTTGTGCATTGCGCAAGCTAATCATGTATTTCATTTTTATAATAAAAAAAGTAAATACAAAATTTAATAATATTAATCTCAAACAAATCAAGTCATAGGGTCACAAGGTATTATATACAAAAAATCATCACATTAAGAAAATATCAATTAAAACAAGTGTTTATTATTACATTTTTAAACATTAGTAGTAATAAAACAAGGGATTTAAACATTAATAATAAAATAAGGTTTTTAGTATAAGATGGTCAAAACATCAAGAGGGTAAAACTGTAGAGCTTACATGATTTGTATAAAATTTAACAACGTATAACAGCAGAAACACGGTGATCTAAGGTGCGACCTTTAATCCAAGTGCGAATCCACAAATCAAATGGCTCATACCTTAGATCTACATAGACGAGCCTTGAACTACTCCGGCAACCCTCAATCTACCCCCGATCTACTCGAACAATAATGAGATAAGGTTTCATGCGCGATAGGTACGCTACATAATTATTAATGTATTTGTTGAATCAGAATTGCAATTCGACTCTTTTAGCGCAAATAAAAAGATGAACATTTGAAGTAAAAATTTGCTTATAGTTTTTAATATTTTAGCGAATTTCATATTCAATACAAATTTATACAAATTTTTGCTTGATGGATCTTATAGGAGTGGATTTTAAGAATATCCTTTTTGTATCAATAGTCATGGATATTTCAAGGCATGAAAATATGAAAGTAATACAGTTTCAATGTTTTGAGTTGGTTGAGATTTTTTTAGTCCTTCATGAGTTGAATATTGGTAAGTTCACTTTTTGATTTTTTAGCATGATTTTAGCTTCTTGTGATTTGATTTGCACCTTGAATTCATACAAGTTTGATGATGATATAAATATATTTTCTAATTTATTTTATGCGTTTATTAAAGTATTTTAAAATGAAAGAGTAGTGAAGTATATGAAATATTTTCATTAAACACTCTTACAATATTAACCAGTGTATGATTATTGTACATAGTTTTATTGGATAATTATTCATTGCACATTTTGCCTTTGAATTTTTAGCTTGGAAAGAAATTCTAATGGAAAACAGTGTCGGTGTTGAGTTGCGATGCATCTTTTCAACCTAATAAAAAATGAATCACCCCACCTTTTTCTATTCGAGCTGAAGGAAGATTACTGGGTTATTATTTGTCGTGGTAGATTGGGAGTTTTCATTAAATTGTTTATTCACTGAAACCATAAGGCCTTGTTTGCGAGTTTTATTTTGGAGAGAAAAGAAAGGGACAGTGTGTTTCCTTTCCTTCGTTCGGGAGTTTAAATAAGGAAGAAAGTGACTTTCTCTAGTTTAAAAGGAGAAAAAAGAAAGGAAAATTTTAAAAAACTTTCCCATCCTTTCTCTTCAAAACTTTCTTTCCAAATTGGAAAGAAAATGAGAGAAATGAAAGTTTTTTAATGAATTGTACCTTCTTTCCATTAAAAACATTACGGGCCCGTTGGTTCTGTATTCAGAAAACTCGATTTAAACATTGTTTTTATATATGGTTTTAAAATTCAGTTTTTTTTGTTTATAGCTATTGGTGTGCGTTAGGTAAACTTATTTTTAAATACAATTTTTTGAAAATTTGACAAAATTGGTAAACATGTATATTTATATTATACATATGTGTGTGTGTGTGTGTGTGTGTACATTCATAAAACTTCCATACATACATGATATATGAATGTATACATATATACATACATGCATACATACATACATCATAAATTATATACATGTACATTTAATATCATGTATTTTTATGTATATTTAATGAGGTATGTTGGGAAGTTTATATATATATATATATATATATAGAGAGAGAGAGAGAGAGAGAGAGAGAGACAGACTCCTGTGCACATTAAGTTTGCACACTAAGGGCCTGTTTGGTTTGCAACTATAATTCTGTTTTCTGTGTTTAAATACAATTCTGATAAAAATCTGCGTTTGGCAACCTGTTTTTAAACACAGAATTATAATGTTTCTGTGTTATAATCAAGTTTTTTAGAAAACAGGTTTAGGGTGTTTTATAACTTTAGTTTTTTATTTTTTAACTCAAAATTATTCATTCTTAATATTTTAACGCAGTTATACCTTAATATATAATATATATACATAATACATTAATATGTGTGTAATTCTTATAAATAAAAAATATATATGTACATGTACATAAAATTATGTTGGAATAATAGAAAGTTAAATAATATTATCAATAGATACATGATACTTATATATAGTTTTATACATGTATTATTAATATATGGAATAATATAAAATATACATAGAGTACATATATATTAAAAAATATTATCAATTCATGTATGTATATAATTTTATAGTGAATTATACATGCAATATCATTATATATATATATACTAGCGGATGCCCGTGCCCGAGGGCACGGCGATAAATTTGCCCCCGTGATAAAACCCAACCCATAATAACCCGTTTTTTTTAAAAAAACCTTTTAAAAAAATAAAAAAATATTTAAAAATATTTAAAAAATATATTTTAAAAAAATATTTTTTAAAAAAAATATTTTAATAAAAAAATAATAAAATAATAATCTATGTATGTATGCATGCATACATGCATGTGTATGCATGCAAGCATGCAACACATAAAATGCCATGCATGTTTATCATGCATGTTTATCATACATGTTTATCATGCATGAGTTACTATTCATAACACCATTGTCCCATATTATATAGATATATAGACACACACACACACACACACACACGCATATATATATGTACAATATAAATATACATGATTGCCAATTTTATCAAATTTTCAAAAAAATGTATTTAAAAACAAGTTTACCAAACGCACACTAATAATTATAAACACAAAAAACTGAATTTTAAAATTGTATTTAAAAACATCGTTTGAATCGAGTTTTCTGAGTAGCAAACCAAACAGGCCCTAAGTTTGCACATTTTTTTTTTAAATAGTAAAACAAATATTTTTGAGCTGATTTTTTTTGGGTGATATTTAAACATTTCAAGGAACTCATATAAAAAAATCAGCTCAAACGTTTTTTTGCTATTTTAAAAAAATCGGTCAAGCTTTCACAGTTTTTAAAGCACTTAAAAGCTGCAAAAGTTTGACCGGTTTTTTTAAAATAGCAAAAAAACTTTTTTTGAGCTACATGTACATTTAATATCATGTATTTTTATGTATATTTAATGAGGTATGTTGGGAAGTTTATATATATATATATATAGAGAGAGAGAGAGAGAGAGAGAGAGACAGACAGACTCCTGTGCACACTAAGTTTGCACATTATTTTTTTTAAATAGTAAAAAAAATATTTTTGAGCTGATTTTTTTTTGGTGATATTTAAACATTTCAAGGAACTCATATAAAAAAAATCAGTTCAAACGTTTTTTTGCTATTTTAAAAAAATCGGTCAAACTTTCACAGTTTTTAAAGCACTTAAAAGCTGCAAAAGTTTGACCGATTTTTTTAAAATAGCAAAAAAACTTTTTTTGAGCTGATTTTTTTTTATATGGCTCCGTTGAAATGTTTAAATATCACATAAAAAAATTAACCCAATTTTTTTTTTAATATTTTAAAAAAATAGGTGTACGCCAGCACATGTGCAAACTTAGTGTGCACAGGAGCCTATATATATATATATATATATATATAATAAGGAGTAAAAGGTTTTGCACTATTCCATAAGATGATAACTTAATTAGGGGTGAGGATGAAGCCACCTAGGCAAGAAATGGAGGATGAGATCAAGATTCACACCATAAGCACTACAACTCACCACACCTCATTTTATACTCTATATTGTATTTACAATTTTAACCCATTAAAACATTATTTCACCCTCTTTTTATCCCTAAAAATTTACTTTAATTCAAATATAAGGGTTACTTTTGTAATAAAACAACAAAAGGTATCTAACCTTGACTCGATGTCACTCCTCTTCTCTCAAATCTCTCTCCTAATTTCCACCGACCCCCACTTCCTCATCGTCGTCTTCTTCATGGTGCGAGCATTTCCTACGAAAGACATCACCTCTACCTCCCTTTCTCGCGGCTAAGCTATCACGCTTTCACCTATGAGGTACGATTTTATGGTATGATTTTTACTTCAGATTTGTTTTCTAACCATAATCCTACTCTTTGTTTGGTTTCATCTCTCTTTTTGGTGCTTTTTTGAAACCTAATGTTCACAAATCAGTATGTTCTTCACCATGGAAAGATACCATTTTCCAGGTATGGCTTTGTTTCATTTTTTAGGGCTTCATCAGCTTAATGTGTATATATATGAGGTTTGCTGAATGGTTTACTTTTTTCGATTGCGGTTAGTTACAGTGTTTAGTTAAAGTGTCCCTCTGAAAGTATGGGAATTATTTGGGGGGTTAATTTCGTAATGGGTTATTTTATGATTTAAATTTTGAGGTTTTTTTGGGGAAAATGTAGTTTTACAGATTATAGGATTTCCGATACACGAGTTTTGGGTTTTGCAGTTCCACTTGGCTTCTATTTGGGTTTTGATTGGGCTCAATTTTATTTCCTGCTTTGATTGGGTTACGATAATTTTGTGTTTTTTGTTTGATGGGTTTCAACATTTTATTTTGGGTTTAATTGGGTTGGTTTGATTTCACTAATAGTTATTTTTTTTTTTGCAGATTTCATCAGTTGAAACTTCTCTACCTACTGTTCATCTACATATTCATTTGTGTCTCAAATATGAATACATCCAAATAAATGACTTTGGTTAGTTGTTAGTTTTTAACTGTATGTGAAAAATTATTCTCATTAAGAGTGTTTCATGTGATAATTTTTTTTACAAAGTGCGTAGATCGTGCTCCTCTAAATTCCATTCTACTACTCATGTATATGTGAAATAGTGGAAAGATATAAAGAAAATAAAAAAATATATTTGTTCTCTAATTTAGTATTTGTCGGAACATTGCTTATCTGTGAGATCTATGTAGGATCTAATACAAGTTGTATTTCATAGAGTCATTGAAGTTTGTAGGATTTACTTTTGTTAATCACCAACTTGATAAATTAGATATTGAAGGTACATACATTTTTTTCCCTTTTCTTTTCCTAGAATCAAAAAAATTAATATCGACGACATAGCCCCAAACATGATTCATATTTACTTTGTATTCATCAGTGATAGGCTTTCTTTGATTTAACGAGAGTTTGAACATTTAATGGAGAAGGAAGGGGTGGCACTGTTCGCCCATTTGCACCGAAAATGGATTTTGTTTTACAATCATGGTTTTTTGGAAGAGGCTTTTGTGTTCTTTAAAAACTCAGGAGTCCATATGAAACTGAATACGGGATTTGTTTTCTTTATTGTTTTTTATAAATATATAACAGTTTTTCCTTTTGTGTAGGTAATGGTTTGTGCCGTGGGTTTTGTTTTCTTTTGGGGCTTTTGTTCCGGTGGGGATGATTACTTTGCTTTCGTAAGCTGAATATTGGGGAAGAATATTTTGGAGCTTGGATCTAAGGATGATTCGTGTCAAACTGATAGAACAATGTCAGGTAAGATCTTTAAAATACAAGTTTTTCATCACATATATGTTTTTATATTGATATGTATAGTATCGAAGGCATATGAGAAGGGTTTTGTTTTTATCATTATTTTGTAGGCTTTTGTGTTTCACTTAATTTACGATTTTTATATTCTTCAATTTGATAAAAGGCCCAAGTGTTTCACTTCAGACATAAACAACTCAAATATTGGTTGTTTAAAGTTCAATATGCTGTTGTCAAAATAAAGGTTACAAGATTGATTTTTATTGGTAGATTTCTACGTTTCTAATTTCATTTCATACATGGTGATTGATTTTTATCTGGATCCTTCATTTTCTTAGAGTGGATCATTCTTAGTTTCCTAATTTTGTTGATTTATTTTGTCCAGGCACAACAAAGAGAACTCACAATGTCTTATAGGTAATTTCTAAGAAGCTACTTTTTTTAAAAATATAAATAGCTGTCCTTGGTAATAGACTAATAGTTATACTAAATTTGGGATCTTTGTTTCTATGTATTTAGTAGAGACTTTAAACAATGATATTTTGGGCGACTCTGTTTTTTTAAAATGTATTTAGTAGAGATTTTAAACAATGATGTTAGTTTAGCGACACAGAAAAAAAAAAGAGAAAAACAATAATTCTAGGTCCGACTCATAAATGCGACGCAAATTAGTGCGTCACACTAACGTTACACTATTGTTGGACTTAGACACGAGCCAATACAGATGTGACAAGTCAGTGTGTCGCAATAAATGTGTCGCGTTTGTGAGTCGGCGTAGAAGTACTTTTAAATTTTTGACCTCAAAGTTTCAGTAACACATGAGAAACCTTATTTGGTGGACACTGTATTTGATGATACCCTGTCTTAAATGGGAAACAGGTGAGTGGCATATTTTTCCCAGAGTTTTTTGTTATTTACAATAGTCGATATACCACTATTTAATTCTATGATATGTTTCGTTGCTCTGACAGGTTTCTCGAAAAATGTCGTCTTAACTAATCAAATGTCTTCTTAACTCATCAACCAAGAATCCCAAAGATGTAGTGCCACTTGAAGATCCTCCAATCTCTTATGCTACAACTATGAAATCGGATGATACTTCTCGACTTCAAGCGAATAAGTTCAAGGTAAATCAAAAGACAATTAGTAGATGGAATTGAATCACTTCACTATAGATAAACATATCTTTTTCGAATGAATATCTAAGGAGTATTTATGGACAGTTTTTTAAGTGCATTTAGCACATTTTACACATTAATCCAATGAAAATGAACTCAAATCATGATAAGATTTTTATCTTTGTCGTGTGAAGAGTTGGAGAGCGCAAAGTTGATCTCTGTTGTGAAAATATGTGGATATGTTTAGGCCTATTGTGTTCTTTTCTAGCAGCAATAGGTGTTTCAATTATTAGCAAAGTACTGCTGTAATGTATAATAGGGTATGTGTTTTACATACTGAGCTAGCTTTCATGGTTGAAAATAGAATTATTAGCAGAATACTGCTTGCATTATCCTCACTACTTGAGTTAGATTTCATGGTTGAGTTTTACATACTGAGTCCATACCTATAGTAGGGTATGTGTTTTAGTTAAACATAGCTGTGAATTCTATATCCAAAGTGTTAATATTTTCAGTGCTTGGTTTAGTAGTGAAATTCATTTATTTTTAAGGCACTGTTTGGCTTCATAAAGAAGTTATTGAAAATGAATTACTTTCCCTAGATTTTAAATTGGCTCTTAAAACTTCAGTGATAGTTGTTTCCACTTTCTTTGGGGAAAAATATCTGTGAAAAGATAATGTCTTTTTTTCTCTCAAGAAGTTCCAATCCCGGCCATAAATTATGTCATTTCATATTTTTAGTTTTATGAAGAAATTTTTGAACTACCTTTACTGTACATGGGACCAATTATATTTATATCTATGTATATAATGAGTTAATGTGTGCGTGTGTGTACATATATGTATATCTATGTATATAATGAGTAGTGATGTATAAATATACTGAGTTATTTCCCTAAATTAATGCCTTTCGCTGAATTTCTTCAGGGCCAAGGGGCGAGAGAAGATCAGATGAGCATTACTTCAATGTAGGCAGGTGATGCACCTGTGTGTCTCACAACAGTAGAGTAGAATGAAATCGAAGTATTTTATCGGGTAGTTCAATGGTAGAGCACCAGGACTAAGGTCCCTAAGTGATGGGCTTGAATCCATTTTCGACTGGCAGAGACCAAACACTGCACTGGACTCAGTAAACCAAGGAGGAACAATTCTATTGGAGTTTAGAGGTGGAGAATGGAAAGAGGCTGTTAGGATACAACCCGACCAAGTGAAGGTGGCATGTAAAGCAGAGGCCGCGGACACTGCACTGGACTCACTTTCTACAAAATTGAAGGTGTTATATGTTGAATATAATTTTGAGCAACTACTTATTTGTAAAAAATCTCAAGTAGTGTTGAGTTTTTTTTACTTAAAAAACTAATAAAACTGATTTTTTTTCTATTTTTGGCAGTTATTTTTTACCGTGGCATCAGTGATATTTTTTACCGTAGTCGAGAGGCATGTTTTTACAGTGACGGGCACCAGCATCGATGAAGTGGCGATCGAGCAGTTGGTTGAGACAGGGTAGCGAATAGATTTTTTAGAAAGAAATTTGGATAAGCCATCGAGGAACACACTATATGAGCCAAATAACCACCGAGGTAAAAACTGAACAAAAATTCATCCGTTCTCATCTTTCCAACAATAAACTCAACAAACCGTGGCATCAGTGATGGTCATCCATGGTATATTTTTTTACAGTATGCTTTTTCTGGATTCGTTGTGATGCTTTCGGCTGGACAAGCCTAATTACCACACACACACGCACACATTAACTCATTATATACATAGATGGTCACACACACATCAGTGATGGTCACACACACAAGGTGATTACCACACCTTACCATGTAGACAGCCTGTAAATCTCTATTTTTCTCAATGTTCTTATAATTTCATTCTTCTTTTTTGGTTTCTTTTCATTGTGCCATAAACGTGTAATCTAATGTATATATAACCTTTTTGTTTTAGGTGATAGATCGGATTTCTCTTTTTTAGGTTATTTTTTAGTGAATTGGAGTAGAGAAGTGAGGAGTTGTGTATGTGTTTTTGGTGAAGTTATTAAAGATCTATTGATTTTGACATTGAGAAGTTGTGTATGTGTTTATTTTGTGAAACCACCATTATGGATAAGTCATACCAGTTACCAGTATCTGATTCAAATCAATTGTTTTTTTATGAGGAAGGTATTCCAATGTTTGCCTTCTCTAATAATCTTAAGAAGATGAAAATAATTTATATAGAATGCAACCGAGCTATCTTTGGAAACATTTTTCAAAATTCATTTAATGCAGAAGATGAAGCTTTAATAACTGAGAAGATTTTTTAAATTGATCCTTTTGACTCAAATAGAATTTTGATGAATAAGAGAAAGCACTGTCCGAGTCTGACACATATACGACTCTAACTATGGAAATGCTGACACTGTCCTAGCAGGCATTGTCCGAGTCTGACCCATCTTCCCTCGCCTCCCTGCTCCAACGCTGCTTCTCTCACTTAGTTTTGATTTAAGTTTTTGTTTGCAGATCTATATTCAACTTTTAATTTTGTTCATGTTTTATTAAGCGACTCAATTCATGTTTTATTAAGTTTTTGTTTTTGTTTTTGTTAAGCGACTCAATTAACCATTACTCGAGGAGACGGAGACTGCGGCTGAGGTGCTCCAAGTGTTGTGTGAATTGTGGCTCATGTGGTCATCCGGACTGGAGGTGCTCCAAGTTCAATCTGGAAGTCAAGACGTCAAGCAAGCAGTGCCACTGCTACTACCCCCTGGTTAGTATCGCCTCAATGCAAAGTTACAGGGTGGTAGTATCGCATATGTGCATTTTATATTAATGAGCTAATGTTGTTTCAACTCTAGGGAAACAAAACATAGCAATATAAAATGCACATACGCGATACTACCATGTTATTACGCACATTGATATGAGATTCAAAATATGGTGGAAACCTGTAACTTTGCATATTCAAACCATAGCAATGAAGTGGTGGAGTGGTGGAATAATATTACATTTCTCCTTATAAAGAAATAATATATATACTGGCATTATTTTGATTTCTTCTTTCTATGTAAACAGGAGAAGGTACAGACAGTAGCGTGTACCGTGCACGTGATGTTGAACTGGTCAGATGGTCGCCTTAAAGAAGGCACGGTTTGATAATTTCCGACCATAGACGGTAGCTGTTGTTGCAAATAAAGCTGACACTAAGAAAAATCTCAATTGACGGTATGGAGAAACATTTATTTTTATATATGGAGCAACACTTATTTCTAGGTAATTAATGTTTTATTTAAAACTAACAAGTGAGCTAATGAAACTGTGGAAATTGATTCGAAATATTCAGTTCTTAGGTGCAGCGAAGGGTGGCCTTTTACCGCAAAGTTAGGCAGAGTTTTGGGACTTCTGGAATGAGAAGCCTGCAGTTAGTAAAGGAATTGTCCGATGAAACAAAGGGGAATACGACAGTTCTGTTATAGTCTTTACTGAAATATGGATTAGAAGTGTAAACACGGTTCTGTCGCCTATCATTCGCAGTCTTTAACTAAAGCATCGATTGTGCTTCGTACTGTTTCGGGATGGTTGGTACGATTATGGTGTAAATCAGAAGGTGGGTACCGTATAATTTTGTTCCAGAAGGTTGGTACAGTTTTGAGAAGGTGGGTATGATTTTGTTGTTTGAGACTTTTTTTTCCTTAGTTTAGCTAAGTATCTATTTTTATTTTCTTAGATCATGTACCCCGTCAACAATAGGTTCTCAAAAATATGTAGCTCGGGGACTGTATCTGCCTTCAACCGTTTTCTGTCAAGAACATAGAGAAGCTATGTTTTAATCACCCATTTAATATGGGGTTTATGTTTGATTTTGCAAATCTGCCAACATAAGGTTTACTCACTTTTTAATTTCTCTGTTTGATTTTTTCTTGGTTTTTCTTTGTAGTTCAAATCTTAAATCTTAGTTGATTTTGTCCACTAACTTAGTGCCCCATTGTTTGTGACATTGATCCAGGTTTCAGTTTCTTTCTCACACGATTCTCTTTCTTAGATGTTTGTTTCACGTTTTTAGAGGACTGAATGCATGTACATAATTGAATGATAAGTTTCCTAATTGAATGATAAGTTTCCAACTTTTACCAGTTTGTATAAAACTAAGTTTATACATTAAATGCTTAGTCACCAAACCTGGATCAATGACGTGAAAAATCAAAAAAAATTCCCTAATTGCTGCCATTATAAAAACAGAAAAGGAAAATAAAACATCGCTGAAATTTTGTGTGATTGCATATTCTACTGTTCCCAAAGCTACCTTTTGTTAAGTTACAATTCCGCAAAAATCCCATTCGTTATTGGAAATCGAGGCTGTGCTAGATTCCTCACACTCCATGGACAAAGAGAGCACCACCATTCAAGTTTTGCGTTGTGAGCTGGTGATGAGCAAGAACGAACCAAGCTTCCAATGGCTCATCGGCTCCCCCTTCTTTACTCCACTCACAATCGTCTCCACCTTCAAATGCATCCACACTCCACATCAATTCAAAGAATCAGGTACTCATTTCTTCATTATCTATTTACAACACTGTTTAACTCTTTGCTGATTTCACCTGAGCATATGATATTCGGACGCTGCTATTGGAAGGATTCGATGTAATTGGAGCATTAATTGTGGGAAACAACCCTGATTTGGAGCGAATAGAGGGTGAGGCAATCGAGGCCACGCGTGAATTAAGTTGCCTATTTATTATCCTCTAAATAGACCTAAAGATTCGGAGGATATATTTACGCGTGCAACTGAAACTGCTGCTGCTAAGTTTAGAGATCCAATAGTCATATACATAACAAAAGCATTAACTGAACCCTCAATTAAAGCACCACGACCTGCCGTTCTTCAAGGAGTGGAATTAGATCTCCAAGAAGAGCTCTCAAATGCTGGAATTTCAAACGAGACGACTCAAGAATATGATGCAAAGTCTTTATCATGTTCACATTTTTGCTTAAAAAGTAGAGATATCACATCGTTTACTTCTATTGAGGAGGTAAATTTCATATATGATTTTACTTATTTGTTGTGTTCAGAATTTGAACGGGTTATATAATGAGCAATCTTTAAACTAATTTTTTTTTTTTATACATTATAGATGATACAACAAGCTAACTGAATATATGAAGTTTGGGATTAATCTCATTCTTTCTTTTACTCCAGGTCCAATCAACTACTCAATGCCCAAATATTTAGCAGGAAAACAAATCAATGTGTGTATGTCTGTTGTCTTTTTATACACGTGTTGTACACAGTTTGCGATTGTATAAATCTATATATTTAATATAAAAATTTATTTTTGTTCTTTTAGGGGTTGAATCTTTCTGCAGTTGGATTGGGCATGTGAATCAATTGGAGTGTAATATGGATCAGTATACATGTTGAACATATGCACTCTGTTTTTAGTTCCCTAGAACAATAATATTATAGTTATATGAGATTTTTTGTTCACTTGGTTCACAAATCCCTTTCACCGTATCAATATTGAGATAATTGTGTTAAATACATTAATTAGGATACGCTTTTGTTTTCTTTATTAAACTTTCAACTAATAGTGATTAATATTTACTTCACTTAAGTTTCATCTTCTACCTTGGCTCTCTTAGAAGCAAGAGTCATAGCCTTTTTTATTATTCTTTTTTCAGATTCAAAGATAGCATATCAAATGTATGTTTTCCGTTTGGATACCTAATTTCAGTTTGTAGATCTAATTAACATTCCTCAATATCTTAAATTCCACAATTTTAATATATTGGCCTCAAATTATTCTTTTATTCCCGTCTGGTATGATTTCGGATGATGATTGAAATGAGGATTTTGACTTTTAAATTTATTACTTCCCACATGAAAGTACATTTATTATTTTACATTAATTTTATTTTAAAATGTTTATGTAACTGTTACAATTTACACAACTGTCATTTTATTACAATTTACACAGCTGCCACAAATCTTCTTGGAGAACTCTGTGTTTACGGTTGCAGGAGTTGTTATCTTTAAGGTGCAAAGAAGTTATAGAGGTGGGTTACTTCAATGCACAATTCAAATAAATGCACGTTTATTTTATGGAGGTGGGTTACTTCAATGCACGTTTCAAATAAATGGTGGTAGTGATAGCAAACCAGAAAATGGCGCTCCATTATTCAAATAAATCATGTTTTACAGAATCTTTATAGATTCACATTTTTTGATATTTTACATATATTAAAGTTCCACAGGCATTTTCAGTACATACACATCTTTAATCAACGAAAATTTTCACCGTGCCTTCAGGCACGGGCATTCCACTAGTGCCTTCAGGCACGGGCATATATATATAAATGTAAACGTACGTACATACATAAATGTACACACACACATATATATAATAATGAAATTGCATGTATAATTCACTATAAAATTATATACATACATGAATTGGTAATATTTTTTAATACATATGTACTATATATATTTTATATTATTTCATATATTAATAATACATGTATAAAACTATATATAAGTATCATGTATGTATTGATAGTATTATTTAACTTTATATTATTCCGGACCATATGTAATTTTGTGTACATGTACATATATATTTTTTATTTATCAGAATTAAACACATATTAATGTATTATGTATGTATATTATATATTAAGGTATAAATGCATTAAAATATTAAAAATAAATAATTCTGAGTTGAAAAATAAAAAACAGAAGTTATAAAACATCCTCAATCCGTCTTCCGAAAAACTTTATTATAACACAATGTTTAAAAACAAGTTGCCAAACGCAGATTTTTATGAAAATTGTATTTAAACACAGAAAACAGAATTATAGTTGCAAACCAAACAGGCCCTACTTTCCTCCCAAACTCCCAAACATAAGAAAGCAAGTTATTTTTTTCCTCTCCCAAACTCATTTCTCCTCTTCTTTTCTCTCTTATCAACTTTCCCTTCTTTTCTTCTCTCCTAATAAAATTTCCCTTTCCTTTCTTTTTTCTCCAAAACTCCCAAACGAGCCCTAAATACTGAAAACTATGGTTCACGAATATAAAGCGGGGGGCATGATATGGGAAAATTTTAAGTCCTACCCATGGTAGCCGGGGATGATATTTAATGAATTTTTGCATCTCATACAGTTTGTGAAACGAAGAAAGTGGTAGTGTACCGATCGCATTTTATGGTGATAACAGTTATGCATGGCTTGATGGGACAAAACTTGTCCCTTTTAATGCTCACTGGTTTTGAGAAATGCAAGCAAACAAATACTCAACATTTCTGAAAGGCTATTAAAGGCGCCAAGGAAGAGATTGGTAGGAGAGTTGCACTTGGCTTGAGTTGTTGCCGGAACCATTCTAATTTTCGGCCTACGAATTGTCAAGGATTTTAGAAAGTGAATGTGAGTGGCTATGAACTTTGAGGTTTGTATTCGACCGAGATGATTGAAAAGGCAAAAGAAGATTTTCAACCATTTAAGACACTTTCCTCTATCCAGCAACTAGAGTAGGGTAAGGAACTGATGGGAAAAGTAACATCAATTTGACAAAGACTGCAGACGAAGCTCTGACATATCGAAAGACAACATTTGAGGAGATTGATGAGCTATATTTTCAGGCATACGGGTTGAGATCTGGGGGCATGAGACTGGTTTGAAAATAACCATGAATTTTTTTTAATTCAAGGTAATAAAGTAGTATAAATATTAATTCTTAATTGTTACTTTCCAAGATTAAACGATTATTTATTAATTTCCTTTTTAGTTAAGGTTTCAATCTTGGATCCCTAATGACCTTATTTATATAATCCAAGATAAGTAAACGACTAAATAAGGAATGCATAAATAATCAATTATCTTGATTGAGCAACTAAAAAAAAAAGGAAATTTATAAATAATCACTTAATATTGGAAAGTAATAATTAAAAATTCATATTTATACTACTATTTACCTTGAATTAACATTTTTTCATGGTCATTTAAAATCACTCCCACACACTCAGGTCTCAACCCATATGCTGAAAATATGACTATCAGTCTCCTCAAATACTGTTTTTCGAATTACCAGAGCTTCGACTACATTTTTTGTCAAATTGATGTTACTTTTGCCATTAGCTCCTTGCCCTACTTCTAGCTGTTAGATAAAGGAAAGTGTCTTAAATGGCAGAAAATCTCCTTTTGCCTTTTCAAACCGTTCTGTCAAATGCAAATCTCTAAGTTCATAACTACTCACATACACTTCTAAAAAACTGTGACAATTCGTACGCCAAAAAATTGAAGGGTTCCGGCAACAACTCAAGCCAAGTGCAACTCTCGTACCGATCTCTTTCTTAGCGTCTTCAACAGTTTTTCAAAAGAACTGAGTATTTATTTGCTTGCATCTATCTGAAAAAGAGAGCATAAAAAGAGATGAATTATGTCCCATCAAACCATGCATAGTTGTTATCACTATAAAATGTAACCAGTACACAACCATCTTTCTTTGTTTCACAAACTATATGAGATACAAAAATTTCATTAAATATCATCTAGAACCACCACGGGTGGGACTTAACCTTTCCCCATACCATTTCCTCCACTTTATACTCGTAAACCATAGTTTCTTATCTTTATGTTCTAGTGAATTAACAATTTCAATGAAGGCCAAGCTATAGGTCACGTGACCTGCACCGAATTGGTGGCTTATTGAGCTTTTGTTATCAAAGCAGACAAGCTTGCCTTCTTGTTATCTAAAACTTGGTCGAATCGAGCGGGCCCCTGGGAACGTCGAATGAAATTGGTGGTCGGGTTCTCTCCTAGTAGTCAGGTTGTTCTCTCGAAAAGAAAGCCTTACTCTCGTTTAGTTTGAACGTAGCCCGCGGGAGTAAAGGGGTTGTAGCAGCGACTTCCAAAAAGAATTACGGTGAGGAGAGCTTATGGACAAATAATGAGCATTTCACTTAACTCCCCGCAACATCCAATCTCCTATTACCCTTCCTTGAGCTCGAATGGAGAAAAAAAATGGGTAGTTCTTTATTTATTGTGTTGAATATATGCATCGCAACTCAACACCGCCGTGAATTTATCTCCAAAGAAAAATGCGATATCAATAATCATCCAACAAATTTAACTAAAAAGAATTAAATTTGCACTTATCATTTAGCAAACACATTAATATAATTATGTAATACGGACCTCTCGAGACCGAACCCCGTCTCATTATTGTCTGATTGGAGTAGATAGGGGTAAATTGAAGGTCACCGGAATAGTTCAAGTCTCAGTTTGGTGAGGTGTGTGAAGTCCTTCCATGTTATTACATCACTTTTGCTGCTCTCTCCGTTATTCTTCTTCTGCTTGGAATTCGGAAATCCCATCCTAATGCTTTCACCAACAATCACCGGAGATTCAAACAAATACGAAAAACACACTCTATGGAAGAGGAGGAACAAGGCTCGACTTTTGGGGAAGAAATGGGCAGACTCCACTCTAAAGTCGGACAGAAGGACAAAGTGCTACTCCTTAAGCGGCAAGAAGCTATCAAATATTGAAACCCTAGAATTCTTGGTGTTCAAGAACCTCGCCGGCTCAAGCATAAGGGACGCGCGAGCCAGCAATAAAACATGATATATATCTGATTAATCTCTCTCTCTCTATAAAAAAGTAGTCCCAAGTGATCTGAGGGTGCCACATGGCATTGACATAAATGTAAACATGCTATTAAACGCTTGCTTTCACGTGGCGAGCGCTTACTTTTATCAGAGTGCTTTTATGAGGGCTCTACTTTTAAACCACGATCTTTTTATTTATCCCCAAATATATTGGATTTGACCACTGTTTCGGATGACCCAATTGAAGCTTCCAAGGTTTGGAAAACCCCCGAAAGTTCAGCAATAGATATAAAATAGATATTTTTTGCTTTTGCCTACATATGGAGAAGTTGGTTCTATTGCTGATTTGTGATTTGGGTTCCTTCTTCTTCTTGACAAGGCCATGGATGATCAGGTGGGTATGTTTCCTCCTTTTTATTTCTCCTCTATTTTTATTTTATACCATATGTATAAATATATATATATATATATATATATATAGAGAGAGAGAGAGAGAGAGGGAGAGATGTAGATATGTATATATGTACATGTACGAAGAGAGAGAAATAGAGTACCTGGTATGTGTGTGTGTGTGTGTGTGTGTGTGTGTTTTGGGACAGCCATGGAACCAAAGCTTCCATGGCAGGTGTTATAAGTTTGTCTGTGTATGTGTGTTTGTGTGTGCATGTGCGTGTGCGTGTATATTTGTCCATTTGCATAAATCTAATGTTAAAAAAAAATTCAGAGTACAAGAATATATGGAAAATGTTTTTTTTTAACACCCCGCCCGCCCGGGGAGAGCGAACGGAGTGCCACTGCGATAAAACTAAACTAATTCCATAATAATAATGTGTATAGAGCATCTAAAAAATCCCACAATATAAAAGAAACCACTAATCTCAATTCTTCAAATTAATACAACAAAATCTCTCAAAATAATACAACTATCTAACTCGAAATAAAATGCTCTATACATAATAAATAAATACAAATTTTCTCAATTGTATTCTCAAATATTCTTCCCAAAATAATCTACGCTAAAATCAATCTCCATAGCGTCCCAAAATCCTCGCTAACCTACCACTTAAAGAAAATATGGGGAAGTACACAATACGACAGGAAATATGCTCAACAAATATATGTTAGCGATGAATAAAGCGTAACAATACGAGTACGAATATTCAAATCAAATGCGAATCTCAATAGCATTTATCAATAAATTTCTCAACAACACATCAATTGGTCACCAGGCCTCACTTCACCCGCATATGCTTTATCAAGACATAACTCGGGAAGCATAAATTTTAGCGGGTGCCCAACCTCCGTGCCATATTAAAATCTCATGACAACGTTCTCAACAACAATATAATGATGCCACATGAATCAAAATAATTCAACAATTATTTCTCCAGATTTCAAAAAATTTAACAATTCAAACATGAGTTCAATTAAACATGAAATCAACGGAATAACTCTCGAGAGAATTTAAGAGCATATTGTGTAAAACCCCATACCTCAAAATCATTGCATGAATCATCACATAAACTCAGCCTCAAAATCTAATCGAGTCATCACGTTCCTCTCGCGAAAATAATCAATTCACGTTCTAGCCCAAACACAAGATAACCCTAAATAGTCCTATTTTAAAAACCCAGAAAAATCAGATCCAAAAATTATTTGAATCGCCAATCCGACTTCAGACTTGGATTCTAGACGAAAAATTGGGTCGGATATGTGTTTTGAGTTTTTCTTAAATCTCATCCAAATGCACTCAAAAAGAATATCTAAACATTCCAAATTGGCTCTTCTCATTCCACTCGTTTTTGCCTCTATGGATTTCGTTTTTAACCTCTCTTTTTTATCTCCCTTTCCTTATAATCACCCATAGTATTCCTTATATAGTCCCTCTCTCAAACCCTAGCTTGGAGCCTAAGCTAACGCATATTACTATATTGCCCTTTAATTCAAAATTGTTAACTTTACATATTTAAACTATTACAAAATGTCTAAAAGTCAATTAAATTTGAATTTAAATATTCGATTCATTTCAAATCAAATAAATATAATATCAATATCCCGATTAATGAAATAATAATATTATTAAAATTATAAACCATATTCATAAATAAAGTTTATATCTATTACTGAACTTTTAGGGGTTTTCCAAACCTTGGAAGCTTCAATTGGGTCATCCGAAACAGTGGTCAAATCCAATGTATTTGGGGATAAGTGAAAAGGTCGTGGTTTAAAAGTAGAGCCCTCATAAAAGCATTATGATAAAAGTAGGTACTCGCCACGTGAAAACAAGCATTTATTAACATATTTACATTTATGTCAATGTCACGTGTGACTCTCACATCACTTGGGTCTACAGTTTTTATATAGATATATAGATTTGGGTATCAATTTGAAGGCCTAATGCTAAACTTTGACAAAATACAATAAGAACCACTTATGATATGCCTATCATCCACCAGGCTTTACCCTTAAAATAATAACTGCTTTAAAGGCAAAAATATCGCATGAGAAAATATAGTTAGCACACAGTACGAAAAATTCTAACAGTACAGAAAATGGTTAACTTAATGCATTTTATTGGAATTTAAATGAAATAGATTTTCTGGGACCAAAATATATTAGCTACTTTAGCAAATTCTCCCCTTCTTTTTAGTTTGATAATTTGTATGGAATGGAACATTTGCTTATATTCTGCCACGCATCGTGTGGCCTTCATGCCAGTATAACTATATAAAAATTATAGAGCCAAATCTTCCGAGGATGACACGTGGTATTGACATAAATGCAAGTTATGTCAAAATAATTTCCTCCTTCGATTTCCAACGCTTAGTATCTCCTTCCTCTCTTACTTCTTGAACTCCCCATCTTGGATTTCCAACATTCACTTGTAAAAACTATTAAAATTCCTCACCCCACATTCACCCCCACCTACCCATCGTTTCTTGGATTACTCCCGGATAGTTTATTTCTTTTCCAAGACTTTTCACTTCCCAAAACAATCATTAATTATCGCAGCTAGGGTTGTGTTTCGGCCGGATCAGATCTGAAAATGACCCTTCGGAAAAAATTCCTATTTTCTTGGAAATAAAATATTTGTTCCGATTTCCGATCCAATTTTTTCAGAAAATCAAAAAAGTTTCTGAATTCGAAAAAATCGGGGAAAAAAATCGGAAATTCAAAAAATATACTAAAAATTCAGAAATTTTGGAAATTCCAAAATTTAAAAAAAATTAATATAGGATTTTCGATTAATCGAAATTCTCGTTTTAAAGAAATCGAAAAAAAGATTTAACCCAACATGTAAATATATAAGGATTTAACCATTTTTTTCATTTGTGTAGAGGATAGAGGGATATTCTCCTTTTATAGAGAACTTTTTTGGGCCTCTCTTCTTCTCCTAGCCGATGTGGGACACATGAGAATGTTTAAAAAAATTGGGAAAAGTGGAAATCGAAAAATATTTCGAAAAAATCGGATCGGCATAGTTTTGGAAAAATCGGATCGAAAAAATCGAAAATTCAGAATTATTTCCAATTTTCGATCCGATTTTTTTTGAAAAAATCAAAAATCAGAAAATCGAAAACCTTATATATGTTCCAAAATCGTAAAATATCGAATCGGATATCGAAAAAATTGGAATGTTCAGAAAAAAATACAGCCCTAATCGCAGCCCATCAGCCATTTCCTTCCAACCTTATAATTTCATTATTTGCTCACATTTACATCAGTGTCTTCTTTTCAAGCTAACCCTTCCTATTTCACAACCTTTTTTTTTACATCATAGTCCTCTTTTTACATTTGGTATTCCTTTCTTTTCAAACTTCTGATTCCAGCACTGTTTCAGGTACCCTCTACCACTGATTCAGATGTAAGGTCTTGAAATGTTTTTTTTAACAAAACGTTTATAATTTTTTACTCTTTTGTAAATGGTTGAAATGGGTTTTCAAAAAAAGAAAACTCTCCGGCCACTGACATTTCACTTGCATGTAAATGGGTGAAATGTTTTTTTTCTGGCCTAAGGGAATTCAAATCAGTGGCCAGAGAGTTTTTTGTTTGAGTAGTTGGAGAGGCTTTTCTGGTCTAACAAAATTGAGTTGCTGGTTTGATTGGGATTTGGTCTGAAATGGGTTTGGGTAGGGAGGGTTTCACTAAATAGTAGGGTATGTTTTTTTATTGGAGCCAACCGACTTAAGCTTGGTCATTTTGTTATAACTCATGAAATTTGGTTGTGCTTTTCTCTCATCAGTTCCAGCCAGACTAGAAAAATCGGAGTCTGGTTTTATAGAGTTGGGGTTGTTATTCTCTTTGTTCTATTGCAAATTAGTTAAAATCCTAGGAGAAACACTAGGATCCAAAATTGTGAATTCATATAATTTTTTTGTGAGAGTAGTAAGAAATGCTATTATATTCCTGTTCATTGGGGTTAACAAAATCATGTTTCCATCTTTCGTTGCCTAAATTTCTCTTAGTCTTCTGAGAAACCCCACATGCAAAAGAAGCATATACATCTCCAACTGAATTTCTGAGCAATAGCTCTCTATTTCTTCGTAGTTTTTTTTTTATTTAATTTTGTAGAGGGGGCTTGAAGGTAGTCTTGAGATTAGGGATAATTACCCCATTAACAACAGTGTTTGGGATTAAGAAACCGAGGCAGCTCAGCGTGGCAACTCAGCGAAGCAGCTTAGCGTGGCAACTCGTACTTTAGCTTATTGTGTTGGTCATATTGTATCTTTGTTTATATTAACTATAAGCTATAACGATTGTAATGATGTAACGAGAATAATAATGAGTTTCAGTGTGAGGTCAAACGATACTCGCGAGAGACCAGGCTTGGCAGGGCCTGAGAGAGCTTTCATGCTTATCGAATGACCTCGTCGTGGGAACTTTAGAGGGACTTGGTTTGGAGGATTGAGAAGTGAGGCACCGTTGGGGCTTGTCCGACCATCTTAGATACACCTGGTAAAACACCGAAGGACCCTTACCGTGGAACCTCGGGCGGAGCAGCTTAGAGTTCCATCGAGCGTTGAGTTGTGAGTCAAACAACCCTCTACTTAATGTCACATCCACTTTATCTGATGTCATTAACCAGCTAGGCAATGTCAGACCTGCACTTGAGTAAACCACCGTGGTATTTGGGGTTGTCAGACAGTTGGTGAGCCACCTCTGTGACAACAGCCCCCTGACACACAGTGGTTAGGCAAAAGTCATGTCTTGGCATTTAATGTTTATGACGTGGAGACAACTAGTGCATCAGGTATTTAATATTTGTGAAGTAAAGTATGAGGGATGTCTTTCACAGGCATTAATAGCAGAGTTGCCTCGGGGGTGGTGTGGAACGTTATTTAAGGACCCCAACCACCTATGAGGAGGGGATGATCTTTTTTGAGAGTTCAAAAGTGATTACTAGAGAGTTATTGCAAACCAGAGAATTTGCTCATCCACCATTGTCATTTATTACGAAGCTTTTAATACTTAACAGAGATTCTTGAGGGTGGTTGGTGTGTTTGGCTGCCTGCCAAGGTGTATTTAGGGTGCTTACTCCTCTCTCCCTCTAGCTAAGTTACTTTTAAGTTCATTACTACCTTTTGAGTTATACACGAGAGATCTGTGAGTTCAAACTGACTCTATCTTCATTGAGTAGTGTTTGTATGTCATATGGTTAATCAATAGTGTCGCTATTTAACTTATCATTACTATACTCAAAAAAAGGATTGCGCCTCCATCTTATCTAAACTACCCTCTTACAAATTTTGAGAGCCACTTATATGTGATGGTGAGTACCTACGTGTTTATATATTGATTTCTTATTAAATTTTATTGCTTTGCTAAAACATAAAAGAGTTCTTATATTTTTTGCCATGCATCGCGTGGCCTCTGTGCTAGTTTTTAGATTAATGTTTAGAGAGTTGTAAACAACAAAAGTTGTCTCGAAATGTCAAAATGGATCCCAAAGTAGAATATGTAAAAAGTTGAACCTCAATAAAAATTTGAATAATTTATGACTCCCCAATTTCAAATGACGAAACAAATCAATTGGTTTATAATTTTTTTCCACGTGCAATATAAATTGAAATAACAATAATTGTTAAAACAACTTATTCTTTTTATATAATTAAAATATATATAAGGCTTACTATTTCTTTAATAAAAAAAAACTTTCATTAAACCAAATACCTAATCTTCTAGCTTTAGATTTTAAAGTAATATAAGTCTGTGTTCCACAAATTGTGCCCATTTTTTTGCAGGTTGTTTGTGAGTTGAGGGAGTTATTAGGTCAAGGTAGTATCGGGTTAGCCCACCAACCTGACATAATCCAGTTTAAGTTTTTACTCCAAAGATTAAAGTATAGGCTAAACACCAATATTCAACTAAGTAATATATTTAAAAAATTATTTTTAATATTTATAAACCCCCTATGCATTCGTAGAGAAAACAAAAATTTTACTCATTTTAATTCAATATCGATTGTATTGTAAACATCCACTGGCTTAACTTTACAAATATTTTAGAAACTTGACAAATGTCACATTATTTTACTTTAACCATAATCTAAAACAAAGCTAGGCTCAACAAAATACAATATTTATCACCATGGAGATGGCCTAACTAACTCCACCTAATATTCACGTGTTAGTTCTTCTCCCGCGATTTTCATCCACATAAGCTTTTTTCACATTATTTTGTTATTAAAAATAAATAAATAAAAGATGGATAAGTGTGTGTCCACCACCAAGAAAGAATAAAATTTCCAAAAGGGAATGAAAAACTAACCTAAATTCTAAATTTCAAAACGAAAAGATCATGCGACGATTACCACGATAATCAATCCAATCCCAAGCATCACATGAGTTACATCATACCCACAAGATCAATCTTGTGTAACAACGTTCCTTAATCTTCGTGTGGGATCCAACAACTGAAACTAATTTTTAACATCTAATAAAGTGTTAACCTTGATCCAAAACCCAGGTTCCCCCCAAGATCATCCCTTAAACGTGACATCTAAACATTATGAATTAGATGATAAAAGATGGATGTGAAATCCATGAGTTGAATTTTCACTCTGCCATGATCCATTAAAAACGAATCATGTTGAATAAGCAAACTATCTTACGTATATCCATCCTTTGTCATCCTTATGAGGACTAACAATATGCACATGATGTAATGAGTTGCTCAGATCCCATGTGAACCCGTGTATAAATGGGTTAGCACTATACTGTTAAATGCACACCATCTAGTAAAGGAGCATCTCTAACCATATGATCGGTTAGATTATGAAAAAAATGTCTTTTAAAGAACAATCCAAATGATAAAAACCTTTGTGATTTGATCACCACCCTAAAGACGATTCTCATCATCCCTACCTGTGTATGCCAAAGTTGACATATTATTAATAAAACTATATGAGAAACAGACCTCAATCTGACAAATCTAATGTAAATTATAATAATGGGCTACATACCTTTTTTAATTATCAGAGACATCAAACCAAATTCATTATTAAAAAAACATACAAATCTTTCTTCTTCCATCTTGGCCAAGACATAGGCAACAATTTTTCCACCGTAGTCTTCGGCTACGTAGAGGAGTTGGGGCCAGGTGAGGATCTGTTAGAAGTAGTATTTCTTTTGTTGGTTCTCCTGAAAGATGTAATGCCCCGAATTCTTATGGCTTTTAAATTTGGGGATTTATTAAATTTAATTGAGAATTAATTTAATATTAATCCGGAATTTTATTTTAAATTCTTACTAGCGCGACGAGATTTAGTAATTATTAGAAATTTGTTGAATATTACTAGATGAGTAAAGTAATATATAAGATTGATTTTTATTAAAATTATCACGAGTGAATAAAATGGCAATTATGGAAATTTAAGTCGGAATGCGTCTGTGTCGTGTCGGGACTAAATTATTATTATAAAAGTGAATAAATTATAAGTCACCCATATGGTCGTTTCGAGTGCGCCAATGTGTCCGGAAGGGTCAAGATAGTCAGAAAAGTGTATCCGGGGGTTTAGTTTGGGTCTCGGGGCGTTTTTAGGCCTAATTGGCACCCCGGGAGGGTATTATAGTCATTTTGTATTTTTGGGTAATTAAACCCACGAATTATCCTAAGATATATCAGTTATTAGAGGTTAGCTTTAGGGTTAACAATCATAAAAACATAAGAACAACCATTAGAGAAGAAGGTAGGAAGCTTTGCAAGAAATCCAAGGCCAATAACCCATCCGATTGCACCACCACCACCACCAAAACATATATCGTAAGACGAGGAACGCAGCCATATCCTCATCATCATCAAATCAGACATTAGAATATCAGGAAAGTATCTATTTTGCTTTTCTTTTAGTTAATGTTTGACCCATGTTAGAATAAGATTGTTAAACACATATTTCATGGAAGAATTTAATGATTTAGAGAATTAAATCACATGTTTTAGAGGAGATAGATATATTCTGGAAATCTCAATCTTATGTAGAGGATTACCCACGAAATTATATGGATTTAGAAGCAAGAAATCTGGAAAAGAATTCGAAGAATGGAAGTTTATGAAAAATTAGGGTTCATGATAATTATGTAACTTTGATGAATTTGTACATGTTTCACGTAGAAAATCATGTATATAGGTATATGTGACCAGTAGTAACGTTGTTTGGGAGTTTGGGGATCGTTAATGGAGTTTTGGTTGAGGATGGAGAAGAAACCCCGTAGTTAACAATGGCAGAATTCAGAATAACTGCTTGATCGATCGATCGAGCCCTTTCCTCGATCGATCGACCCCTCCTGGAAAACTGCATATTTTCCCCCTTTTTATTTAATCCGTGTAAAATACTTAGGAACCCTCGAATATCATCCAAATAGTATAACGGGTCATGAAGATGACCAGTAGGGTCTAAGTAAACTCCGTTGAGTGAAATTTAATATGGGATGAAATTTTGGGTTAACGGGGGGGTTAGTCACACGTTGGAAATTGTGCGTACGTTGACTAAAGGATTTAGAGACTCATGAAAGACTTAAACCAGAAGGTTAGAGAGGGCGTACCTACTGAAATTATATTTTAGTAAGGGGGAAAACTTCGAGAGATGAGAAGTAAGTATGAAATAACTTATAAGTGAGAATAAAATAGATGAATCCGTTATGCGAGATAATTGAGTAAGATTGTGCTAAGAACGGATAACAATAATTATGGGTCGTGGGCGAACCTAATTTGGAAAATGTGAATATCTATATATATGACTGTGTGACTGTGTACATATATTAGCTATTATATTTGTGAATAATCATACCCGCGCTACTTGGTATCACGGAGGTTGCCGCGTCGGGACAGTCTTATCTCGATGGGACCTTTATGGGGGGGATATTAACTTGTACCCTAGAACATATGATTCCTTTGTACAGGCCATCTGAGAATGATAGTCAGACGATCCTAAGAGATGTGGGGGGTATATGCTGACCTCTCAGTGACTTGGAACTATGCTTCGCTCCATTTTGTGTGTTTTATGTTAATACAGTTCGAGAGTGATTCAGGACTAATATTTCCCTTAGTACGAGTGATACGGGGACTTGATAGCAGAGTATGCCAGCATCATAGATTTTATGTGGGGTGCCGATAGTATGTATATTATATGAATGACTAAAATATATATATTTATATATATGGAAACTTTCCACTGTGCGTATACGTAGTTAAGTAATGAATAAATGCTCCAGCTTTATAATAAGTGTTCGGTTGCTTTGTAATGGTACTGAGTTGTTCTAAGTAACATAAGAAATATGGAAGAGATTGATTTTCTAAAACTAATTATCATAGCCTTAGTACTTCTCGGGATAAAACTTTATGGAAATTAAGTTAGACAGACTTATGAGTTTAGTAGTACGGTAGGAGTGCACCCTAGATAAGAGGTGAGAATTCTCAAGAGAGTGTCGCATACTAACATGGTTGTCACATTAGCTGGTAAGCATTTTAAATACTTGCTAAAAACTGTTTTACACTTGGGCTCTGACCCGTCTTCAGTCTTTTCTCTCTCTTGTATATATATGTATGTATTATCGGTGCCTAGCCATAGGGGCGTCATGTATAGATTCTTTGGACTGGACATGTTGCAGCTTATATGGGAGTTGAAGGCCCTTGCTTTAGACGACCTCTTCATTGATTCAGTTCCTATTTTAGTTCTTCATAGTTAGGGCATGTGCCTCCCGATTTCCTATTCCGTTTGGATTTGTCAGAGATTTACGTTTATTTATATTTCCATTATTCAGTACTCTTTGAGAGTTAACTATTGTCAGGATGATTTCATTTATGGTTCTTAAACTTGGATTGGTTTATCTAGATGGTTTAAATTCTTGTGTGTTAATTGTCATCCTTAGCATTTATGTGATTCTTAAACTGTTGTTTATTAAGAAGGTTTTCATATTGGAATTTAATAAAATGAAAATAAGACTTTAAATTGTTTTGACACTTAGCTTAATTATTTAGGGTGTTTAAATTGGTAATTATTATTTTGCGACAGTGATGCTAAGAATGAACCAACCGTTCACCTTGATTTTAATTTAATAAAGGACTGATCACCCGGTATTTAATTAGGCGGGGCGTCACAGGTGGTATCAGAGCATCAGGTTCTAGTGTCCTTTAGGATCCGTACGTCTTATTTCGTTTCCAGCTTAGTGTCTTTGATTTAGAGCCCTATTTTTAGGACTGTTGTATTATTGTATTTAAGCTTACGTCTTCAGCTATTTGAGATTTGATAATAACTGTAGACTAATAAACTTCCTTTTTGTTTTAGATGCCTCCGAGGCGCGCACCCGAGACAGGAATGCCGAGCCCGAGCAGCCAGCAGCTCCGACTCAGGGAATAATGAATGCAACCGAAGTAGCCACCATTGTTGCTCAGGCGGTGAATGCCGCATTAGCGGTGGTGTAGCAGGCTCCACCCCAGGTTCAGACAGTGGCGCCAGTACCAGACCAACTTCCCACTGCATGGGAGCGGGTCAAGGATGCCTTTCAGAAGGTGCATCCCCCGGAGTTCTCGGGTAGTTCGGACATCGTAGTCGCCATCCAATGAAAGAAGGATATCCAGAGGCATCTGCGCATGTATGAGTGCACCAACGTGCAAAGACAGTTACTGGCTTCCTTCAGGCTAGTGGGGGCCGCTTTGTAGTGGTGGGAGTCCACCACCGCCTTGGAGGAGAGGGACAACATACCGATTCAGTCATTTTGGGCGCGGTTTGACGACAAGTATTTCCCATCCGCCGTGCAGATTGAGATGAGGCGGAGGTTATTGAATCTCGAGAAGGAGAGTATGACCGTTGCTGAGTATGATGAGGAGTTCACTAGACTTCTCACTATAGTGCTGGATGAGTCACCCACTGAGGAGAAGAAAATACTGTTATTTTTAGATGGATTGGCCTGGAGGATTCGTCAGCACCTCATAGGTAATCTATCGTTGAGTACTTACACTGACGTACTTAACGCTGATTTGTTGCACTGTAAGGATCACCGCTTCCATCATCAGGGGAGCAAACGAGCTGGGGAGTCCATCCAGCAGGGCAAGACAGGGGCAGTAGTAGTACTGGTGGGGCACCAGCAGCCCAAGGGCAGACCCATCACAGTGAGCATAGTTCCCATCAGGGGGGACCCTGCCAAGTGATTATGATCAGGTGATTCTAGACAGGGATTTGAGGGATTTAGATAGGGCCAGCATGGTCAGTCCAGTCAGCATGGCCAACACCGTCTGTAGTAGGGCCAACAGTGGTTTCAGCAGGACCAGTGGCGGGGTGGTAACGACCAACAGGGTCGTGGTCAACAGGGGAAAAGGGGAGGTAACTTTAGGGGCAGATGTTTTGGATGTGGTAAGAATGGCCATAAACATCAGGATTTCCCAGAGGGGATAGGGCCCCACAATAGCAGGGTGCCTGTAATGAGCTGCATAGGCCACTTTTTTCAGCCGCCCTCCCAGCGCCAGCTCTACCATCCATCCCAACAGCCCCAGTTCAGTAGGGGCAATTACAGTATGGACGTGTCTATAACGTCCACCAAGCAGCAACACCTCAGGCACCACCCGCGATTGAGGGTACGTTTCCTATACGTGGCACTATGGGTCGAGTTTTATTTTGATACTAGAGCGTCGTACTATTTTATAGCTACTCATTTTGTATGGGCCTTAGGGTTATGAAATACCCCGTGATTTTAATGACTTTTAAAATGGGTTATATTTTAAATTAATGGATTAATTGGATTTTAATATTAATTAATTCATTTGGGTTTTATCCAAATTGAGGATATTAAAATGTAAGATTCTGAATATTACTTAAAGATATTTAGGTAATATATGAGTGTGATGTCATTGTTATGACTGTGTGATATAATTTCGGTAATTTGGATTTTTAGTCAGACGCGGTATGGGACGTGTCGGGACTAATTTATTAAATTAAAAGGAAATTTATTTTCTATCGACCTTATAGTCATTTCGACTGCGTCGTTGCATCCGGAAGGTTCGAAATAGTCAGAAAAGTCTATGCGTATGTTGATTTTGAGTCTCGGGTCATTTGGAAATGAAAGGACAACCCAGAAGGGCATTTTGGTCATTTTTCTAGAGGGGATGAATAGTGATTTCGGGTTTTGTCTTATTATAAGTATTGGTAGATTAAGTGTACGTGGGTTATACATCTCCTCTCCACAAATTAGAGAAGTCATCTTCCTAGAGAGAGTGAAAGGGTGCTTGGGAAGGGAAAAAGCCTACTTGGGAAGGAGAAGAACTAAGAACTAAGTGTCACCACCACCAACCACCACCGGAGGCTAACCGGAGAAGGGAGAACCACCTGAGATATACTACACCAAAGGATCAGACCTTCATTAGAGGCAAGTGTTTGATTATGGCAATTTAAGTTTGTATATTGTCCATGTTAGAATAGTTATGAAAAGAGAAGATCATTCATGTTTGGAAGAAATAATGGAGTTATTAAATGGATTTCTGGAAACTGAAATGATATAGGAATTAAACTTATGTTGTAGGTTGATAATAATCCACGAAGTAGTCATGAATCTGTTGAAGAAATTATAAAAACCATTGATGTGTTCTTGAAGAAGATATGTTGATAATTTTCTGGAAATAAGGATATAAACATGCTTTTTAATCCAATCTCTTGATGATTCTAGGATGTTTAGATCATTAGAAATCATTTGTGTATGTTGATACATCGTGTAGTAAGGATTATAAGTCATTTTGGATGTTAATATGAAGGTTAGAATGAATAAAAATGGTGAAACCCGTAGTTGCAGAAATGCAGAAAAAACAGGCTGTGACCTGCGGATCGATCGATCGACCCCCTGCCTTCGATCGATCGACCTCCCCAGAATTCCTATAGTTATTTCTTTTTAATGTTGATTCTTATCCCAAAACTTTGGTAGATCTTTGGTGATTGTTAATTGGATATTATGGGACTTATATTAGTTCAGTAAGCCCTAGTTAAGACTTGGATTAATTTGATTGGGATTTAATTGATTGAGAATAATGATAATTAATTTAAAGGAATTTCGGTTGCTAGATTCAATTGATGGATTTTAATTGGTATGCATGAGGATTAAATATAGGACCAGTAGGGGTGATTGAATATAATACCTGGGTATCCTTAAGTTTACAAGAGGGTTTAATCCTAAGTGAAAGAAGAGGTGTTTATAAGAGATTTGAAACTATCGGTTTTAACCCTAATGAAAGGGAGAGTTTGATTCGTAGTAATTCGGGATATATTATGATATGGACCAGTAGGATTGTTGATACCAAATTTAGTCTGCTGACATGGCCCAATTGAATGAAGACACGTGGCAATCTACATGGCAACAACAAACACTTCCGAGGAACTCACACGCTCCGAGGAACAAGACTACAACGAGCAACACTGCTTCCCCGAGGAATTCACACGCTCCGAGGAACAAGACCTCACCGAGGAACTCTTAAGTACCGAAAAGCTTAGGCGGTCCGAGCAACTCAGGCGGTCCGAGCTGCACCTCGAACAAAGCATTAATAGCTGGATAACCAACAGTTCAACTGATTCATTAAATGCTTATCATTCAGACACACACGCTTAAGGGGCATTAAATGTATTACCCTTTCATATGTACCTCATTTAATGTATTACCCTTTCACATTACAGCCTCAGGGCTATAAATACATTGTACAATCCTCATTGTAAAGGGACCCCCGGACCGGAATTTCTTGAGAGAACTTGTAATCGAGAATTCCCAAACACTCAACAATAACATAACAGTGGACGTAGGCCATTCTTATAAGGCTGAACCACTTTAAAATTCTTTGTCTCATTTATTTATCTGTGATTGAATAATTAGAGTGATCTAATTTTTTACATCAACAGATTGGCGCCGTCTGTGGGAACGACTGGTAATATCGTTTTTCACCAAAAACAATCCATTACGAATGGCTGACATTCCGGAATCCAGCAATCGAAACGCTGAAACCCCTCCAAATCCATCTACTCCTCCAAATATTCCAGATCTGGCTGGAATAATAACAAATCTGGCTCAGGGCCAGACCGTCATGCAAGAAACAATGCGACAACTCATCCAAACCCTTTATGGCGGTGCACCAACTCATTCAGGACTGTGGAGTATTCAAAGAAACACCCGTGCACCATCCTCACGTACTAGGCGTACCAATTCATATCGCAATGAGGAATCTGAAGATTTTTCTTATCAACCTGGACGAACTTCGTCAGTGCGAGCCACAGATACTAAACAACGTATCACTCTTTCTCCAGAAAGGACTAGTGCGCTAGAGAGGTTAAGCAGGGTATCACCTTTTGATCGATTAGGACTTAGAAGGAGTAGAAGTCCTCCTAAAGTCGTATCGAGGATTTTTTGACGACCATCAGATTTAAGGGAAGGATCTGCCCAGTCGCGACCAGCTGCTCGTCAAAAGAGATCCCAGGAAGCCACCTCAACGAGATCAGCTGCTCGAACCAATAGGCCCGAGGAAGGGAATGATGCGTGGAAAGGTTTTATTCAAAGGTTGGAGGATAGATTATGGGAAATGGCTAAGGCCAATAACCCTCTACAACGAACCTTTGTTCGAGGAACACCTTTTGTCCAGTCAATTGTAGATTTTCCAACACCATCAAAGTTCAAAGCACCTGTGGTGACCCCCAAATATGATGGAAAGACTGACCCTGTCCTTCATATAGAACAATACCAAGCTGCAGCCGACATCTATGCTGTTCCAGACGAGATGAGATGCTGGGCATTCTCGTGAACTCTTACCTGATCTGCTCAAATATGATATAATAATCTTCCTCGGGGTAAGATCTCAACCTTTCTTCAACTGACCGAGTTATTCATTGGGAATTTCTGTTTTGGGGCAAAGCCAGTTAAACGAGTAGCACATTTGTTAAGTGTTAGACAAAAAGCTGGTGAGAGCACCATAGATTTTATAACTCGTTTTAATAACGAGAAACTCGAAGTCATTGATTATGAGGAGAAGACATCGATTACCGCCTTGGTGAGTGGACTACTGCGAAACAAGTTGTACTACACTTTGGCCAAAGATCCACCTAGAACCATGTCAGACCTGATGGGAAAAGCGTCCAAGATTATGAATGCCGAGGAGGCTATGGCTGCGAAGAAGAACATGGATGCTAAAGAAACCAAGGTGGAAGGTGATAAAGCTAAGAAGAAAGAGCACAAGAACATTGGTAATGACAAACATTCAAAAACTAGGTCAGTATGGGACGTAATGAAGAAATATGATAATTATACTCCTTTGAAGAAGGATATCAACCATGTTCTAGAAGAAATCAAGAACAACGAGGAACTAAACTGGCCAGAGAAAATAAAGGCAGACCCTGACAAGAGGAATAAGGCGAAGTATTGCGAGTTCCATAAAGATCATGGCCATATGACCAAGAATTGCATAGCTCTTCAAAATGAAATTGAAACACTCATCCGACGAGGAAAGCTGTCAAAGTATGTTGATCGTGGAAATGAAAGAAGAAACAATGACCGAGCAAGAGAGAGGTCTAGATATCCTCGTCGAGGAGAGGAGAACAAGAAAAGAAACCATGAAGTTGATCCAGAAGACGACCCCGATCTTCCCAGGAGACCAAGGCAGCCAGAACGAGAGGTATTTTCAATACGCTTTGGGTCATTTGACTGTAATGTTATAACAGGTGGAGATGCACGAGGAGGAGATCTTACTGCAGAGAGAAAAGCTTACCTCGGTGAGGCTCAAGCTTGCTCATACATTCAGAGAATAAATCTAGCTGAAGAGGATCGCCCGAGAAAGGTGAATAAAGAGAAATTGGTCATTGGTTTCTCAAAGAATGACCTTGCAGGTGTTCTATATCCTCATGATGACCCACTGGTGATCAAGATGAGAATGAAGGAGGTAATAATTTCAAGAGTACTGGTAGACAATGGTAGCTCGGCAGACATCATGTTCTACTCGTGCTTGGATAGTTTAAATCTAAAGCTATCTCAATTGGAGCCTTATCATAGACCCCTCATCGGTTTTGCTGGCGAGAAAGTTTTTCCACTTGGGACGATCAAGTTGGATATATTCATTGGTACGTGGCCTGCTTGTCGAACAGAAAGAATACGTTTCTTCGTGATGGATAAGAATGTTCAATCATCATACAATATCATCATGGGAAGAGTAGGATTGAAGAAGTTCGAGGCTATACCATCTACAGTACATCAATGCCTAAAATTTCCGATAAATTTTGGAGTAGGAGTTGTGAAAGGTGATCAGAAAGTAGCTCGGGAATGCTATTATTCATCCGCCGAGCAAGAAGAACTGGAGGAATCAAGGAAAAAGACTACTGCCTATCAAGTGGATGAAGGTGCATAAATTGAAATATTGGATCCTAGAGATGAGTCACAACTCGTGAAGGGTCAAGTGGTGGAAGCCACTGAAAACATCATTCTGGACGACGAACACCCTGAACGTACTACTCAAGTAGGTTCGTCGTTGGAAGCCTCATTGAAACAGGAATTGATAACTTTCCTTAGAAGCAGAAAACAAACTTTTGCGTGGAGTCATGAAGATATGCCGGGGATAGACCCAAATTTCTTATGTCACGAGCTCAATGTGAATAAGGAGATCAAGCCTGTGAAGCAGAGAAGAAGAGTATTCAGTCCCGAGAAGAATCAAGCTATACAGGAGGAAGTCGAGAAGCTCCAGAAAGCTTGTTTCATTGAAGATGTTAAATATCCAGACTGGTTAGCAAATGTGGTGATGGTAAAAAAGAAGAACAACAAATGGAGGATGTGTGTAGACTTCACCGTCCTCAACAAAGCATGCCCAAAGGATCACTTTCCATTGCCCCGAATTGATCAGCTGGTGGATGATACCTCGGGACACGAGTTGCTGAGCTTCATGGATGCTTATTCTGGTTACAATCAGATCAAAATGAAACCTGAAGACAGGGAAAGTACTTCTTTCATTACCCCTAGGGGAACTTTGAGAAACGTGTGTGCTCGCGTTCAAATGATCAAACCATATATAAAACCCTTTTAACACAAACAAACCCTAAACATGCAGCAGTATGTGATTGAATAAATAGATAATCTACGCAAGAACATTCAAACACATGCAATTAAGGAAAAATCCCCCTCAAGGGCAAAACCATTTATTTTCACTATAATTTGTAAGAGAACGGCTTACAATGAAAATACAAGATGACTAAGAATTACCCTCGGGTATCGAATTCTGTAGTCGCGGCTGGAATTATCCCTTTCCAGTAGGGCTGCAATGAAGAAGAAGAACGGTCTCCTCCACAAGGGTTGAACAAACCAAAGTTGTGTTCTTGGGTTGCAAAAGGATTCACAAAGGTTTGGAAGAATTGTGTGAATCAAAACATGAGTCTTGGGACTCAAAAATATGAAGACTAAGTGTATTTGGACTCTCAAATTCGTCTCCTAAAGTCTTGCAAAACAACTCCCCCGAAGTTGGTATTTATAGGAAAAAATATGAAGAGTTCCGCTTTTTTAAAACTCTAAAAATCTTATCAGCGTACAGGTACACCGAACCCCATCTGGGGTACACCGAACCGGTTTGGTTGTACCATTCTGGTATGGGGTTAAAAAACAGCATTCTTCAAGGAATTTTCTCCAACTTCAAAAGGTCATAACTTCTTCATCGTAGCTCGGATTGAGGTGCCGTTTCTTCCAGTATCTTCGTTGCGGCGAGCTCTTCAACTTTCCAGTTGACCAGACGTCCGAACTATGGATGTGAAATTATGAAAACGCCCTTGAACTTCCCTATCAAGCCTTGTTTCACTGTTTTGACTTCCCCTGCGTTCCACTCGCATTCTGTGCCTAAAATCAAGGAACGTGAAATCGTTGTGGCAGATGAGGGACACATTTAGGAGTTGTTGAATGCTTGATGCTTGGAATTAGGATAGAGGCCGTCGTGAGCGATCGTGTAGAGACGTGCCAGATGTAGCCGAATGTAGCGGCGTATGACATACAAAACTGTAAGATAACGGACATGAGAATTATGTCCTTACAAATCTCCCCCTATGTCTATGCCGGTACATACATAAAAATCCGAATTATCAAGTAACAAAATTGCCTATACAAATCTACCCTTCCATGAACCCAAAACTGGAAAGATAAAAATGAATAAGTCTTCATCGTTTGACCTTCAAGTATTCAATACATTCAAAGCTTTTCTCATCAGGGTGTGCATTTCAGAAATCATCAATGTAGTACCTACACACATGAGAACAAGCAAATACCACGTGACATATCGAGTTTGAAATGAGATAAACTCTGATACCAATTTATGAACAAACTCAAACTTTCAAAACTCCCCCATAATAAGATAATTCTTTCTCCCCCTTTTTATAATGTCCCCAAATAGACAAATGAGAAGAATGAATCAAATAAGCAAAATCGGGGTGTCACGGTATACAAAAAAAATACAAACTATTTTTGATTTTTCAAATTTTTCATACAAAGATAGGATACCAATATGAACAAATATGATACAAAAAACACACCATGGATTTAGACTCAAACAACCAAGTCATGGAAACGGAATGAATGGGTGTGTACACATTCGATAGGTAAATCAACTCAATCAATCATATGTGCACGATGCATACGTGTACTCCTAACGAATGAACATCAAAGGTATCCTTCGGTGTAAAAGTTTGTTGAATTTAGATGACATCGTCTTATGCAAATCAACAAATCAAAGTCAAATGATTTTCACACCAATAACGTCCAAAACTATGTAGCGCATTTTTAAGCATTTCAAGGACGTGCAAACCCGTTTTAAATTCTCCAACCAAACTCCCTCGAATATATTTTCTTATAGAGGTAATCTAAATTCTCAAACTTTGGAGAATTGGGTAAAAACCTAAATGGCCCATAATATGGCATGTATTTCTTTTTATTGCCTTTAAATTTTTTCGGGCTCTTTTAACCTCTTAGGACCTCGGATATTAAAATTCCTCCATTTTTTAGGTCCTTTTAAACGGTGGCTTTTGCGCAAAGGATAAATAATTACCTTTCGCAGCCCCTCCCCGTTTTCAAACAAAGCACACAAACTCACAAAACGGTTTTTATATGCACAATATCCTTATCAAAATTTTATCGCGCTTGGTTCGTTTTAAGGACAGGATTGAAGTGAAAACACCTAACCAACATGTGATAAGACAAGCACAATAATCAAACAAATCCGTGCATGTGTGCAATAAAGGAAATATGAGTCAAACATGTAGGAAGTAACACTTAATTACATCTTAATGACTCCAAACATTATAAAGCACATGAATGAATTGACCTATTATCTCAAAACACTATCAAATAGTCACATGAAGATAATGGAATGATGTTGTGACTCGGTCAACTTAAGTATTCATCCATAAACGGTGCAAACAAACCAAAACACAAATCTTTTTGTATTTTTCACAATTTTTCAAAATAAAATATATACAAAAGGTACATGTCATAACACTAGCAAATATAAATCATGAAACCACAACTAGTGTATGACAAACATGCAAACACAATCATCTATATGATATTGCAAGAGAAGAATCATGTGCAAGCAAATGAGAATCAACTTGTTTAAAATCTAGTGTATCCAAAAGTGATTTCCTAACCCAAATAGATGTGAAACGTCGTGGGGGGGCTTTGGGAACCACGGAAACACTAGACATAAACTTCCTAGGACTTCTTCCAAGATCAAAACAGAAATGCCTAAGGTGACCTTTCCTACCACAATGTGAACATGTGTAAACGGGAGGAACGACACCTAAAGTGTGATATTTTCTAACGTCCATGGGATTAATTGACCCTCTAAAACAGATAATGGTCTTGGCTCTAGCACTAGAAGCATGAGAACAAGATGAGCCATTACCATTACTGTCAAATCTACTTGATTCATTTAAATCATTTTTTAACTCCAAATTTTTTTATTCAAGCAACAAATTAGACTCTTCCCAAGATAGGGATTGCTTTTTCAAATTTTCAATTATTTCAAAAAGGGTGTCTCTCTCCCCCTTAATTAAAGCAAACTTTTCCCTAAGAGTCTCTTCACGTGACACAAACTCATTGACTAAAATATTTCTTTCATCTTTGGCACAAACACAAACCATCGAGTTTTTAAGGTCTTCTAATTCGTTTTCTAAAGCATGGACCCTATCATCACACTCCTTCTTGGACAATTTTAAAGAATCAAAGTCATGGTCCAAGGAAACAAATTTTTCACGATAAAAATCTCTTTGATTTTGAACCGTTTGCAAAAGATCCATCGCGGATTTAAAACGAGAATTTTCTTTTTCCAAAACTTTAATTCTTTTGCAAAGTTTCAAATTCAAAGTTTTTAAATTTTCAGCATGGTCGTGAACTTTTTCAAAAATAGGCACTTTATTATATAACTTCTCCATTTGAACACGCACTTTTTCAAAAATCAATTTTTTTAGAAAATTGATATCTTAGAAAAAAATTTGCGAAAAATAGGAATACGCGATAGATTAGCGTAACCTGCTCTGATACCAATTTGAGAAACGTGTGTGCTCGCGTTCAAATGATCAAACCATATATAAAACCCTTTTAACACAAACAAACCCTAAACATGCAGCAGTATGTGATTGAATAAATAGATAATCTACGCAAGAACATTCAAACACATGCAATTAAGGAAAAATCCCCCTCAGGGGCAAAACCATTTATTTTCACTATAATTTGTAAGAGAACGGCTTACAATCGGATTACAATGAAAATACAAGTTGACTAAGAATTACCCTCGGGTATCGGATTCTGTAGTCGCGGCTGGAATTATCCCTTTCCAGTAGGGCTGCAATGAAGAAGAAGAACGGTCTCCTCCACAAGGGTTGAACAAACCAAAGTTGTGTTCTTGGGTTGCAAAAGGATTCACAAAGGTTTGGAAGAATTGTGTGAATCAAAACATGAGTCTTGGGACTCAAATATATGAAGACTAGGTGTATTTGGACTCTCAAATTCGTCTCCTAAAGTCTTGCAAAACAACTCCCCCGAAGCTGGTATTTGTAGGAAAAAATATGAAGAGTTCCGCTTTTTTAAAACTCTAAAAATCTTATCAGCGTACAGGTACACCGAACCCCATCTGGGGTACACCGAACCGGTTTGGTTGTACCATTCTGGTATGGGGTTAAAAAACAGCATTCTTCAAGGAATTTTCTCCAACTTCAAAAGGTCATAACTTCTTCATCGTAGCTCGGATTGAGGTGCCGTTTCTTACAGTATCTTCGTTGCGGCGAGCTCTTCAACTTTCCAGTTGACCAGACCTCCGAACTATGGATGTGAAATTATGAAAACGCCCTTGAACTTCCCTATCAAGCCTTGTTTCACTGTTTTGACTTCCCCTGCGTTCCACTCGCATTCTGTGCCTAAAATCAAGGAACGTGAAATCGTTGTGGCAGATGAGGGACACATTTAGGAGTTGTTGAATGCTTGATGCTTGGAATTCGGATAGAGGTCGTCGTGAGCGATCGTGTAGAGACGTGCCAGATGTAGCCGAATGTAGCGGCGTATGACATACAAAACTGTAAGATAACGGACATGAGAATTATGTCCTTACAAACTTATTGTTATAATGTTATGCCTTTTGGTTTGAAAAATGCAGGTGCGACATATCAGCGGCTGATGAACAAGGTTTTTGTTGAACAAATCAGTTGCAATATGGAAGTCTATATTGACGATATGCTGACAAAAAGCAAGAAAGCTGCAGATCATCTAGTTGATTTAAGCCAGACTTTTGATCAATTGGATAAATATCAAATGAAGTTGAATCCGACGAAGTGCACATTTGGAGTACGGGAAGGCATGTTCCTCGGGTACATTGTCAACCAACGAGTCATTGAAGCAAATCCTGAAAAGATCAAAGCTCTGCTAGGGCTGCGATCTCCAACGACGAAGAAGGAGGTACAGAGTCTCACAGGACGAGTAGCAGCACTCAACATATTTGTATCACGAGCAACTGATAGATGTCTCCCATTCTTCAAGACACCCAGAAAGACTTTTGAGTGGAATGATAAATGTGAGAAAGCTTTTCAAAACTTGAAGAAATACTTGGGAGCACCTCCACTGCTGTCCAGGCCGGTGATGGGAGAAAAATTATATTTGTACCTTGCAGTGCCCGAGAATGCAGTTAGCTCGGCGTTGATCAGAGTGGAGAATGGAGTGCAAAAAACAATTTACTACACAAGTAAGGCCTTCCGAGGAGCAGAGATCAGATATCCAAGGCTGGAAAAGTTAGCATTGGCGCTGATTGAAGCAAGTAGAAGAATGAGGCCATATTTCCAAGCTCACACCATAGTAGTATATACCGATATGCCATTGAGGCAAACCCTTCATAAACCAGAAAAATCAGGGAGATTGATGTACTGGGCAATAGAGCTCGGTGAATATGATATAGTTTATGAACCCAGATCATCGCTAAAAGGGCAGGCTGTAGCGGATTTTATAGCAGAGTTCACCTATCCTGATACCCCCGAGGAGCAAAAGTTGCTCGCTGATAAACTTGTGGATGTTACAGGATCAACAAACACAAGCTCAGACCAACTCCGGTTGGTAAAAGAGCAAGTGGATGTTACAGGATCAACAAACACAAGCTCAGACCAACTCCGGTTGGTAAAAGGGCAAGTGGATGTTACAAGATCATCAAATTCGAGCTCAGACCAATTCCGATTGGTAAAAGAGTAAGAAGAGATGATCGATAAAGAGCAAGAAATATTCGGGGAGGACGAAAGGAAGCAACAAATATTTGACCGAGGAACTCTGACAGATCATAAATTTGAAGACGAGTTACCTATATGGAGGCTATGTGTAGATGGCTCATCTTGCACTGCAGGATGTGGCGCGGGGATAGTTTTGAGCACTCCAGACGAAGTCGACATGGAATACGCCTTGCGTTTCCAATTCAAAGCTTCCAATAATGAGGCTGAGTATGAGGCCATGATTGCAGGACTTAATTTTGCGAAAATTATGGAGGCGCAGCAGGTTATTGTTTTCAGTGATTCTCAATTAATTGTAAATCAAATGTTGGGAGTATATGCAGTTAGAGGAGAATTAATGATCAGATATCATGCAAAGGCAAAGGAGCTTGTGTCAGAATTTGCCGCTATTCAACTGGTCAGAATACCAAGAATGGAGAATGCGAGAGCAGACGCCCTAGCTCGACTAGCATCAGCTACTCGTACCGAGCTACGATGAACAATCCCAATTGAAGTTTTAGCTGGTCGGAGTATAGATGAAGATCTGACGATGAACTTTATCACCCTTGATTTAGGACCATCTTAGATGGATCCCATCAGGGCGTATATTGAGGAGGGAGAATTACTAGTTGACAAGCTCGCAGCCAAGAAATTGAAGTTTAAAGCTGCTCGATATGTATTAACTAACGGTATTCTTTATAGACGAGGAATTATGGCAGGTTTGCAGAGATGTGTACATCCCTCCGAGGTGAAAGAATTGATTGAAGAGATCCATGAAGGGTCCTGTGGAGCACATGTAGCATGTCGGACGCTTTTGCAAAGGGTGATGACGCAGGGATACTACTGGCCGACGATGAGGGCTGATTGTATAGCCTATGCCAAGAAATGTGACAAGTGCCAACGCTTTTCCTCCATCCGAAGAACTCCACAAGCATTGTTGACACCCATAACTTCTCCTTGGCCATTTGCCATGCGGGGAATTGATTTGGTTGGGCCACTGCCAACGACCCGAGGAAGGTTCAAATACCTCGTCGTCGTAGTGGATTATTTTACTAAGTGGGTAGAAGCTGAGCCACTCATTGATATGACGTACGAGAAGGTGTACCAATTTGTTTGGAAGAATATCATTTGTCGATATGGTCTTCCTCATGCTTTCATCACAGACCATGGAACACAATTTGATAACGAGGAGTTCGCTGCTTATTGTCATCAATCAAATATTTTGAAGGTCCACTCAGCACCAGGCCATCCTCAAAGCAATGGACAAACTGAAGTGACAAACAGAACGCTGCTGAATGGTTTGAAGAAAAGATTGGATGATGCGAAAGCAAACTGGATCAACGAGCTACAATCAGTACTTTGGGCTTATCGAACTACTTCCCGAGTAGCAACAGGAGAATCACCATATATGCTGGCGTTTAGAAGTGAAGCTGTTATACCTGCCGAGTTGGGCCTCCCAACACACAGGGTTCTGAATTTTAATTCCCCTGTCAGCGACTTAATGAGAAGACTGGATTTAGACATGCTCGAGGAAGTTAGAGAAGAAGCAGCCATTAGAAATGCTGCTTACCAGCAGCGAACAACTTTGTTCTACAACAAAAGGGTGAAGAAGTGCGACCTGAAAGAAGGAGATTATGTGCTGAAGAAAGTCATTCAAAAGCACAATAAGCTGGAGGCAAACTGGCATGGACCATACCGAGTTACAGAAGTTGTTCGACCAGGAACTTACCGAATAGCAACTCTAGAAGGCAAGGAGTTTAAAAATGCATGGAATGCAGAGCACCTACGCAAGTATTATCAGTGATGAATAAAATGAAGAGATTCTGCCAAATTCTTTCTTTTTATTGAAAGTTTTTCGAGGAATACTAGTGCTACACACTACTCGGGGCAAAACTCGGTAAAGCTCAGGCTACTCAAATTTTTTCTCAAAAATTCCAACTAAGGTTGGTCGAGAAACCTATATTCCTCCGGGAAGTAAAGCTACCAATATTCCTCCGGGAAGTAAAGCTACCAATATTCCTCCGGGAAGTAAAGCTACCAATATTCCTCCGGGAAGTAAAGCTACCAATATTCCTCCGAGATGTAAAGCTACCAATATTCCTCCGGGAAGTAAAGCTACCAATATTCCTCCGGGAAGTAAAGCTACTAATATTCCTCCGGGAAGTAAAGTTACCAATATTCCTCCGGGAAGTAAAACTACCTATATTCCTCCGGGAAGTAAAGCTACTTGTATTCCTCCGGGAAGAAAAAATTTTGTATTCCTCCGGGAAGAAAAACTTTGTATTTCTACGGGAAGTAAAACTATATGTTTCTCGGGAAATAAAAGTATTCCTAAAAATGTCAACTTATGTCGGTTAGGAAGTAAGTATATTCTCGAAAATGCCAACTTGAGTTGGTCAGGAAGTAAAATTATTTCAAAAAGACTAACTATGGCTGGTCGGGGATAAAAACCCACCAACTGTAGTTGGTCGACAAGGAAAATTTAACGACCTTGGATGGTCGGAAACATTTAAGAGAAAAATCTACTAACTATGGCTGTTCGGGGATAAAAACCCACTAACTGTAGTTGGTCGACAAGTAAAATTTAACGACCTTGGTTGGTCGAAAACATTTTAAACATTTTTTTATACTCGTAACTTTATTATTAAGTGATCGAGCAAGATTTTTTATACTCGTAACTTTATTACTAAGTTGGTCGAGAAACAAAACTTTATTATTAAGTGATCGAGCAACATAAATGATACTCTTAACTTTTTAATTATTACTAAGTTGGTCGAGAAACAAAACATCATTTTTACCAAGTGACTACTCGACAATAAGTTGATCGATAAACTACACAATATTGTTATCTTTTTTAACAGATATGCATGCACAAATATAAAGTGTTTGATAATTACAAGACAATAGCAATTAAGATTTGCAAACAAAAATGAAAGTCTTTCATTGAAATCAAAATAAATTACATTGATAATGAAATGAAAGTTACATTGACATTGAAATGTATACTAACTAATACATCAAAATTACTATTCTACTGGTCTTTTCCCCTCTGCTTTTGACACAGGTTCCTCGCTAGCAGGCGGATCATTTAAAGCCAGAGGAGAATTTATAAAATTGAGATCCTTCAACATCCTGACATTCATCACGGATGGTCGATCTAAGAGATGCTCGGGAAGAGATATATCGTCTTTTGAATGAAGATTGTAGTCGCCGAGATACTTTGAAATCAAGCTCCGAGGAATGGCCCGTGCGGGGATCCAACTCATATCCAATTTGTACGGTGGCACAGGTAAGTCGAGTATCCCGGGATCATGGTAGTCCCACAAGTAATGACCCTGTTCGAGTTGCAGCACACCTAGGGCATTCAACCAGCCCTGCTTGTAGCCCTCATTATTGGCATTCTGGATACGATCGTCCAAATGGTATAGTGCTTCGTTGTATCCAGCCATCCAGAACTCCCTGGGCTATTTGTGGAACTGATATGTTAGCCTCTCCAGCTGCTCGTGGAGATTTTTAACGAAGAGCTCTTTGTTCTCCAATATAGATTTCTTCTCAGAGAGTTGCTCTTCCAAGTCCCTGATTTTCTTTGACATTGCAGCCAAAGCCTGGTTCTTCGCCATCAGCTGGAAGGCCTAGTTTTCTAAGGCAGACTGAGTCCTCTGTTCCTCGATAGGAATCCGAGATGCTCTTGCTCATCCCCGAGAAGATGTGGAAGGGCCAGACCTCTTCAAGGTTTCCAACTCGTCCCTCAAGTTGGCGTTCTCGACCTCTAAGAACGAGAATTCCTCATCGGTCACTGGGATGAAGGCTTTTGAAGAAGAGGCTGCAGACTTCAACTGTGATAGCTCTTTCTGCAAATTGTTGTTCTCTTGCTCTAGTAACTCGGTAATTTGTCTGCACTCCTCGACCTCACTCCTCAAGGTTCTCTCCCTCACATCGTACCCAGCAAAAAGCTTCTCGTATCCCTTGTCGGCAATGATCTGCTAGTACTTCTTCTCGTAACCCTCATGCAACAGGGCAGTTGATTCTTTGTATTGTAGCTGAAGGTCTTCGAGGGTGCCTTGGAGATCCTCGATCATATCATAATAGGCCACATTATTGGCCACTGCTCGATCAAGTAGACACTTCAGATATTGATATGCTTCAACTGCCTGTTCTAAAGCATCTTGGCCGAGGATGTCGACGACTTGTGCTGCACTCAGGTCTGTGTGACCAGCCTTAAAGTATTCATTGCATTGTCACAGCAGCTTTGTATCATGAACAGATAACAATTCCATCCTGGCCAGAAACTAGCAGAGAAAGAAAGAGCAATAATCAATAAGAAGTACAAGCAGAGTATGAATAGAAGATAGACAACAGTATGTAAAAAGTCCAAGTTTTATTATATCATAGTTCAGAGTTACAAGTTCTGGGTTACATTTGATAAAAGAAAAATAAAATGTAAAGATAAACCCGAATAACTCTACACCTTTTCCTTGTCTCCCAAAACCTTCTCGGGAGGCTGGGACGAGGAAGTAGGTTGCTCGGAGGGAATGGATAGTTGCTCGGGGAGCACTGGCAATTGGTCGAAGGAAGTAACGATTTGCTGAAGTTCCTCGGCAGCAGGCTGAATGGCTGGGGGATGATCTCCCATCACCATAGAAGACTCTTCGGAGGCAGCTTCGTCCTCTTCTAAGTCTTCAGGAGTTGAAGGGGGACCAGGGATGTGTTGCTGAAAGAGCTCGGAATTTTCATCCACTTTCATCTCCTGAAGAGCAGCAACCCATCCATACCTAAAGTATTTGAGGCTGCCATAGTCCACTTGCGACACCATGACAGCCAACCCCTTGTTCCACCCCTTGTCCCAGCCAGCGCTGAAAGACTTCTTCACAACCATTTTTCTCTTCAGCTTCTCCGAGGAAAGCTTCTCGGATAGAAGGTTCTCGGTAGTCTTCAGTTTGTTTTCAACCTCCTCCTTCTGCCGACTTACTTCCTGAAGTTGGCCCAACCTTTCCTCAGCAACCCTGAGCTTATCTTCAAAATCCCCAGCAGTTTTGAGCTTCTTTTCGAGCTCTTTATTTGCCTTCTCCAGGGCATTCATTTTTTTCTCCAACTCCTTGGAGACATCAACAGCTCGAGCTTTCTCCTGCTCGGTGGAGGCAAGCTTCTTCTCCCAAACAGCCTTATCAGTAGCATATGTCTGGAGAGAATCCTCTAGAGACTTCATAGCTTCCTCCAGAGCTCCCTCCACGCTAGACGAGGAGCATGAAGCTTTAATTGCTTCATCCTTCTTCAGAATTATATTGAAGCAGCTCGTCAACTATGAAAAGAAAAAGAAAGCAAGTCAGAAACAGAAATGCCAAGGGAAATATGAAAAGTTCAAAGTAAGAAGACTTACAGAAGCAAGGTGGCGAGCAGCTAACGAAGTGACCATGTCCCGAGTAAGGTTTTCTTCAGTACCTTGGACCTCGGGAATGATCCAGGACTTTACCGAGCTCATGGCAGAGCTAGGGGGAACAAAAGTTGGAACATCGATTCTAGTAACTGGGGCTGAGTAATGGTGTCAGCCAAATTGACCGAGGAGCTCTTCTTCAGCCTCCTCGGGGGAACAGGAACAGATTCAACCAAGGAAGAACCCTTGGTCGGTGATATTACAATCACCTCTCCAGGAGCAGCAAACCTGCTCGGAGCCACTGCGGGCTTCTCGGCAACCTTCACAACAGTAGCCGAGGAAGGTGCATCATTCTTCTTTGTCCCCTCCCCCGGGACATCAACTTTACTTCTTTTTGCCTCTCCAGAACCAGAGGCAGGCTTCTCGAAGAGAGTGGGAGGTCTTCTCTTCTTCATTCTTTCACTCAAAGGGATGTGAGATTCAGGCGAGGAGCTGGTGGAAGCTGGTACTGGCTCTGATTCACTTATTACTGGACGAGCAGTAAAAGAGGTTGTGTAGCTCTTGTACTGCAGCAGATATGAGGCTGATCTAATGTGCTCGTCGATAACATATTGATGCAGACTCCAGATAAGTTTCAAATGCCTTATATTGACATCTTCTTCTTTTGGGCACTTTCTTTTACTGTCAACTGCAAATAAATAAACATTGAAATATCAGTGGCACATTTTATCAAACACAAAAGAAGCATGATTTCAAAACAAATAAAATGAAATAAAAATAACCTATCCCATTGCCATAAGGAGGGCATCTGGGACCCTGATAAACTTCATCTCCAGATAAAGGAGCATGTTGCCAATTTTTTATGACAACCCCATGCTCAAAATAATCCCTATTGGCATCAGGGAGATTGACTACTAAGGCTCTATTTAAAAATCTAGTTTTTAAATAAAAAATGTTATCATTAACTGCCCATCTATAGCAATACATGATTTCTGGAATTCCTATGCGAGTTCCATGGACTTGATTTAATTTATGAACCCCATTAACTATTCTCCATGTATTGGGGGCTATTCTTGCAGGAACAACGTCAAAGTAATGACAAAATTCCAGACATAGAGGATTTGGTGGAAAAGAAAATTCACACTCAGCAATAAAGAGGCTGGAGAACCAATGTCCCTCAGCCAAATAGAAATAATCAGAAGGCTCAGAAAGCTCTTCCAAGACAACCCAGGAGGGAATAAAAAAATGAGAGCGGAACTTATCAAGAGATTCAACAGGGTAAACCATGATGAATAAAGGAAAATGAAAAAGAAGAAAGAAGATCTTACAGAAAAAGAGTGGATCTGTTGAAAACGAATGATGGAAGAAGATGAATACACAGGAGAGAAAGAGACTATGGAAAACTTGAAGATACAAATTTGGAAAGGTAGAAGACGATGGGATTGTCTGTGACGCTTAAATACCTTACCTTGGGAAAAGGAAAAAGTAATGATTACGAAAAGAAACGATTACGCTACCGGCGGCTAAAAGGACAAAAAGTACGCGGGAATCGAAGCGAGCAGAAACTTCAAAAAAGCTTGATTCTACGAATTTGGAAGGAGAAATAAATACGAAGGAAACACTCCTAAAAATCAGGAGGACCATTTAAAGCTACCATATTTAGAGAAAGAATGTTCCCTACTCCTCAAATTTCGAACTATGAAACATTAGGGGCTTCTGTTGATACCAAATTTAGTCTGCTGACATGGCCTAGTTGAATGAAGACACGTGGAAATCTACATGGCAACAACAAACACTTCTGAGGAACTCACACGCTCCGAAGAACAAGACTACAACGAGGAACACTGCTTCCCCGAGGAATTCACACGCTCCGAGGAACTCTTAAGTACCGAGAAGCTTAGGCGGTCCGAGCTGTACCTCAAACAAAGAATTAATTGCTGGATAACCAACAGTTCAACTGATTCATTAAATGCTTATCATTCAGACGCACACGCTTAAGGGGCATTAAATGTATTACCCTTTCATATGTACCTAATTTAATGTGTTACCCTTTCACATTACAGCCTCAGGGCTATAAATACATTGTACAATCCTCATTGTAAAGGGACCCTCGGACCGGAATTTCTTGAGAGAACTTGTAATCGAGAATTACCAAACACTCAACAATAACATAACAGTGGACGTAGGCCATCCTTATAGGGCTGAACCACTTTAAAATTCTTTGTCTCATTTATTTATCTGTGATTGAATAATTAGAGTGATCTAATTTTTTACATCAACAAGGATATTTGTGGCTTCTTACTGAATATATGTTGAGGAAAAACCTATTTGAACCTTGAATATTGAGTGAGGCTCGGGAATAATTAAATTAAGAAGTAAAGTTATGATATTTTAATACGTGGGATTTAAAGAGATATAATGCTACGTATGGGGATAATCTAAGGGTAATATGTGTACCTTGTTGATAGTATACTATAGGTATGATAATACCTATTTGATTGATTGATGATTATGTGTATGACATACCTAGCTTACTTGCTATCGATGGGAGGTTTGCGCGTGAGGGCAGTCATATCCTGATGAATCCATGGGATCTTTGACTTGTCGCTCGAGAACATAGGTCTATGAAAGACTTATCGGGGAGTTGATAAGTCCGCTGACTGTGGGTACGTAGGTATGTGCGTGATCCATGGATACGAGAACTATGTTCGCCTCTAATTTGTTTATTGATATTTGTGGTTCGAGGAATTCTTACCGAACCTTTTGTCTCCTATTCGGCGACCAGCGATATTAGGACATGATAGCAGAGTAATGCATTGCACCGCAGCTGTGACTCAGGGTGCCGTATTATATATGAATATATATATAATGGATTAAATGAATGAATGGATATATTGTGGTTAAATCATCTACTGTGTGATAATTGTAGATAATGGCAAATTTAGAAAAAGAATTGAAGTAAGTTAATGAATGTTTATTGAAAAGCTTGATTCATGTTAATGAGAAACAATTCAAAATTGAGAAATATATAAGAAGAATTACAACGAATGATATGGGACATACGGGGTTGTGATATGGGAATGGAATCATATGATGGAAATTAGTAATGAGGAACCATTAACTAGGAGGTTAATAGGAAACGTTAAGTGTGCACTCTAGTTGAGAGGTGAGAATAGCAAGTGAGAGTTGGATCTAACATGTACATAATAAATGCTTTATTGCACTTGTTAAATACTTGCTGTTTTAAAAATCATTTTCACAATCGGGCTCTGACCCGTTTCCTTGCATATTTTCTTTTCTATTGTATCTCCTATATCAGGTGTCCAGCAACAGGGACGCCAACCTTAGCGGATTATGTTGAACTATGGAGCTATGAAGTTTTTGCTTAGACGCCTATCATCTTTTGATTCACAGTATTCTTAGTTAGGGCATGTCGCCCAAAGGATTCAGTTATCATTTTCTATTGGAGTCAAATACTATTGTATTCGGGTCTTTGTAATACAGTTGTTATTAATGGGATTACTGTTATGGATTAATATTACTTGGTAATGTTTATTCCAATTGCATTTAAATTCTTTTTATGTTATCTATTTGGTTATCAGTGTTGTAGAATAAAATGTGTTGTGTTATTCTTAAATTGTAAATGGATTTTATTGAATTAAAATTTGGAAAGTTTTTAACACCAGTTTAATTGAGTATTGGGTGAGTTGTAAATGTTTTCGACAGTGATGCTAAGAATGAGCCAACTGTATATTCTGTTTTAAATTGGTATGGGGTTGGCCACCCAGTATTTAACGGGGTGTTACAGGTGGTATCAGAGCATCAGGTTCTAGTGTCCTTTAGGATCTGTGCGGCTTACTATGTTTTCAGCTTAGCGTTCTTTGATGTAGAGCCCTATGAGTAGGATTATTACTTTTCTATGTTCGCCTACGTGCTTCAGTTTTTTTGTCATATCAAATACTGATAGTGTTCTCTTGTTTTAGATGCCTCCTCGACGTGCACCTCAGCCCGTCCCAGCTCAGGGTACGATGACTGCGGACGAAGTTGCTGCAATTATCGCTCAGGCAGTCAATGCAACTCTAGCTGCTGTTCAGCAGGCTCCAGAACCGACACCGATTGTGCTACCCGCGCAAAGGCAAGTGTTTCCTACTGCATGGGAACGAGCGAGGGATGCCTTTCAGAAGGCGCACCCACCTGAGTTTCAGGGAGGATCAGATGTTGTGACTGCTAGCCAATGGAAGAAAGATATCCAACGGCACTTGAGAATGCTCGAATGCACTGAGGTTCAACGTCAAATACTAGCCACATTCAAGCTAGTAGGGGCAGCTTTGCAATGGTGGGAAGCTACGACCACTATGGAGGAGAGGGACACAATGACTATCCAAGACTTTTGGATACGGTTTGGTGGGAAGTACTTTCCTTCCGCCATCCAGACAGAGATGAGACGGAAACTACTTGATTTGAAGCAGGGAGGGAAGACTGTGGAGGAATATGAGGAAGAATTTACGAGATTAACTAATTTGGTACCAGCTGAAGTACCTACTGAGGAGAGGAGAATTCTAATGTTCACTGATGGGTTGAACTATAAGATTCGCCAGCATTTATTGGGAAATCTTTCACTACATACATATGCAGATGTTCTTAATGCTACAATGCTTCACTGCCAGGATAACCGCTTTCATGTTCAGGGTGTTAATCGAGGGTTTGGGTCAAGCCTGCAAGACAAGACTACTGGGGGCAGTTCTAGTGGGACTCAGCCAGGGCAGAGTCATCAGCGTCAGGGTGAGTAGGGTTCCCAGACAGGGGACTATGCTAAGCGTTTGCGATCTGGAGATTCTCGATTTGAGGATAGAGGTATTGGGCAAGGACAACAGGGCTATCAGGGCCAGAGACAGGCTCATCGGGGCCAAGGGAAGGGAGTTAATGGCCAGTAAGTTCGGGGTCAACTGGGGCAAAGTGGTGGAAAGTTTATGGGAAAATGTTTCGTGTGTGGCAAGTATGGCCATAAACGCCAAGATTGTCCTGATAAAGACAAATTCCCTCAGCAACAAAATGCTCGACAGGAGCCACAGGTACCAGTGTTTCCACCAGCTGCTCTTCCAGCTCCAGCTCCGGTGCTAGCACTACCTCCCATTCCAGCAGCACCCGCGCAGCAGGGTCAGTACGGGCGTGTATATAACGTCCATCAGGCAGCGAATCAACAACCACCCGCGAATGAGGGTATGTTTTCTATCTAAGGAATTTTGAGGCATATATTATTTTTGTAGCGATTTTTATTGTGTGGGCAAATGGGTTGCTAAACTTAGCCTATAGCACTGTTATTTACGTAGACTCACTGAGGGGTGTGGGACACCTTTATATTACATGTTATCACGTGGGTTTGATTTTTATCACGGGATTACTTACCTTGGGCATGTCCGAGCGTGATGTGACTATCGGCGTGCATTGACTTGTGGTATACGAGAGCGTATGTACTACTACTATCCTGCATCTTGTCTTCTATAGAAGAGTAGATGAGTAGACTCTATTTGAAATTGATAAAACCAAAATTTTTGTTTAAATCGAGAAAACCAATTTTTTTTTTACGTCGATAAATTTAATTTTTATATACTATTGACTAAGGACCTGAGGAGTTTCGATGACCGACTACTTTAGATAGTGGTGTATCGAGGGGGTTCCTTGTTTGGATTTCGCTTGCGAGACACCCCACGCATGAAACTAATAACAGTTGGGAGTCGAAATAAGTTAGGTCTTTGGGATATGACTTTATAACCTTTGCGAAAATTTCTATATTGAAAATGGTACGATAGGGTGTATGGGCGCCCTGGATAATTGAATTGTAGTAGTGTTCATAATTGTGAAACAGTAAGTAGTTGTGACTTCAGGATTTATTTGTTTAATAAGTGAGGATCATAAGGACGGTATAGGGAACATTGGGTAAAGTTTAAATTCGATTCAGTTGAAACTATATGGTGAGGCTTGGCGTATAACATAGATAGGGATTTTCGCTAATGTACTGTATGGGCGGTACGGCTTAGATTTCTTGTGATGTGAGATTTATACTCGGAGTTGACCTTACCGGCATGATTTATATTCCTGAATTTCGGGACGAAATTCTGTTATAAGGGGGAAGTAAGTAATACCCCGTGATTTTAATGACTTTTAAAATGGGTTATATTTTAAATTAATGGATTAATTGGATTTTAATATTAATTAATTCATTTGGGTTTTGTCCGAATTGAGGATATTAAAATGTAAGATTCTGAATATTACTTAAAGATATTTAGGTAATATATGAATGTGATGTCATTGTTATGACGGGGTGAAATAATTTCGGTAATTTGGATTTTTAGTCAGACGCGGTATGGGACGTGTCGGGACTAATTTGTTAAATTAAAAAGGAAATTTATTTTCTATCGACCTTATAGTCATTGTGACTGCGTCGTTGCGTCCGGAAGGTTCGAAATAGTCAGAAAAGTCTATTCGTATGTTGATTTTGAGTCTCGGGTCATTTGGAAATGAAAGGACAACCCAGAAGGGCATTTTGGTCATTTTTCTAGGGGGGATGAATAGTGATTTCGGGTTTTGTCTTATTATAAGTATTGGTAGATTAAGTGTACGTGGGTTATACATCTCCTCTTCACAAATTAGAGAAGTAATCTTCCTAGAGAGAGTGAAAGGGTGCTTGGGAAGGGAAAAAGCCTACTTGGGAAGGAGAAGAACTAAGAACTAAGTGTCACCACCACCAACCACCACCGGAGGCTAACCGGAGAAGGGAGAACCACCTGAGATATACTACACCAAAGGATCAGACCTTCATTAGAGGCAAGTGTTTGATAATGTCAATTTAAGTTTGTATATTGTCCATGTTAGAATAGTTATGAAAAGAGAAGATCATTCATGTTTGGAATAAATAATGGAGTTATTAAATGGATTTCTGGAAACTGAAATGATATAGGAATTAAACTTATGTTGTAGGTTGATAATAATCCACGAAGTAGTCATGAATCTGTTGAAGAAATTATAAAAACCATTGATGTGTTCTTGTAGAAGATATGTTGATAATTTTCTGGAAATAAGGATATAAACATGCTTTTTAATCCAATCTCTTGATGATTCTAGGATGTTTAGATCATTAGAAATCATTTGTGTATGTTGATACATCGTGTAGTAAGGATTATAAGTCATTTTGGATGCTAATATGAAGGTTAGAATGAATAAAAATGGTGAAACCCGTAGTTGCAGAAATGCAGAAAAAACAGGCCGTGACCTGCGGATCGATCGATCGACCCCCTGCCTTCGATCGATGGACCTCCCCAGAATTCCTATAGTTGTTTCTTTTAATGTTGATTCTTATCCCAAAACTTTGGTAGATCTTTGGTGATTGTTAATTGGATATTATGGGACTTATATTAGTTCAGTAAGCCCTAGTTAAGACTTGGATTAATTTGATTGGGATTTAATTGATTGAGAATAATGATAATTAATTTAAAGGAATTTCGGTTGCTAGATTCAATTGATGGATTTTAATTGGTATGCATGAGGATTAAATATAGGACCAGTAGGTATGATCGAATATAATACCTGGGTATCCTTAAGTTTACAAGAGGGTTTAATCCTAAGTGAAAGAAGAGGTGTTTATAAGAGATTTGAAACTATCGGTTTTAACCCTAATGAAAGGGGGAGTTTGATTCGTAGTAATTCGGGATATATTACGATATGGACCAGTAGGATATTGGTGGCTTCTTACCGAATATATGTTGAGGAAAAACCTATTTGAACCTTGAATATTGAGTGAGGCTCGGGAATAATTAAATTAAGAAGTAAAGTTATGATATTTTAATACGTGGGATTTAAAGAGATATAATGCTACGTATGGGGATAATCTAAGGGTAATATGTGTACCTTGTTGATAGTATACTATAGGTATGATAATACCTATTTGATTGATTGATGATTATGTGTATGACATACCTAGCTTACTTGCTATCGACGGGAGGTTTGCGCGTGAGGGCAGTCATATCCTGATGAATCCATGGAATGTTTGACTTGTCGCTCGAGAACATATGTCTATGAAAGACTTATCGGGGAGTTGATAAGTTCGCTGACTGTGGGTACGTAGGTATGTGCGTGATCCATGGATACGAGAACTATGTTCGCCTCCAATTTGTTTGTTGATATTTGTGGTTCGAGGAATACTTACCGAACCTTTTGTCTCCTATTCGGCGACCAGCGATATTGGGACATGATAGCAGAGTAATGCGTTGCACCGCAGTTGTGACTCGGGGTGCCGTATTATATATGAATATATATATATAATGGATTAAATGAATGAATGGATATATTGTGGTTAAATCATATACTGTGTGATAATTGTAGATAATGGCAAATTGAGAAAAAGAATTGAAGTAAGTTAATGAATGTTTATTGAAAAGCTTGATTCATGTTAACGAGAAACAATTCAAAATTGAGAAATATATAAGAAGAATTACAACGTATGGTATGGGACATACGGGGTTGTGATATGGGAATGGAATCATATGATGGAAATTAGTAACGAGGAACCATTAACTAGGAGGTTAATAGGAAACGTTAAGTGTGCATTCTAGTTGAGAGGTGAGAATAGCAAGTGAGAGTTGGATCTAACATGTACATAATAAATGCTTTATTGCACTTATTAAATACTTGCTGTTTTAAAAATCATTTTCACAATCGGGCTCTGACCTGTTTCCTTGCATATTTTCTTTTCTATTGTATCTCCTATATCAGGTGTCCAGCAGCAGGGACGCCAACCTTAGCGGATTATGTTGAACTATGGAGCTATGGAGTTTTTGCTTAGATGCCTATCATCTTTTGATTCATAGTATTCTTAGTTAGGGCATGTCGCCCAAAGGATTCAGTTATCATTTTCTATCGGAGTAAAATACTATTGTATTCGGGTCTTTGTAATACAGTTGTTATTAATGGGATTACTGTTATGGATTAATATTATTTGGGAATGTTTATTCCAATTGCATTTAAATTCTTTTTGTGTTATCTATTTGGTTATCAGTGTTGTAGAATAAAATGTGTTGTATTATTCTTAAATTGTAAATGGATTTTGTTGAATTAAAATTTGAAAAGTTTTTAACACCAGTTTAATTGAGTGTTGGGTGAGTTGCAAATGTTTTCGACAGTGATGCTAAGAATGAGCCAACTGTATATTCTGTTTTAAATTGGTATGGGGCTGGCCACCCGGTATTTAATTAGGCGGGATGTTACAGGTTATTAGACACAACAAAGAATACAGTGACATGCGTAGACTCACCACTGGGGAATGGGTCTTTGATTTTCTTTATATGCCGGGGTGTAGGTATAGAGATTGGTAGCTTGATTTTACCTGCAGACATGGTAGTTTTAGATATGCATGAGCACGATGTCATTATTGGTATGGATTGGCTCGCCGCGTACAGAGCCATGATAGATTATTTCAATAGGAGTATTATTTTTGCCATTCTAGGGTAGGAGATGTTTTTAGTGGCGATGCCTCGCCCAGAGGGAGGATCTTCCACCCATTTGTATTACATAGAGGAGGATACCTCTAAGGAGATTGTGATTCCCCTGGATTCGATTCCAGTCGTTCATGAGTTTTCGGATGTATTTGAGGAGATACCGGGCCTACCCCCAGTCAAGAAATAGATTTTGTCATAGACTTAATGCCAGGAACTCGGCCGATAGCACATGCACCATACCGTATGGCTCCAGCAGAGATAAGGGAGTTACGGGATCAGATAGAGCAGCTGTTAGGCCAGGACTTCATTCGTAGGAGCACCTCACCTTGGGGCGCTCCGGTGTTGTTTGTGAAAAAGTGAGATGGTTCATTGAGGTTATGCGTGGATTACCTGGATCTAAACAAGGTCACGATATAGAATAAATATATGTTGCTTCAAATCGATAACCTATTCGACCAGCTGAGAGGAGCAACCTTCTTTTCGAAGATAGATTTGAGGTCGGGATATCATCAGCTATGGATTAGGGAGCCGGATGTGTCGAAGACTGCTTTTTTGATGAGGTATGGATCCTATGAGTTCAGAGTCATGCCGTTTGGGCTGAAAAATGCTCCAGCCGTATTCATGGATTTAATGAACCGAGTGTTCAGAGAGTTCTTGGAACAGTTTGTCATCGTCTTAATAGATGACATCCTGATTTACTCACAGACTGAGGAGGATAATGTCGAGCACTTGAGACAGGTTTTTCACACTCTACGAGAGCATAAGTTATATGCTAAGTATGATGAGTGCGGATTTTGGTTACGGGAGGTACAGTTTATGGGGTATGTTGTGTCATAATTGGGGATATCGGTTGACCCAAACAAAGTGTCGGCAGTGAGGGAGTGGGGATAGCCCATGACACCGATAGAGGTGCATAGTTTCTTGGGGTTATATGGGTACTATTGGAGGTTCATCCGAGGATTTTCGAAGATAGCGGGTCCGTCGACGAATATGACTCGCAAAGGGGTACCGTATGTATGGGATGATGCTTGCCAATTGGCTTTTGATGAGCTGAAAGATAAGTTGACTTCGGCGCCAGTTCTTGCTTTGCCCAAGCTGAGAGTGGAGTACCTGATGTACACTGACGCCTCTTTACGAGGACTCGGGGGAGTACTTCAGTAGGAGGAGTAGGCTATAGCTTTTGCCTCCCGTAAGCTTAAGCCTCACGAAAAGAATTACCACACCCACGACCTGGAGCTAGCAGCGACCGTATTTGCATTTCGGATTTGGAGACATTACTTATTGGGGTAAAAGTTTCACTTATTCACAGACCACAAGTCACTGCAATACTAGTTCACTCATCGAGAGTTGAACATGCGTCAGCGCAGGTGGTTGGAGTTTGTGAAAGACTACCAGTTCGAGATATAGTACCATTCGGGTAAGACTAACGTAGTTGCTGATCCGTTGAGCCATAGACCGGAAGGTGATGTAGCGGAAGTATGGAGAGCGAAGTGGAAAAAATTAGGTCACCAGGATGCGGTAGCTCATTCCTTTATATCGGTTATGTCATCCACACCCGATATTGTCACGAGGGTGATACAAACACAAGCAGTGGATACGTTTTGCTAGGAGCAAATTATACGACTCTTAACTGAGGGTGCTGAATCCTATTCAGTGAGCTCTGATGGGGGTTTGAGATTTAATGGGAGATTGGTGGTCCCAGAAGGAGAAAACTTACGTCATGCAATGATGACACAATCGCACGGATCTAAATTTACAGTACATCCCTAAGGGGATAAGATGTACCAGGATATGAGGCAGCAGTACTGGTGGAGTGGGATGAATAAGGACATTACAGAGTTCATGTCCAAATGTTCTACCTGTCAGATGGTAAAGGTGGACCACTAGAGACCTCCAGGGTTACTTCAGTCGTTGGAGATACCTACGTAGAAATCGGAAAGCATTTCCATGGACTTTATTACTGGGTTACCTACAACACAGCGGGGTCACGATTCCATATGGTTTATAGTGGATCGGTTGACCAAGGTAGCTCATTTTCTGCTTGTATGGGCAGACTACACCGCGGACCAGTTTGAACAGTTATTCATTACCGAGATCGTTAGGCTACATGGGGTGCCCCTGGATATTGTGTCTGATAGAGACAAGATTTTCGTGTCGCGCTTCTGGGAGAGCTTTCAGGAGGCCATGGGTACAGAGTTGAGATTGAGTTCAGCTTACTAACCACAGACAAATGGACAAACAGAGTGTACCAATCAGGTGCTGGAGGATATGCTACGCATGTGTGTCCTTGATTTTAGAGGAGGTTGGGAGTCGTATCTTCCATTGGTAGAGTTCGCTTATAATAACTCCTATCAGTTCATGATCGGCATTCCCCCATTTGAGGCATTGTATGGTAGGCCTTGTCATTCTCCCGCTTATTGGCTAGAGGTGGGGGACAACAAGTTGCTCGGACCGTAGGTGATTCAGGAGATTTCATATAGGATTGAGCTTATCAGGAGTCGCATTCGGGTAGCCCAGGACCGACAGAATACGCCGATGCGAAGCGGTCCTTTCGAGAGTTTAGCATGGGGGACCAAGTATTACTGCGCGTATCTCCTATGAAAGGAGTATTGAGGTTCGGGAAGAAGGGAAAGTTAGCTCCGAGGTACGTGGGCCCATTTTCCATTATCGAGAGGATTGGGCCGGTGGCATACAGATTGGGGTTGCCAGAGCACTTGCACCGTATTCACGATGTATTCCACATCTCGTCTTTGAGATGATATCTTCGGGATGATATGGCCCACACTCACATCGCGATAGGGGAGGTTGACTTACAGCCCAACAGTTCTTATGAGGAGAAACCAATGGCTATCCTAGACCATAGCGAGAGGAAACTGAGGTCGAAGGTAGTTCCACTTGTACGGGTCCAGTGGGAGAATCATAATGTGGAGGAATTCACTTGGGAGTGCGAGGCAGATATGCTCAAAAAATATCCAGATCTATTTTTACTAGGTATGCCTTATTTTCCAAATTTTAGGACAAAATTCCGTTATTAGGGGGGAAGTATGTAATACCCCGTATTTTTATGGTTTTTAAATTTGGGGATTTATTAAATTTAATTGAGAATTAATTTAATATTAATTCAAAATTTTATTTTAAATATTTACTAGCGTGATGAGAGTTAGTAATTATTGGGAATTTGTTGAATATTACTAGATGAGTAAAGTAATATATAAAATTAATTTTTATTAAAATTGTCACTAGTGAATAAAATGACAATTATGGAAATTTAAGTCGGGATGCGCCTGTGTCGTGACTAAATTATTATTATAAAAGTGAATAGATGTTCGGAAGGGTCGAGATAGTCAGAAAATTGTACCCGTGGGTTTAGTTTGGGTCTCGGGGCATTGTTTGGCCTAATTGGCACCCCAGGAGGGTATTATAGTCATTTTGTATTTTTGGGTAATTAAACCCACGAATTTCCTTAGATATATCAGTTATTAGAGGTTAGCTTTAGGGTTGACAATCACAGAAACATAAGAACGGCAATTAGAGAAGAAGGTAGGAAGCTTTCCAAAAAATCCAAGGCTAAGAACCCATCCAATTGCACCACCACCACCGCCAAAACATAGATCGTAAGACGAGGAACACAGCCATATCCTCATCATCATCAAATCAGACATCAGAATACCAGGCAATTATCTATCTTGCTTTTCTTTCAGTTAATGTTTCACCCATGTTAGAATAGGATGTTAAACACATGTTTCATGGAAGAATTTAATGATTTAGAGAATTAAATCACATGTTTTAGAGGAGATAGATATATTCTGGAAATCTCAATCATATGTAGAGGATTACCCATGAAATTGAATGGATTTAGAAGCAAGAAATCTGGAAAAGAATTAGAAGAATGGAAGTTTTATGAAAAATTAGGGTTCATGATAATTATGATGTTTTACCCCATTAATTCAGTAACTTTAATGAATTTGTATACGTTTCATGTAGGAAATCATGTATATAGGTATATGTGACCAGTAGTAATGTTGTTTGGGAGTTTGGGGATCGTTAATGGAGTTTTGGTTGAGGTTGGAGAAGAAACCCCGTAGTTAACAATGGCAGAATTCGGAATAATTGCTTGATCGATCGATCGATCCCTCCTGGAAAATTGCATATTTTTCCCCTTTTTGTTTAATCCGTGTAAAATACGTAGGAACACTCGGATATCATTTAAATAGTATCATGGGTCATGAAGATGACCAGTAGGGTTTAAGTAGACTCTGTTGAGTGAAATTTAATATGGGATAAAATTTTGGGTTAATGGGGGGGGGGGGGGGGGGGGGGTTAGTCACACGTTGGAAATTGTGCGTACGTTCACTAAAGGATTTAGAGACTCGTGAAAGAGTTAGACCAGAAGGTTAGAGAAGGCGTACCTACTGAAATTATATTTTAGTAAAGAGGAGCACTTCGAGAGATGAGAAGTAAGTATGAAATAACTTATAAGTGAGAATAAAAGAGATGAATCCGTTATGTGAGATAATTGAGTAAAATTGTGCTAAGAACGGATAACAATAATTATGGGACGTGGGAGAACCTAATTTGGAAAATGTGAATATCTATATATATGCCCGTTGTGACTGTGTACATATATTTGCTATTATATTTATGAATAATCATACCCCGCGCTACTTGCTATCACGGAGGTTGCCGCGCCGGGACAGTCTTATCTCGATGGGACCTTTATGGGGGTTATTGACTTTTACCCTAGAACATAGAATTCCTGTGTACAGGCTATCTCAGAATGATAGTCAGACGGTCCTAAGAGACGTGAGGGGTATGTGCTGACCTCTTAGTGACTTGGAACTATGCTTCGCCTTCATTTTGGGTGTTTTGTATTAATACAGTTCGAGAGTGATTCCGGACTAGTATTTTCCTTAGTACGAGTGATACGGGGACTTGATAGAAGAGTATGCCTGCACCATAGATTTTATGTGGGGTGCCGATAGTATGCATATTATATGAATGACTAAAATATATATACTTATATATATGGAAACTTTCCACTATGCGTATAAGTAGTTAAGTAATGAATAAATGCTCCAGCTTTATAATAAGTGTTTGGGACCTTTGTAACGCGACTGAGTTGTTCGAAGTAACGTAAGAAATATGGAAGAGATTGATTTTCTAATTATAATTATCATAGCCTTAATACTTCGGATAAAACTTTATGGAAAATAAGTTAGATAGACCTATGAGTTTAGTAGTACGGTAGGAGTGCACCCTAGATGAGAGGTGAGAATTCTCAAGAGAGTGTCGCATACTAACATGGTCGTCACATTAGCTGGTAAGCATTTCAAATACTTTCTAAACTATTTTAAAACTGTTTTACACTCGGGCTCTGACCCGTCTTCTGTCTTTTCTCTCTCTTGTATATATATGTATGTATTACCGGTGCCAAGCAATAGGGGCGTCATGCATAGATTCTTTGGACTGGACGTTCTGCAGCTTATGTGGGAGTTGTAGGCCCTTGCTTTAGACGACCTATTTATTGATTCAGTTCCTATTTTAGTTCTTCATAGTTAGGGCATGTGTCACCCGATTTCCTATTCCGTTTGGATTTGTCAGAGATTTATGTTTATTTCTTATTTCCAGTATTCAGTACTCTTTGAGAGTTAACTATTGTCAGGATGATTTCCTTTATGACTCTTAAACTTGGTTTGGTTTATCTAGATGGTTTAAATTCTTGTTTCTAAATTTCCATCCTTAGCATTTATCTGATTCTTAAACTATTGTTTATTAAAAAGGTTTTCATATTGGAATTTAATAAAATGAAAATAAGACTTTAAATTCTTTTGACACTTAGCTTAATTATTTAGGGTGTTTTCATGGGACCAATGTAATTCGTAGAAACTGACTGCGCGAGCACGGTACTTCCGGTTTGAGAATACAACGATAATTTGGAAATATCTAGACTTAGGCTTAAAAACTTTGCGTATTAGTGCAAAAACTCAAAACAGCCACCGAGTGGTCCCCGAACGGCCCCGTGAGAGGCACCAACACCTCGCACCGGACCAATGTAACTCATAGGAACTGACCGCGCGATCACGGCACTCCCAGTTTGAGAATACGATGAGGATTTGAAAATATGTACAGTTAGGCTTAAAACTTGGTGTCAGTGTGCGAAAACTCGAAACAACCCCTAAGCGGTCTCGTGGGAGGCACCAACACCTCGCACGGAACCAATTTAACCCGTAGGAATTGACCGCGCGATCAAGGTACTCTCGATTTGAGAATACGACGATAATTTGGAATATCTAGACTTAGGCTTAAAAACATAGCGCTAGAGGTGGGAAATACGAAACAACCCTCAACGGCCCCGTGAGAGGCACCAACACCTCGCACGAGACCAACGTAACTCGTAGGAATTAACCGCGCGATCACGGTACTCCCATTTTTTTAGAATACGATAATAATTTAGAAATATCTACACTGAAGCTTAAAAAGGTGGCGCTACCGTGCGAAAACCAGAAACAACCCCCAAACCGCTCCGTGAGAGGCATCGACACCTCGTACGGGACCAATGTAACTCGTAGTAGCTGATCGCGCGATCACGATACTCCCGGTTTGATAATACGATGATTATTTGAAAATATGTAGACTTAGGCTTAAAACTTGGCGTCAGTGTGCAAAAACTCGAAATAGCCCCCAAGCGGTCATGTGAGAGGCACCAACACCTCGCACGGGACCAATATAACTCGTAGGAATTGACCAAGCGATCACGGTACTCCCAGTTTGAGAATAAGACGATAATTTATAAATATCTAGACTTAAGTATAATAACATGGCGCTAGAAGTAGGAAGCCCGAAAAGAATCACCGAACGTCCCCGTGAGAGGCATCGACACCTCGCACAGGACCAATGTAACTCGTAGGAACTGATCGCGCGATCACAGTACTCTTGGTTTGAGAATATGACGATTAGTTGAAAATATGTAGACTTGGGCTTAAAACTAGTCGTCAGAGTGCGTAAACTCGAAACAGCCCCCAAGCGGACCCGTGAGAGGCACCAACACCTCTCACGGGACCAATGTAACTCGTAGGAATTGACCTCGTAATCACGGTACTACCGATTTGAGAATATATTGATAAATTGGAAATATCCGGACTTAGGCATAAAAACATGGCGCTAGTGGTGATAAGCCCTAAACAGCTCCCGAACGTCCCCGTGAGAGGCTTCGACACCTCGCACAGGACTAATGTCACTCGTAGGAACTGACCGCGTGATCATGGTACTCCCGATTTTAGAATACGATGATTATTTGAAAATATGTAGACTTAGGCTTAAAACTTGGCGTCAGAGTGCGAAAACTCGAAACATCCCCCAAGCGGCCCCGTGTGAGGCACTAACAGCTCGCACGAGACTAATGTAACTCGTAGGAACTGACCGCACGATCATGGTATTCTCCGTTTGATAATATGACGATAATTTGAAAATATGTAGACTTAGGCTTAAAACTTGGCTTCAGAGTGCGAAAACTCGAAATAGCACCCGAGCGGCCCCGTGAGAGGCACCAACACCTCGCACGGTACCAATGTAATTTGTAGGAACTAATCGCGCGATCACGGTACTCTCGGTTTTAGAATACGACGATAATTTGAAAATATGTAGACTTAGGCTCAAAACGTTGGCACTAGAGGTGGGAAACTCGAAATAGCCCCCGAACGGCCCCGTGAGAGGCACCAACACCTCGCACGGGACCAATGAAACTCGAAAGAACTGTCCACACGATCACGGTACTCCCGGTTTGAGAATACGTCAATAATTTGGAAATATCTAGACTTAGGGTTAAAAACTTAGCGTCAGAGGGCGAAAACTCAAAACAACCCCCAAGCGGCTCTATGAGAGGCACCAACACCTCGCACGGGACCAATGTAATTCGTAGTAATTGACCGCCTAATCACGGTACTCCCGGTTTGAGAATACGACGATAATTTTGAAATATCTAGACTTAGGCATAAAAACATGGGCTAGAGGTGGGAAGCCCGAAAGAGCCCCCGAACGACCCCGTGAGAGGCATCAACACCTCGTACAGGACCAATGTAACTCGTAGGAACTGATCGCGAGATCACGGTACTCCTGGTTTGAGAATACGACGATTATTTGAAAATATGAAGACTTAGGCTTAAAACTTGGCAACAGAGTGCAAAAACTCGAAACATCCCTCGAGCGGCCCCGTGAGAGGCACCAACACCTTGTACGGGGTAAATGTAATTCGTAGGAACTGACAGCGCGATCACGGTACTCTCGGTTTGAGAATACGATAATAATTTAAAAATATGTAGTATTAGGCTTAAAACTTGGCGTCGGAGTGCCAAAACTTAAAACAGCCCCCGAGCGGCCCTGTGAGAGGCACCAACACCTCGCACGGGACCAATGTAACTCGTAGGAACTGCCCGCACAATCACGGTACTCCCGTTTTTTGAGAATACGACAATAATTTGGAAATATGTAGACTTAGGCTTAAAACTTGGCGTCAGTGTGCAAAAAATCGAAATGGCCCCCGAGCTACCCCGTGAAAGCCACCAACACCTCGCACGAGACCAATGTAACTCGTAGAAACTGACCGCGTGATCACAGTACTCTCGGTATCAGAATATAATGATAATTTGAAAACATGTAGACTTAGGCTTAAAACTTTGGCACTAGAGGTGAGAAATCCGAAACAGCCCCGGAGCGGCCCCGTGAGAGGCACCAACACCTCGTTCGGGACCAATGTAACTCGTTGGAACTGACCCCACGATCACGGTACTCCCGATTTGGGAATACAACGATAATTTAGGAATATCTAGACTTAGGCTTAAAAACTTGGCGTCAAAGTGCGAAAACTCAAAACAACCTTTGATTGGCCCTGTGAGAGTTGCCAACACCTCGCACGGGACCAATGTAACTCGTAGCAATTGACCGCGCGATCACGATACTCCCAATTTTAGAATACGGTGATAATTTGAAAATATGTAGACTTAGGCTTAAAACTTTGGCGCTAGAGGTTGAAAACCCGAAACAGCCCCCGAGCGGCCCCGTGAGAGGCACCAACACCTCACACGGGATCAATGTAACTCGTAGGAACTAACCGCGCGATCACGGTACTCCCGTTTTTTGAGAATACGATAATAATTTGGAAATATCTAGACTTAGGCTTAAAAACGTGGCGCTAACATGGGAAAACTCGAAACAACCCCCGAACGACTCCGTGAGAGGCATCGACACCTCGTACGGGACCAATGTAACTCGTAGGAGCTGATCGCGCAATCACGGTACTCTCGGTTTGACAATATGACGATTATTTTAAAATATTTATACTAAGGATTAAAACATGGCGGCAGAGTGCGAAAACTCGAAACAACCCCCAAACGGCCCCGTGAGAGGCACCAACACCTCGCACAGGACGAATGCAACTCCTACGAAGTGATCGCGCAATCTCGGTACTCCCGATTTGAGAATACGATGATAATTTGGAAATATCTAGACTTAGGGATAAAAACATGGCGCTAAAGATGGGAAGCTCAAAACAACCCCCAAACGTCCCTGTGAGAGGCATCGACACCTCGCACAGGACCAATGTAGCTCTTATGAACTGACCGCGCGATCACAGTACTCCCGATTTTAGAATACAACGATTATTTTAAAATATGTAGACTTAGACTTAAAACTTTGTGTCAGAGTGCGAAAACTCGAAACAACCCCCAACCGGCCCCGTGTGAGGCACCAACACCTCGCACGGGACCAATGTAACTCGTATGAACGAACCGCGTGATCACGGTACTCCCTATTTGAGAATACAATGATTATTAAAAAATATGTAGACTTAGGCTTAAAACTTGGCGTCAGGGTGTGAAATGTCGAAACAGCCTCCGAACATCCCCGTGAGAGGTACCAACACCTCGCACGGGACCAATGTTACTCGTTGGAACTGAACGTGAGATCACGGTACTCCCAATTTGAGAATACGACGATAATTTAGAAATATCTAGACTTAGGCTTAAAACTTGGCGTCAGAGTGTGAAAACTCGAAACAGCCCCCGAACGGCCCTATGAGAGGCACCAACACCTCGTATGGGACCAATGTAACTCGTAGGAACTGCCCACGCGATCACGGTACTCCTGGTTTGAGAATAAAATGATAATTTGAAAAGATGTAGACTTAGGCTAAAAACTTGGCATCGGAGTGCAAAAACTCGAAACAACACCCGAGCGACCCCGTGAGAGGCACCAACACCTCGCACGGGACCAATGTAACTCGTAGGAACTGACTGCGCGATCACGGTACTCCCGGTTTGAGAATACGACAATAATTCAAAAATATGTAGACTTAGGCCTAAAACTTGGCATCAGAGTGCGAAAACTCGAAACAGCCTCTGAACGTCCCCGTGAGAGGCAACAACACCTCGCACGGGACCAATATAACTCATTGGAACTGATCGTGCGATCATGGTACTCCCGATTTGAGAATACGACTATAATTTGGAAATATCAAGACTTAGGCTTAAAACTTGTCGTCACAGTGCGAAAACTCAAAACAGCCCCCGAGCGGCCCCGTGAGAGGCACCAACACCTCGTAATGGATCATTGTAACTCGTAGAAACTCGAAACAGCTCCCGAACGGTCCTGTGAGAGGCACCAACACCTTGCACGGGACCAATGAAACTCGTAGGAACTGATCGCGCGATCACGGTACTCTCGGTTCGAGAATACGATGATTATTTTAAAATATGTAGACTTAAGCATAAAACTTTGGCGCTAGAGGTGAGAAACCCGAAATAGCCCCCGAGCCGCCCCGTGAGAGGCACCAACATCTCGCACGGGACCAATGTAACTCGTAGGAACTGACCACGCGATCACGATACTCCCGATTTAAGAAAACTACGATAATTTGGAAATATATAGACTTAGGCTTAAAAACTTGGCACAAGAGGTGGGAAACCCGAAACAGGCCCCGAACGGCCCTGTGAGAGGCAGCAACAACTCGCACGGGACCAATGTAACTCGAAGGAATTGATCGCGCAATCACGGTACTCCCGGTTTGAGAATACGATGATAATTTGTAAATATATAGACTTATGCTTCAAACTTGGCGTCAGAGTGTGAAAACTCGACACAACCCCCGATCGGCCCCTCAGAGGCGCTAACACCTCGCACGGGACCAATGTAACTCGTAGGAACTGACCGCGCGATCACTGTACTCCCGGTTTGAGTATACGACGATAACTTTAAAATATCTAGACTTATGCTTAAAAACCCGAAGCTGCCCCCGATCAGCCCCATGAGAGGCAACGACACCTTGTACGGGACCAATGTAAATCGTAGGATTTGACCGCGCGATTACGGTACTCCGAGTTTGAGAATACAACGATTATTTTAAAATATCTAGACTTAGGCTTAAAAATATGGCGCTAGAGGTGGGCAACCCGAAACAACCCCCGAACGGGCCAGTGAGAGGCATCCACACCTCGCACGGGAGCAATGTACCTCGTAGGAACTCATCGTGCGATCATCGTACTCCCGATTTGAGAATACGACGATTATTAATAAATATGTAGACTTAGGATTAAAACTTAGCGTCAGATTGCGAATACTCGAAACAGCCCCCCAGCGGCCCCGTGAGAGGCACCAACACCTCGCACGGGACCAATGTAACTCGTAGGAACTGACCGCGCGATCATGGTAAAACCGATTTAAGAATACGATGATTATTTGATAATATGTAGACTTTGGCTTAAAAGTTGGTGTCAGAGTGCGAAATCTCAAAACTGCCCCTGAGCGGTCCCATGAGAGGCACAAACACCTCGCACGGGACCAATGTAAATCGTGGAAACCTGAAATAACCCCGGGTGAGAGGCACCAGCACCTCGCACGGGACCAATGTAACTCATAGGAACTATTCATGCAATCACGGTACTCTCGATTTGAGAATACGACGATAATTTGAAAATATGTAGGCTTAGACTTAAAACTTTGCGTCAGAGTGCAAAAACTCAAAAAAAAAACCAAGCATCCCCGTGTGAGGCACCAACACCTCGCACGCGACCAATGTAACTCGTAGGAAATGATCGCGCGATCACGGTACTCCCGCTTTGAGAATACGACAATAATTTGAAAATATGTAGACTTAGGCCTAAAACTTGGCGTCAGAGTGCGAAAACTCGAAACAGCCTCTGAACGTCCCCGTGAGAGGCAACAACACCTCGCACGAGTCCAATGTAACTCGTAGGAACTGACAACGCGATCACGGTACTCCCAGTTTGAGAATACAACTATAATTTAGAAATATATAGACTTAGGCTTAAAAACATGGCGCTAGAGGTGGGAAACCCGAAACAGCCCCCGAATGGCCTCGTGAGAGGCACCAACACATCGCACGGGACCAATGTAACTCGTAGGAATTGACCGCGCGATTATGGTACTCCCGGTTTCAAAATACGACAATTATTTGAAAATATGTAGACTTAGGCTTAAAACTTGGCGTCATAGTGCGAAAACTCGAAACAACTACCAAGTGCTCCCGTGAGAGGCACCAACACCTCGCATGGGACCAATGTAACTCGTAGGAACTGACTGAACGATCACGGTACTCCCGATTTAAGAATATGAAGATAATTTCAAAATATTTGGACTTAGGCTTAAAAACATGGCGCTAGAGGTGGGAAACCCAAAACAACCATTGAGCGGCACCGTGAGAGGCACCAACACCTCGCACGGGACCAATGTAACTCGTAGGAACTGACCGCGCGATCACGATACTCCCAGTTTTTGAATACGACTATAATTTCCAAATATCAGGACTTAGACTTAAAAACAAGTTGCTAGAGGTGGGAAACCCGAAATAGCCTTAAACGTCCCCGTGAGAGGTACCAACACCTCGCACGGGACCAACGTAAGTTGTATGAACCAACTGCACGATTACGATACTCCCGGTTTGAGAATGCGATGATAATTTGGAAATATGTAGACTTAGGTTTGAAACTTGGCGTCAGAGTGTGAAAACTCAAAACAACCCCCGAGCGTCCTCATGAGAGGCACCAACACCTCGCACGGGACCAATGTAACTCGTAGAAACCCGAAACAGTCCCGGAACAGCCCCGTGAGAAGCACCAACACCTCGCACTGTACCAATGCAACTCGTAGGAACTGACCGCACGATCACGGTACTCTCGGGTTGAGAATACGATGATAATTTGAAAATATGTAGATTTAGGCATAAAACTTTTGCACTAGAGGTGGAAAACCCGAAACAGCCCCCGAACAACCCCGTTAGAGGCACCAACACCTCGCACGAGACTAATGTAACTCGTGGAAATGGACCGCGCGATCACGATACTCCCGATTTGAGAATACGTCGATAATTTGGAAATATCTCGACTTAGGTTTAAAAACTTAGCATCAGAGTGCAACAACTCCAAACAGCCCTAGAGTGGCCCCGTGAGAGGCACCAACACCTCGCACGGGACCAATGTAACTCGTAGGAACTGACCACGTGATCACGGTACTCCCGATTTGAGAATACGACGATAATTTGGAAATATCATGACTTAGGCTTAAAAACATGGCGCTAGAGGTGGGAAACTCGAAACAGCCCCCGAATGACCCCGTGAGAGGCTTCAACAACTCGCACGGGACCAATGTAACTCTTAGGAACTGACCACGCGATCACGGTACTCCCAGTTTGACAATATGATGATTATTTAAAAATACATAGACTAAGGCTTAAAACTTGGCATCAGAGTTCAAAAACTTGAAATAGCCCCTAAACGGCCTCGTGAGATGCACCAACACCTCGCTCGGGATCATTGTAGCTTGTAGGAAGTGACCGCGCGATCATGGTACTTCGGGTTTGAAAATACGATGATAATTTGAAAATATGTAGACTTAGGTGTAAAACTTGGAATCAGAGTACGAATGCTCGAAACAGCCCCCAAGTGAGAGGCACTAACACCTCGCACGGGACCAATGTAACTCGTAGGAACTGATCGCGTGATCACGGTACTCCCAGTTTGAGAATACGACGATTATTTTAAAATATGTAGCCTTAGGCTTAAAACTTAGCGTGAGAGTGCAAAAACTCGAAACAGCCCCGAAGCGGCCCCGTGAGAGGTACCAACACCTCACACATGACCAATCTAACTCGTAGGAAGTGACGACGCGATCAGAGTATTCCCAATTTGAGTATACGACTATAATTTGAAAATATGTAGACTTAGGCTTAAAAATATGGCACTAGAGGTGGGAAACCCGAAACAGCCCTGAACGGCCCCGTGAGAGGCACCAACACCTCGCACGGGACCAACATAACTCGTACCAACTAGCCGTGCGATCACGATACTCCCGGTTTGAGAATACGGCAATAATTTTGAAATATCTAGACTTAGGCTTAAAAATGCGACGCTAGCGTGCGAAAACCCCAAACAGCCCCCGAACGGCTCCGTAAGAGGCATAAACACCTCGCACGGGACCAATGTAACTCTTAGGAACTGACCGCGCGATCATGGTACTCCCAGTTTGACAATACGATGATTATTTAAAAATACATAGACTAAGGCTTAAAATTTAGCATCAGAGTTCGAAAACTTGAAATATCCCCTAAACGGCCTCGTGAGATGCACCAACACCTCTCTCGGGGTCATTGTGGCTCGTAGGAACTGACCGCGCGATCATGGTACTTCGGGTTTGAAAATACGATGATAATTTGAAAATATGTAGACTTAGGCTTAAAACTTGGCGTCAGAGAGCGAAACCTCGAAACAGCCCCCGAGTGGCCCCGTGAGAGGCACCAACACCTCGCACGGAACCAATGTAACTCGTAGAAACCCGAAAGAGCCCCCGAACGGCCCCGTGAGAGGCACCAACACCTCGCACGGGATCAATATAACTCGTAAGAACTGATCGCGCGATCATGGTTCACCCGATTTGAGAATACGTTGATAATTTGGAAATATCTGGACTTAGGGTTAAGAACTTAGCGTCAGAGTTGGAAAACTCGAAACAGCCCCCAAGAGGCCCCGTGAGAGGGACCAACACCTCCCACAGTAGCAATGTAACTCGTAGGAACTAACCGCGGGATAATGGTACTCCCGGTTTGATAATACGACGATTATTTGAAAATTTGTAGACTTAAGCTTAAAACTTGGCGTCAGAGTGCGAAAACTCGAAATAGCCACCAAGTGTCCCCGTGAGAGGTGCCAACACCTCGCACGGGACCAATTTAACTCGTAGGAATTGACCGCGCGATCATGGTACTCCCGGTTTGAGAATACGACGATAATTTGAAAATATGATAACTTGGGCTTAAAACTTGGCGTCAGAGTGCAAAAACTCGAAAGAGCCCCCGAGCGGCCCGTGAGACGCACCAACACCTCGCACGGGACTAATGTAAATCATAGAAACTTGAAACACCCTCAAACGGCCCCGTGAGAGGCACGAACACCTCGCACGGGACCAATGTAACTCGTAGGAACTGACCGTATGATATGTACACTTAGGCTTAAAACTTGGCGTCAGAATGCGATAACTCGAAACAGCCCCCGAGCGGCCCCATGAGAGGCACCAACACCTCACACGGGACCAATGTAACTCGTAAAAACCCGAAACAGCCCCAGAACGGCCTCGTGAGAAGCACCAACACCTCACATGGGAGCAATGTAACTCGTAGGAACAGACCGCGCGATAACGGTACTCCCGGTTTGAGAATACGACGATAATTTGAAAATATGTAAACCTAGGCTTAAAACTTTCACGCTAGAGGTGGGAAATCCGAAATAGCCCTCGAACGACCCCGTTAGAGGCACCAAGACCTCGCACGGGACTAATGTTACTCGTCGGAATTGACCGCGCGATCACGATAGTCCCGGTTTGAGAATACGTCGATAGTTTGGAAATATCTTGACTTAGGGTTAAAAACTTAGTGTCAGAGTGCGACAACTCGACATAGCCCTAGACTGGCCCCGTGAGAGGCACCAACACCTTGCACGGACCAATGTTACTCGTAGGAACTGACCGCGTGATCACGGTACTCCTATATTGAGAATACGGTGATAATTTGGAAATATCTTGACTTAGGCTTAAAAACATGGCTCTAGAGGTGGAAAACCCGAAACAGTCACCGAACGGCCCCGTGAGAAGCATCGACACCTCGCACGGACCAATGTAACTCTTAGGAACTAACCACGCAATCACGGTACTCCCGATTTAAGAATACGATGATAATTCAAAAATATCTAAACTTCGGCTTAAAAACTTTGCATCAGAGTGCAAACACTCAAAACAACCTTTGAGTGGCCCCGTGAGAGGTGCCAACACCTCTCACGGGACCAACGTAACTGGTATGAACTGACTGCATGATTACGGTACTCTCGGTTTGAGAATATGATGATTATTTGAAAATATGTAGACTTAGGCTTAAAACTTAGCGTCAGAGTGCGAAAACTCGAAACAGGCCACAAGTGACCCCGTAAGAGGCACCAACACCTCACACGGGACCAATATAACTCGTAGGAACTGACCGCGCGATCACCGTACTCCCGGTTTGAGAATACAACGATTATTCGAAAATATGTAGACTAAGGCTTAAAACTTGGCGTCAGAGTGTAAATACTCGAAACAACCCCCAAGCGGCCCCGTGAGAGGAACCAACACCTCACATGGGACCAATGTAACTCGTAGGAACTGACGGAGAGATCGCGGTACTCTCGGTTTGAGTATGCGATGATAATTTAAAAATATGTAGACTTAGGCTAAAAAATATGTCACTAGAGGTGGGAAACCCAAAACAGCCCTGAACGGCCCCGTGAGAGGCACCAACGCCTCGCACGGGACCAACGTAACTCGTACGAACTAACCGCGCGATCACGGTACTCCTAATTTGAGAATACAATAATAATTTGGAAATATCTAGACTTAGGCTTAAAAACGTGGCGCTAGCGTGCGAAAACCCGAAATAGCTCCCGAACGGCTCCGTGAGAGGCAACGACACCTCACACGGGACCAATGTAACTTGTAGGAACTGACCGTGCAATCATGGTACTCCCGATTTGACAATATAATGACTATTTTAAAATATGTAAACTTAGGCTTAACTTGACGTCGGAGTGTGAAAACTCAAAACAGCCCCCAAGCGGCCCCGTGAGAGGCACGAACACCTCGCACGGGATAAATGTAACTCGTAGGAAGTGACCACGTGATCACGGTAGTCCCAGTTTGAGAGTACGATGATACTTTAGAAATATGTAGACTTATGTTTAAAAACATGGCACTAGAGTGCGAAAACCCAAAACAACCCCCGAACGGCCCCGTGAGAGGCATTGACACCTCGCACGGGACCGATGTAACTCATAGGAACTGACGGCGTGATTATGATGCTCTCGGTTTGAGAATATGATTATTATTTGAAAATATGTAGACTTAGGCTTAAAACATGGTATCAGAGTGCAAAAACTCGAGACAGCCCCCAAGCGGCCCCGTGAGAGGCACCAACACCTCGCACGGGACCAAAATAATACGTAAGAACTAACCGCGCGATCATGGTACTCTCGGTTTGAGAATATGACGATTATTTGAAAATATGTAGAATTTGGTTTAAAACTTTGTGTCAGAGTTCGAAAACTCAAAATATCCCCCAAACGGCCCCTAGAGAGGCACTTACACCTCGCACGGGACCATTGTAACTCGAAGGAACTGATCGCGCGATCACGGTACTTCTGATTTGAGAATACGACGATAATTTGGAAATATCTAGACTCAGGCTTAAAAGTTGGCGTCAGGGTTCGACAACTCGAAACAGCCCACAAGCAGCCCCGTGAGAGGCACCAACACCTTGTACGGGACCAATGTAACTCGTAGGAACTAACCGCGCGATCATGGTACTCTCGGTTTGAGAATCCAACGATAATTTGGAAATATCTAGACTTAGGCTTAAAAATATGGCACTAGGGTGCGAAAACCCAAAATAATCCCTGAACGGCTCCTTGAGAGGCATCGACACCTCGTACGGGACCAATGTAACTCGTAGGAACTGATCGCGCATTCACGGTACTCCCGGTTTGAGAATATGATGATAATTTGAAAATATATAGACTTATGCTTAAAACTTAGCGTCAGAGTGCAAAACTTAAACAGCTAGTGTCAGAGTGCGGAAACTCGAAACAGCCCCCGAACGACTCCGTGAGAGGCACCAACACCTCGGATGGGACCAATGTAACTCGTAGGAACAGACCGCACGATAATCGTACTCTCGGTTTTAGAATATGACGATAATTTGGAAATATCTAGACTTAGGCTTAAAAATTTTGCAGCAGAGTGCGAAAACTGGAAAAGCCCCAGAGTGGCCCCGTGAGAGGCACCAACACCTCGCACGGGACTAATGTAACTTGTAGGAACTGTCAGCGCGATCACGGTACTCCCAGTTTGAGTATATGATGATAATTTGAAAATATGTAGACTTAGGCTTAAAAATATGACGCTAGAGGTGGAAAACCTGAAATAGCCCTAAACGGTCCCGTGAGAGGCACCAACACCTCGCACGGGACTAATGTAACTCGTACGAACTAACCGCGCGATCACGGTACTACCAGTTTGATAATACAATAATAACTTTGAAATATCTAGACTTAGGGTTAAAAACGTGGTGCTAGCATGCAAAAACTAGAAACAGCCCCCGAACTGCTCCGTGAGAGGCATCGACACCTAGCACGGGGCCAATGTAACTAGTAGGAACTGATCGCGCGATCAGGGTACTACCGGTTTGAGAAAATGACGATAATTGGAAATATCTAGACTTACACTTAAAAACATGCCGCTAGAGTGCGAAAACTCGAAACATCCCCCGATCGGCCCCGCGAGAGGCATCGACACCTCGCACGGGACCAATGTAACTCGTAGGAACTGACCACGTGATAACGGTACTCTCGGTATGAGAATACGATGATTATTTGAAAATATGAAGACTTAGGCTTTAAACTTGGCGTCAGAGTGCAAAACCTCGAAACAACCCACAAGCGGCCCCGTGAGAAGCACCAACACCTCTCACGGGACAAATTTAACTCGTAGGAACTGACTGCGCAATCACAGTACTCCCGATTAGAGAATACAATGACAATTTTGAAATATCTATACTTAGGCTTAAAAATATGGCGCTAGAGGTGGGAAACTCGAAACAGCTCCCGAACGGCCCCATGAGAGGCATCGACACCTCGCACGGGACCAATGGAACTATTAGGAACTAACCACGTGATCACGGTACTCCCGATTTGAGAAAACGATGATTATTTTAAAATATATAGACTTGGTCTTAAAATTTGGTGTCAGAGTGCGAAAACTCGAAACAGCCCCTAAACGGCCCCGTGAGAGGCACCAATACCTCGCACGGGACCAATGTAACTCGTAGGAACTGATCAAGTGATCATGGTACTCTTGGTTTGAGAGTCCGAAGATAATTTGAAAATATGTACAATTAGGCTAAAAAACTTGAAGTCAGAGTGCAAAAACTCAAAACAGCCCCCGAGCGGCCCCGTGAGAGGCACCAAAACCTCGCACGAGACCAATGTAACTTGTACGAACTGATCGCGCGATCACGGTACTCCTAGTTTGAGAATACGATGATAATTCGTAAATATCTGCACTTAGGCTTAAAAACATGGCGCTAGAGGTGGGAAACCAGAAACAGCCCCCCTAACGGCCCTGTGACAGGCAGCAACACTTCGCACGGAAGCAATGTAACTCATTGGAACTGATCGCGAGATTACGGTACTTTCGATTTGAGAATACGATGATAAATCGAAAATATCTAGAATTAGGCTTAAAAACATGGCGCTAGAGGTGGGAAACCCAAAATAACCCTGAACGGCCCCATGAGAGGCACCAAAACCTCACACGGGACCGACGTAACTCGTATGAACTGACCGTACGATAAAAATATTCCCGGTTTGAGAATACGACGATAATTTTGAAATATCTAGACTTAGGCCTAAAAACATGGCGCTAGAGGTGGGAAACTCGAAACAGCCTCCGAATGGCCCTGTGAGAGGCATCGACAACTCGTACGGGACCAATATAACTCGTAGGAACTGACTGCACGATCACGGTACTCCAGGTTTGACAATACGACGATAATTTGAAAATATGTAGACTTAGGCTTAAAATTTGGTATTAGAGTGCAAAAACTCGAAACAGCCCCCGAGCGGCACCGTGAGAGGCACAAACACCTCGTACAGGACCAATGTAACTCGTAGGAACTGGCAGCGCGATTACGGTACTCCCGGTTTGATAATACGACAATTATTTTACAATATGTAGACTTATGCTTAAAATTTGGCGTCAGAGTGCGAAAACTCGAAACAACCCTCAAGCGTTCCCGTGAGAGGCACCAAAACCTTGACGGGACCAACGTACCTCGTAGGAATTGACCGCTGGATCACGGTACTCCCGATTTGAGAATATGACGATAATTCGAAAATATGTTGACTTGGGCATAAAACTTGGCGCTAGAGGTGGAAAACCCGAAACAGGTCCCGAACGTCCCCGGAGAGGCATCGACACCATGCACGAGACCAACGTAACTCGTAGGAACTGATCGCGATTTGACAATACGACGATAGCTTGAAAATATGTAAACTTAGGTATAAAACTTGGCGTCAGAGTACGAAAACTCAAAATAACAACTGAGCGGCCCCTTGAGTGGCACCAACACCTCGCACAAGACTAATGTAACTCGTAGGAACTGGCAACGCGATTACGTTACTCCCGGTTTGAGAATATGACGATAATTTGAAAATATGTAGACTTAGGCTTACAACTTGGTGTCAGAGTGTGAAAACTCGACACAGCCCCCGAGCGTCCCCGTGAGAGGCACCAACACCTCGCACGGGACCAATGTAACTCGTAGGAACTGACTGCGTGATCAGGGTACTCCCAGTTTGAGAATACGATGATAATTTAAAATATCTAGACTTACGTTTAAAAATATGGCGCTAGAATGCGAAAACCTAAAATAGCCCCCGATCAGCCCCGTGAGAGGCATCGACACCTCGCACGAGACCAATGTAACTCGTAGGAACTGACCGCGCGATAACGGTACTCCCGATTTGAGAATACGATGATAATTTGAAAATATGTAGAATTAGGCTTAAAACTTGGCGTCAGAGTGTAAAAACTCGAAACAACCCCCAAGCGGCCCCGTGAGAGGCACCAACACCTCGCACGGGACTAATGTAACTCGTAGGAACTGACCGCACGATCATGGTACTCCCGATTTGAGAATACGATGATAATTTGAAAATATATAGACTTAGGCTTAAAACTTTGGCGCTGGAGGTGGGCAACCCGAAACAGCCCACGAGCAGCTTCGTGAGAGGCATCGACACCTTGTACAGAACCAATGTAATTCTTAAGAACTGAGCGCACGATCACGGTACTACCAGTTTGACAATAAGATGATTACTTGTAAATATGTAGACTTAAGCTTAAAACTTGGCGTCAGAGTGCAAAAACTCGAAATCTCCCCCAAGCGGCCCCGTGAGAGGCAACAAAACCTCTCACGGGACCAGTGTAACTCATAGGAATTGACCGCGCGATCATGTTACTCCCGGTTTGAGAATAACACGATAATTTGAAAATATGTAGACTTAGGCTTAAAACTTTGGCGCTAGAGGTGGGAAACTCGAAACAACCCCCGAACGGCTCCGTGAGAGGTATCGACACCTCTTACGGGACCAATGTAACTCGTAGAAACTGACCGCCCGATCAGTGTTCTCCCGATTTTACAATACGATGATTATTTGAAAATATGTAGACTTAAGCTTAAAACTTGGCGTCAGAGAGCGAACACTCGAAATAGCCCCCAAGCGGCCCCGTGAGAGGCACCAACACCTCGTACGGGAACAATGTAACTCGTAGGAATTGACCGTGCGATCACGGTACTCCTGGTTTGAGAATACGACAATAATTTGAAAATATGTTTACTTGGGCTTAAAACATGGCGTTAGAGTGCGAAAACTCAAAAGAGCCCCCCGAGCGGCCCCGTAAGAGGTACCAACACCTCGCACGGGACCAATGTAACTTGTAGAAACCCGAAACAGCCCCCGAACGCCCCCGTAAGAGGCACGAACACCTCGCACGGGACCAATGTAACTCGTAGGATCTGACTGCACGTTATGTAGGCTTAGGCTTAAAACTTGGCGTAAGAGTTCGAAAGCTGGAAACAACTCTAGAGTGTCCCCGTGAGAGGCACCAACACCTCGCATGGGACCAATGTAACTCATAGAAACCCAAAACAGTCCTGGAACGTCCCCGTAAGAGGCGCCAACACCTCACATGGGACCAACGTAACTCGTAGGAACTGACCGAACGATCACGGTACTCTCGGTTTGAGAATACAACGATAGTTTTAAAATATGTAGACTTAGGCTTAAAACTATAGCGCTAGAGGTGGGAAACCCGAAAAGCCATAAATGGCCCCGTGAGAGGCACCAAACCTCGCACGGGACCAACGTAACTCGTACAAAATGACTGCGCGGTCACGGTTCTCCCAGTTTGAGAATACGACGATAATTTGGAAATATGTAGACTTAGGGTTAGAAACTTGGCGTCAGAGTGCGAAAACTCGAAACAGCCCCAGAGTGGCCCGGTGAGAGGCACCAACACCTCGCATGGGACCAATATAACTCGTAGGAACTGACTGCGCGATAACGGTACCCCCGATTTGAGAATACGATGATAATTTTAAAATATGCAGACTTAGGTTTAAAAACATGGCGCTAGAGTGTGAAAACCCGAAACAGTCCCCAAACAACCCCGTGAGAGGCACTGACACCTCGCACGGGACAAATGTAACTCGTAGGGACTGACCGAGCGATCACGGTACTCCCGGTTTGAGAATACGATGATAATTTAGAAATATTTAGACTCAGGCTTAAAAACATGGCGCTAGAGTGCGAAAACCTGAAACAGCCCACGAACGGCCCCATGAGAGGCACTAACACCTCGCACGGGACCAATGTGACTCGTAGGAACTAACCGCATGATCACGGTACTCCCAGTTAAAGAATACGATGATCATTTGGAAATATCTAGACTTAGGCTTAAAAAATAGCGCAAGAGTGCGAAAACCCGAGACAGCCCCCGAACGACCCCATGAGAGGCACCAACACCTCGCACGGGACCAATGTAACTCGTAGGAACTGACCGTGCGATCATGGTACTCCTGGTTTGAGAATACGATGATAATTTTGAAATATCTAGACTTAGGCTTAGAAACATGGCGCTAGAGGTGGGAAACCCGTAACAACTATCGAGCGGCCCCGTGAGAGGCATCGACACCTCGCACGGGACCAATGTAACTCTTAGGAACTGACCACGCGATCACGGTACTCCCGGTTTAAGAATACGATTATTATTTGAAAATATGTAGATTTAGCCTCAAAACTTTGGCGCTAGAGGCGATAAACCAGAAACATCCCCCGATCGGCTCCGTGAGAGACACCAACAACCGCACTGGACCAATGTAACTCGTGGGAACTAACCGCGCGATCACGGTACTCTCGATTTGAGAATACGATGATAATTTGGAAGTATCTAGACTTAGGCTTAAAACTTGGTGTCAGAGTGCAAAAACTCGAAATAGACCCCGAGCGGCACCGTGAGAGGCACCAAAACCTCGCACAAGACCAATGTAACTCGTAGGAACTGGCCGCGCGATTACAATACTCTCGATTTGACAATACGACGGTGATTTTACAATATGTAGACTTAGGTTTAAAACATGGCGTCAGAGTGCGAAAACTCAAAACAGCCCGCAAGCGTTCCCGTGAAAGGCACCAACACCTTGCACGGGACCAACGTAAGTCGTAGGAATTGACCCCGTGATCATGGTACTCCCGATTTGAGAATACGATAATAATTTGGAAATATTTAGACTTAAGCTTAAAAATATGGCGCTAAAGGTGGGAAACCCGAAATAGATCCCGAACGATCCCGTGAGAGGCATCGACACCATGCACGGGATAAACGTAGCTCGTAGTAACTGACCGCGTGATCACGATACACCCGGTTTGACAATACGGCGATAATTAAAAAATATGTAGACTTAGGTTTAAAACTTGGCGTCAAAGTGCGAAAACTCGAAACAGCAATTGAGCGGCCCCTTGAGACGCACCAACACCTCGCACAAGACCAATGTAATTCGTAGGAACTGACAGCGTGATTACGGTACTCCCAGTTTGAGAATACGATGATAATTTGAAAATATGTAGACTTAGGCTTACAACTTGGCGTCAGAGTGCGAAAACTCGACACAGCCCCCTAGCGGCCCCTTGAGAGGCACCAACACCTTGCACGGGACCAATGTAACTAGTCGGAACTGACCGCGCGATCAGGGTACTCCCGGTTTGAGAATACGACGATAATTTAAAATATCTAGACTTATGCTTAAAAACATGGCGCTAGAATGCAAAAACCCAAAACCACCCCCGATCGGCCCGGTGAGAGGCATCGACACCTCGCATGGATCAATGTAACTCGTAGGAACTGACCGCGCGATAACGGTCCTCCCGATTTGACAATACAAAGATAATTCGAAAATATGTAGACTTAGGCTTAAAACTTGGCGTCAGAGTGTAAAAACTCGAAACAACCCCAAGCGGCCCCGTGAGAGGCACCAACACCTCGCACGGGACTAATGTAACTCGTAGGAACTCACCGCATGATCACGGTACTCCCGATTTGAGAATACGACGATAATTTGAAAATATATAGACTTAGGCTTAAAACTTTGGCTCTAGAGGTGGAAAACCCGAAATAGCCGACGAGCGGCTCCATGAGAGGCATCGACACCTTGTACGGGACCAATGTAACTCGTAGGAACTGACCGCGTAATCATGGTACTCCCAGTTTGACAATAAGACGATTACTTGAAAATATGTAGACTTAAGCTTAAAACTTGGCATCTGAGTGCAAAAAATAGAAATAGCCACCAAGCGGCCCCGTGAGTGGCAACAACACCTCGCACGGGACCAATATAACTCATAGTAACTGACCGCGCGATCACAGTACTCCCGGTTTGAGAATACCACGATAATTTTAAAATATGTAGACTTAGGCTTAAAACTTTGGGGCTAGAGGTTGTAAACTCGAAACAACCCCTGAACGGCTCCATGAGGGGCATCGACACCTCTTACGGGACCAATTTAACTCGTAGGAACTGACTGCACGATCCGTGTACTCCCGATTTTACAATACGATGATTATTTGAAAATATGTAGACTTAAGCTTAAAACTTGGTGTCAGAGAGCGAAAACTCGAAATAGCTCCCAAGCGGCCCTGTGAGAGGAGCCAACACCTCGCACGGGACCAATATAACTCGAAGGAATTGACCGCGCGATCACGGTACTCCCGATTTGAGAATACGATGATAATTTGAAAATATGTTGACTTGGGCTTAAAACTTGGCGTCAGAGTGCGAAAACTCAAAAGAGTCCCCGAGCGGCCCCGTGAGAGGCACCAACACCTCACACGGGACCAATGTAACTCTTAGAAACTCGAAACAGCCCCCGAACGCCACCGTAAGAGGCACGAACAGCTCACACGGGACCAATGTAACTCGTAAGAACTGACCGCACGATATGTAGACTTAGGCTTAAAACTTGGCGTCAGAGTCCGAAGACTCGAAATAGCTCTCGAGCGGCCCCGTGAGAGGCACCCACACCTCGCATAGAACCAATGTAACTCGTAGAAACCCGAAATAATCTTGGAACGTCCCCGTGAGAGGCGCCAACAGCTCGCATGGGACCAATGCAACTCTTAGGAACTGACCGCACGATCACGGTACTCCCGTTTTGAGAATACGACGATAATTTGAAAATATGTAGATTTAGGCTCAAAACTATAGCGCTAGAGGTGGGAAACCTGAAAAAGCACTAAACGGCCCAGTGAAAGGCACCAAACCTCGCACGGGACCAACGTAACTCGTACCAACTGACCGTGCGGCCACGGTACTCCCGGTTTGAGAATACGACGATAATTTCGAAATATGTAGACTTAGGGTTAAAAACTTGGCGTAAGAGTGCGAAAACTCGAAACAGCCCCAGAGTGGCCCCGTGAGAGGCACCCACACCTCGCACGGGACCAATGTAACTCGTAGGAACTGACTGCGCGATAACGATACTCCCAATTTGAGAATACGACAATAATTTTAAAATACGTAGACTTTGGCTTAAAAACATGGTGCTAGAGTGCAAAAACCCAAAATAACTCCCAAACAGCCCCGTGAGAGGCACCAACACCTCGCATGGGACCAATGTAACTCATAGGAACTGACCGCACGATTACGGTACTATCGGTTTGAGAATACGACAATAATTTGGAAATATCAATACTTAGGCTTAAAAACATGGCGCTAGAGTGCGAAAACCTAAAACAGCCCCCGAACGGCCCCATAAGAGGCAACAACACCTCGCTCGGGACCAATGTGACTCGTAGGAACTGATCGCGTGATCACGATACTCCCGATTTTAGAACATGATGATCATTTGGAAATATCTAGACTTAGGCTAAAAAACATAGCGCAAGAGTGCGAAAACCCGAAATAGCCCCCGAACAACGGCCCGATGAGAGGCGCCAACAGCTCGTACGGGACCAATGTAACTCGTAGGAATTGACCGCGCGATCACGGTACTCCCAGTTCGATAAGGCAAAGTTAATTTGGAAATATCTAGACTTAGGCTTAAAAATATGGCGCTAGAGTGTGAAAACCCGAAACAATAACCGAACGGCCCCATGAGACGCATCGACACCTCGTACAGGACCAATGTAACTCTTAGGAACTGACCACGTGATCACAATACTCCTGATTTCAGAATATGATGATTATTTGAAAATATGTAAACTTAGGCTTAAAACTTGGCGTCAGAGTGCGAAAACTCAAAACAGCCCCCAAGCGGCCCCGTGAGAGGCACCAACACCTCGCACGGGACCAATGTAACTCGTAGGAACTGGTTGCGTGATCACGGTACTCCCGGTTTGAGAATAAGATGATTATTTGAAAATATGTTGACTAAAGCCTAAAACTCGGCGGCAGAGTGCAAAAACTCAAAACAGCCCCCAAGCAGCCTGGTGAGAGGCACCAACACCTCATACAGGACCAATATAACTCGTAGGAACTGACGGCGCAATCACGGTACTCCTAGTTTGAGTATACGATGATAATTTGAAAATATCTAGACTTAGGCTTAAAAACGTGGCGCTAGCTTACGAAAACTCGAAACAGCCCCCGAACGGCTTCGTGAGAGGCATTGAAACCTCGCACGGGACCAATGTAACTCGTAGGAACTCACTGCGCGATAACGGTACTCCCGATTTGAGAATACGATGATTATTTGAAAATATGTAGACTTAGGCTTAATACTTGGCGTCAGACTGCAAAAACTCGAAAGAGCCCCCAAGTGGCCCCGTGAGAAGTACCAACACCTCTCACGGGACCAATGTAACACGTAGGATTTGACCGCGTGATCACGCTACTCCCGGTTTGAGAATACAACGATAATTTGGAAATATCTAGACTTGGGCTTAAAAATATGGCTCTAGAGGAGGGAAATCCGAAACAGCTCACGAACGGCCCTGTGAGAGGCATCGACACCTCGCTCGGGACCAATGGAACTATTAGGAACGAACCACGTGATCACGGTACTGACGGTTTGAGAATATGACTATAATTTTAAAATATGTAGACTTAGGCCTTAAACTTGGCGTCAGAGTGTTAAAACTCAAAACAGCCCTCGAGCGGCCCCGTAAGAGGCACCAAAACCTCGCACGAGACGAATGTAACTTGTACGAACTGACCGCGTGATCATGGTACTCCCAGTTTGACAATACGATGATAATTTGGAAATATTTGGACTTAGGCTTAAAAATATGGCGCTAGAGGTGGAAAACCCGAAACAGCCCCCCAGCGACCCCGTGAGAGGCACCAACACCTTGCACGGGAGCAATGTAACTCGTAGGAACTCACCACGCGATCACAGTACACCCGATTTGAGAATACGATGATAATTTAGAAATATCTAGACTTAGGCTTAAAAATATGGTGCAAGAGGTGGGAAACTCGAAACAGCCCTGAACGCCCCCGTGAGAGGCACCAAAACCTCGCATGCGACCAACGTAACTCGTATTAACTTATCGCACGATCACGGTACTCCCGATTTGAGAATACGATGATAATTTGGAAATATCGGGACTTAGGATTAAAAACATGGCGTTAGAGGTGGGAAACCCAAAACAACCCCCGAACGGCCCCGTGAGAGGCATCGACACCTCGCACGGGACCAATGTAACTCGTAGAAATTGACCGCGCAATCACGGTACTCCCGATTTGATAATATGATGATAATTTTAAAATGTGTAGACTTGGGCTTAAAACTTGGCGTCAGAGTGCGAAAACTCGAAATAGCCCCCGAGCAGCCCCGTGAGAGGCACCAACACCTCGCACAAGACCAATGTAACTCGTAGGAATTGACCGTGCGATCACGGTACTCCCGATTTGGGAATACGTTGGTAATTTTGAAATATCTAGACTTAGGCTTAAAAATATGGCATTAGAGTGCGAAAACCCGAAATAGCCCCCGAACGCCCCGTGAGAGGCACCAACAGCTTGCATGGGACCAATGTAACTCGTACAACTGACCGTGCGATCACCGTACTCCTGGTTTGAGAATATGATGATAATTTGGATATATCTAGACTTAGGCTTAAAAACATGGCTGTAGAGGTGGGAAACCCGAAATAGCCACCGAACGGCCCCACGAGAGGCGTCGATACCTCGTACGGGACCAATATAACTCTTAGGAACTGACCACGCAATCACGGTACTCCCAATTTGAGAATACGATGATTATTTTAAAATATGTAGACTTAGACTTAAAACTTGGTGTCAGAGTGTAAAAACTCGAAACAGCCCCCAAGCGGCCCCGTGAGAGGCTCCAACACCTCGCACGGGACCAATGTATCTCGTATGAACTGATCGCGCGATCACGCACTCTCGGTTTGAGAATATAATGATTATTTGAAAATATGTATACTAAGGTTTAAAACTTGGCGTCAGAGCGCAAAAACTCGGAACAACCCCCAAGCGGCCCTGTGAGCGGCACCAACACCTCACACGGGACCAATATAACTCGGAGGAACAGACAGCGCGATCACGGTATTACCGATTTGAGTATACGATGATAATTTAAAAATTTGTAGACTTAGGCTTAAAAATATGGCACTAGAGGTCGAAAACCCGAAACAACCCTGAACGGTCCCGTGAGAGGCACTAACACCTCGCACGGGACCAACGTAACTCGTACGAACTAACCACGTGATCACGGTACTCCCGATTTGAGAATATGACAATAATTTTGAAATATCTAGACTTAGGCTTAAAAACGTGGCGCTAGCATGCGAAAACCCAAAACATCCCCCGAACGGCTCCGTGAGAGGCATCGACACCTCGCACGGGAGCAATGTAACTCTTAGGAACTGACCGTATGATCACGGTACTCCCGGTTTTACAATACAATGATTATTTTAAAATATGTAAACTTAGGCATAAAACTTGGCGTCGGAGTGCAAAAACTCGAAACAGCCCCCCAGCGGCCACGTGAGAGGCACCAACACCTCGCACGGGACCAATGTAACTCGTAGGAAATGACCGCGTGATCACTGTACTCCTGGTTTGAGAATACGACGATAATTTGGAAATATCTAGACTTAGGCTTAAAAACATGGCGCTAGAGGTGGGAAACCCGAAATAGCCCCCGAACGTCCCCGTGAGAGGCATCGACACCTCGCACATGACCAATGTATTCGTAGGAACTGACCGCGCAATCACGGTACTCCCGATTTGAGAATACGATGATTATTTGAAAATATGTAGACTCAGGCTTAAAACTTGGCGTCAGATTGCAAAAACTCGAAACAGCACCCAAGCGGCCCCGTGAGTGGCACCAACACCTCGTAAGGGACCAATATAACTCGTAGGAATTGCCCGCGCGATCAATATACTCCCGATTTGAGAATACGACGGTAATTAAAAAAATATGTAGACTTAGGCTTAAAACTTGGCGTCAGAGTGAGAAAACTCGAAACAACTCGCGTCAGAGAGCGAAGACTCGAAACAACTCCCGATCGGCCCCGTGATAGGTACTAACAGCTCGCACGGGACCAATGTAACTCGTTAGACCTGACTGCGCTATTACCGTACTCCCGATTTGAGAGTACGGCGATAATTTGGAAATATCTAGACTTAGGCTTAAAAAGATGGAGCTAGAGGTGGGAAACTTGAAACAGCCCCCGAACGGCCCCGTGAAAGGCATCGACACCTCGCACGGGACCAATGTAACTCGTAGGAACTCACCGTGCGATCATGGTACTCCCATTTTGAGAATACGATGTTAATTTGAAAATATGTAGACTTAGGCTTAAAACTTGGCGTCAGATTGCGAAAACTCAAAACAGCCCCCAAGCGGCCCCGTGAGAGGTACCAACACCTCGAACGGGACCAATGTAACTCATAGGAACTGACAGCACGATCACGGTACTCCCAATTTGAGAATACGACAATAGTTTTAAAATATATAGACTTTGTCTTAAAACTTGGCATCTGGCGTTAGAGTTCGAAGACTCGAAATAGCCCCCGACTGGCCCCGTGAGAGGCACCAACAGCTCGCACGGGACCAATGTAACTAGTAAGAACTGACCGCGCTATTATTGTAATCCTGGTTTGAGAATACGATGATAATTTGGAAATATCTAGACTTAGGCTTAAAAATAATGTGCTAGAGGTTGGAAACCGGAACAGCCCCAGAACGGCCCCGCATAGCGCTAAAGGTGGAAAACCTGAAACAACCCCCAAATGGCCTCGTGAGAGGCACCAACACCTCACACAGGACCAATGTAACTCATAGGGATTGACCGCGCGATGATGTTACTCCCGGTTTGAGAATACCATGATAATTTGGAAATAACTAGACTTATGCTTAAAAGCATGGCGCTAGAGGTGGGAAACCCGAAATAGCCATCGAACGGCCCCGTGAGAGGCATCGACACCTCGCACGGAACCAATGTAACTCTTAGGAACTAACCAAGCGATCAAGTTTCTCCTGGTTTGAGAGCGAAAACTCGAAACAGACCCCAAGCGGCTCCGCGAGAGGCACGAACACCTCGCACGGGACCAATGTAACTCGTAGAAACCCAAAACAACCCCCGAATGGCCCCGTGAGAGGCACGAACACCTCGCACGGGACCAATGTAACTCGTAGGAACTGATCGCACGATATGTAGACTTAGGCTTAAAAATTGGCGTCAGAGTGCGAAAATTCGAAACAGCCCCCGACCGGCCCCGTGAGAGGCGCCAACACCTCGTACGGGACCAATGTGACTCGTAAAAACCCGAAACATTCTCGGAATGGCCCCGTGAGAGGCACCAACACCTCGCACGGGACCAATGTAACTCGTAGGAACTGACCGCACGATCACGGTACTCCCGATCTGAGAATACAATAATGATTTGAAAATATGTAGATTTAGGATCAAAACTTTGGCGCTAGAGGTGGTAAACCCGAAACAACCCCCGAACGGCCCCGTTAGAGGCATAAACACCTCGCACGGGACTAATGTAACTCGCCGAAATTGATCGCGCGATCACGGTACTCTTCATTTGTGAATACGTCGATGAATTCAAAATATCTTGACTTAGGATTAAAAACTTAGTGTGAGAGTGCGAAAACTCGAAACTGTCCCAGAGTGGCCCCGTGAGAGGCACCAACGCCTCGCACGGGACAAATGTAACTCGTAGGAACTGACCGCATCATAACGGTACTCTCGATTTGAGAATACGATGATAATTTGAAAATACATAGACTTAGGTTTAAAACTTTGGCGCTAGAGGTGGGAAACCCGAAACAGCCCCCGATCGGCCCCGTAAGAGACACCAACACCTTGCACGGAACCAATGTAACTCATAGGAATCGACGACGCGATCACGTTTCTCCCGATTTGAGAATACAATGATTATTTGAAAATATATTGACTTAGGCTTAAAACTTGGCATCAGAGTGCGAAAACTCGAAACATCCCCCAAGCTGCCCCGTGAGAGGCACCAACACCTCGTACGGGAACTGACCGTGCGATCACGGTACTCCCAATTTCAGAATATGATGATAATTTGGAAATATCAAGACTTAGGCTTAAAAACATGGTGCTAGAGTGAGAAAACCCGAAATAGCCCCCGAACGGCCCCGTGAGAGGCACCAACACCTCACACGGGACCAATTTAACTCGTAGGAACTGACCGTGCGATCACGGTACTCCCGGTTTGAAATTATGGTGATTATTTGAAAATATGTACTTAAGCTTAAAACTTGGCGTCAGAGTGTGAAATCTCAAAATAGCCCCCAAGCGGACCCATGAGAGGCTCCAACACCTTGCACGGGACCAATGTAACTCGTAGGAATTGACCGCGCGATCACTGTACTCCCGATTTGAGAATACGATGATTATTGTAAAATATGTAGACTTAGGCTTAAAACTTAGCGCCAGAGTGCGAAAACTCGAAACAGACCCCAAACGTCCCCGTGAGAGGCACCAACACCTCGCACGGGACCAATGTAACTCGTAGTAACATACAGCGCGATCACGGTACTCCCGATTTGAGTATACGATGATAATTTGAAAATATGTAGACTTAGGCTGAAAAAGATGTCACTAGAGGTGGGAAACCCAAAACAACCCTGAACGGCCCCGTGAGAGGCACCAACACCTCGTACGGGACCAACGTAACTCGTAGGAACTGACCGCACGATCACAATACTGCTGGTTTGAGAATACGACAATAATTTTGAAATATCTAGACTTAGGCTTAACAACGTGGTGCTAGCATGCGAAAACCCGAAACAACCCCCAAATGGCATCGTGAGAGGCATTAACACCTCGCACGGGGCCAATGTAACTCTTAGGAACTGTCCGCGTGATCACGATACTCCTGGTTTGACAATACGATGATTATTTTGCAATATGTAAACTTAGGCATAAAACTTGGTGTCGGAGTGCGAAAACTCGAAACAGCCCCCCAGCGGCCATGTGAGAGTCACCAACACCTCGCAGGGGACCAATGTAACTCGTAGGAACTGATCGCGCAATCACGGTACTCCCGGTTTGAGAATACGACGATTATTTGAAAATATGTTGACTAAGTCTTAAAACTTGGCGTCAGAGTGCAAAAACTAGAAATAGCCCCCTAGTGGCCCCGTGAGAGGCACCAACGCCTCACACGGGACCAGTGTAACTCGTAGGATCTTATCGCATGATCACGGTACTCTCGATTTGTGAATATGATGATAATTAGGAAGTATCTGGACTTAGGCTTAATGACTTGGCGTTAGAGTGCAAAAACTCGAAACAGCCCCCGAGCGGTCCTATGAGAGGCACCAATACCTCGCACGGGACCAATATAACTCGTAGGAACCGACTACACGATCATGGTACTCCCGGTTGAGAATACGATGATAATTTTAAAATATGTAGACTTAGGCTTAAAACTTGGTGTCAGAGTGCGAAGACTCAAAACAGCTGGTGTTAGAGTGTGAAGACTCAAAATAGCCCCCGACCGGCCCCGTGAGAGGCACTAATACCTCGCACGAGACCAATGTAACTCATAAGAGTTGACCACGCGATCACTTTACTCCCGGTTTGAGAATACAATGATAATTTTGAAATATCTAGACTTAGGCTTAAAAACATTGCGCTAGAGGTTGGAAACCAGAACAGCCCCCGAACTACCCCGCATGACGCTAGAGGTGGGAAACTCGAAATAGCCCCCGAATGGCCTCGTGAGAGGCACCAACACCTCGCACGGGACCAATGTAACTCGTAGGGATTGACCGCGCGATCACAATACTCCCGATTTGAGCATACGACGATAATTTGGAAATATGCAGACTTAGGTTTAAAAACGTGGCGCTAGAGTGCGAAGACCCAAAATACCCCCGAACGGCCCTGTGAGAGGCATTGACACTTCGTACGGGACCAATGTAACTTATAGGAATTGACCGGGTGATCACGATACTTCCAGTTTGAGAATACAACGATAATATGGAAATATCTCGACTTAGGCTTAAAAACATGGCGCTAGAGGCGGGAAACCTGAAATAGCCACCGAACGGCCCCATGAGAGGCATCGACACCTCGCACAGGACCAATGTAACTCTTAGGAACTGAACATGCGATCACGGTACTCCCGGTTTGAGAATATGATGATTATTTAAAAATATGCAGACCGAGGCTTAAAACTTGGCATCAGAGTGCGAAAATTTGAAAGAGCCCCCGAACGGCTCTGTGAGAGGCATCGACACGTCGCACGGGACCAATGTAACTCATAGAAACTGATCGCGCAATCACGGTACTCCCGATTTGACTATACAATAATAATTTGAAAATATGTAGACTAAGGCTTAAAACTTGGCGTCAGAGTGCAAAAACTCGAAAGAACCCCCGAGCGACCCCGTGAGAGGCACCAGCACCTCGTACAAGACCAATGTAACTCGTAGGAACTGGCCGCTCGATTACGCTGCTCCCGGTTTGACAATACAATGCTTATGTTACAATATGTAGACTTAGGCTTAAAACTTGGCGTCAGAGTGTGAAAACTCAAAATAAACCCCAAGCGTCCCCGTAAGAGGCACCAACACCTCGCATGGGACCAATGTAACTCGTAGGAATTTACCGCGCGATCACGGTACTACCGGTTTGAGAATACACCGATAGTTTGGAAATATCTAGACTTAGACTTAAAAATATGGTGCTAGAGGTGGGAAACCCAAAATAGCCCCCGAACGGCCCCGTGAGAGGCATCGACACCTCACATGGGACCAATGTAACTCGTAGGAACTAACCGCGCGAACACTGTACTCCCGGTTTGAGAATAGAACGATAATTTGAAAAAATGTAGACTTAGGCTTAAAACTTAGCGTCAGAGTGCAAAAACTCAAAACAGACCCCAAGCGGCCCCGTGAGAGGCACCAACACCTCATACCAGACCAATGTAACTCGTAGGAATTAACCGCGTGATCACGATACTCCTGGTTTGAGAATACGACGATAATTTAAAAATATGTAGACTTGGGGTTAAAACTTTGGCGCTAGAGGTGGGAAACCCGAAATAGCCCACGATCGGCCCCGTGAGAGATACTAACAACTCATACGGGACCAATGTAACTCGTAGGACCTGACGTAGCTATAACGGAACTCTCGGCTTGAGAATACGTTGGTAATTTTGAAATATCTAGACTTAGGGTTAAAAATATGGCGCTACAGTGCGACAACCCGAAATAGCCCCCGAACGGCCCCGTGAGAGGCACCAACAGCTCGCACGGGACCAATGTAACTCGTACGAACTGATCGAGCAATCATGGTACTCCTGGTTTGAGAATATAACAATAATTTGGAAATATCTAGACTTAGGCTTAAAAATATGGGGCTAGAGGTGGGAAACCCGAAATAGCCACCGAACGGCCCCGTGAGAGGCGTCGACACCTCGTACGGGACCAATGTAACTCTTAGGAACTGACCACGCGATCAAGTACTCCCAGTTTGAGAATACGACGATTATTTTAAAATATGTAGACTTAGGCTTAAAACTTGGTGTCAGAGTGCGAAAACTCGAAACAGCCCCCAAGCGGCCTCGTGAGAGGCTCCAACACCTGGCACGGGACCAATGTATCTCGTAGGAACTGACCGCGCGATCATTGTACTCTCGATTTGAGAATATGACGATTATTTGAAAATATGTAGACTAAGGCTTAAAACTTGGCGTCAGAGTGCAAAAACATGAAACAACCCCCAAGCGTCCCCGTGAGAGGCACCAACTCCTCACACGGGACCAATGTAACTCGTAGGAATAGACAGCGCGATCACGGTACTCCCAATTTGAGTATACGATGATAATTTTAAAATATGTAGACTTAGGCTTAAAAATATGTTACTAGAGGTGGGAAACCCAAAACAGCCCTGAATGGTCCCGTGAGAGGCACCAACACCTCGCACGGGACCAACATAACTCGTACGAACTAATCGCGTGATCACGGTACTACCGGTTTGAGAATACGACAATAATTTGGAAATATCTAGACTTAGGCTTAAAAACGTGGCGCTAGCTTGCGAAAACCCAAAATAACCCCCGAACGGCTCCGTGAGAGGTATCGACATCTCGCACGGGACCAATGTAACTCTTAGGAACTGACCGTATGATCACGGTGCTCTCGGTTTTACAATACAATGATTATTTTAAAATATGTGAACTTAGGCATAAAACTTGGCGTCGTAGTGCGAAAACTCGAAATAGCCCCCAACGGCCACGTGAGAGACTCCAACACCTCGCACGGGACCAATATAACTCGTAGGAAATGACCGTGCGATCACTGTACTCCTGGTTTGAAAATACGATGATAATTTGGAAATATCTAGACTTAGGCTTAAAAACATGGCGCTAGAGCTGGGAAACCCGAAATATCCCCCGAACGGCCCCGTGAGAGGCATCGACACCTCGCACGAGACCAATGTAACACGTAGGAACTGACCGCGCGATCACGGTACTCCCGGTTTGAGAATACAATGATTATTTGAAAATATGTAAACTTAGGCTTAAAACTTGGCGTTAGATTGCGAAAACTCGAAATAGCCCCCAAGCGGCCCCGTAAGAGGCACCAACACCTCGCACGGGACCAATGTAACTCGTAGGAACTGCCGCGCGATCACGGTACTCCCGATTTAAGAATACGGTGATAATTTTAAAATATATATTCTTAGGCTTAAAACTTGGCGTCAGAGAGCGAAAACTTGAAATAGCTCGCCTCAGAGAGTGAAGACTCGAAACAGCCCCCGATCGGCCCCGTGAGAGGCACCAACAGCTCGCACGGGACCAATGTAACTCGTAAGAACATACTGCATTATCACTGTACTCTCGGTTTGAGAATATAACGGTAATTTAGAAATATCTAGAGTTAGGATTAAAAACATGGCGCTAGAGGTGGGAAACCTGAAACAACCCCCGAACGACCCGGTGAGAGGCATCGACACATCGCACGGGACCAATGTAACTCTTAGGAACTGACCACGTGATCACTGTACTTACGTTTTGATAATATGATGATTATTTTAAAATTTGTTAACTTAGGCTTAAAACTTGGCTTCGGAGTGTGAAAACTCGAAACAGCCACCAAGCGGCCCCGTGAGAGGGACCAACACCTCGCACGGGACCAATGTAACTTGTGGGAATTGATCGTGTGATCATGGTACTCCCGGTTTGAGAATACGATGATAATTTCAAAATATCTAGACTTAGGCTTAAAAACATGGCGCTAGAGGTGGGAAACCCGAAACAGTCTCCGAACGGCCCCGTGAGAGGCATCGACACCTCGCACGAGACCAATGTAACTCAAAGGAAATGACTGCGCGATCACGATACTCCCGTTTTGATAATACGATGATTATTTTAAAATATGTAAACTTAGGCTTAAAACTTGGCGTCGTAGTGCGAAAACTCGAAACAACCCCCAAACGGCGCCCCATGAGGGGCACCAATACCTCGCACGGGACCAATGTAACTCGTAGGAACTGACCGCGTGATCACGGTACTCCCGGTTTGATAATATAATGATAATTTAGAAATATCTAGACTTAGGCCTCAAACTTGGCGTCAGAGTTCGAAAACTCGAAATAACCCCCAAGCTGCCCCGTGAGAGGCACCAACACCTCGCACGGGACCAATGTAACTCGTAGGAATTGACCGCGTGATCACGGTACTCACAATTTGAGAATAAGAAGATAATTTGAAAATATGTTGACTTTGGCTTAAAACTTGGCGTCAGAGTGCGAAAACTGGAAAGTGCTTCCGAGCTGCCCCGTGAGAGGCACCAACACCTCGCACGGGACTAATGTAACTCGTAGAAACTCGAAACAGTCTCGGAATGGCCCCGTAGGAGGCACCAACACCTTGCTCGGGACCAATGTAACTCGCAGGAACTGACCGCACGATCCCGGTACTCTCGGTTTGAGAATACGATGATAATTTTGAAATTTCTAGACTTAGGCTTAAAAACCTAGCGTCAGAGTACGAAAATTCAAAACAGCCTTCGAGTGGCCCCATGCGAGGCGCCAACACCTCACACGAAACCAATGTAACTCGTAGGAACTGGCCGTGTGATCACGGTACTCCCGATTTGAGAATACGACGATAATTTGAAACTTTATAGACTTAGGCTTAAAACTTGGCGTGAGAGTGCGAAAACTCGACACAGTCCCCGAGCGACCCCTTTAGAGGCACCAACACCTCGCACATGACCAATGTAACTCATAGAAACTGACCGCGTGATTAGGGTACTCTCGATTTGAGAATATGATGATAATTTGCAAATATATAGACTTACACTTAAAAACATGGCGCTAGAGTGCGAAAATCCGAAACAGCCCCCGATCGGCCCCGTGAGAGGCATCAACACCTCGCACGGGACTAATATAACTCGTAGGAACTAACTGCGTGGTAACGGTAATCCCAGTTTGAGAATACGATGATTATTTGAAAATAAGTAGACTTAGGCTTAAAACTTGGCGTCAGAGTGCAAAAACTCGAAACAGCCCCCAGGCGGCCCCGTGAGAAGCACCAACACCTCTCACGGGACCAATGTAACTCGTAGAAACTGACCGCACGATCACGATACTTCTGGTTTGAGAATATGATGATAATTTGGAAATATCTAGACTTAGTCTTAAATATATGACGCTAGAGGTGGGAAACCCAAAATAACCCGCGAGCAGCCCCAATAGAGGCATCAATACCTTGCAAGGGACCAATGGAACTATTCGAAACTAACCACGTGATCACGGTACTCCCACTTTGAGAATATGGTGATTATTTGAAAATATGTAGACTTAGGCTTAAAACTTAGCGTCAGAGTGTGAAAACTCGAAATAGCCCCTAAACGGCCCCGTGAGATGCACCAACACCTCGCACGAGACCAATGTAACTCATAAGAACTGACAGTACGATCACGATACTCCCGGTTTGAGAACACAAAGATAATTTGAAAATATGTAGACTTAGGCTTAGAACTTGGCATCAGAGTGAGAAAGCTCGAAACAACCCCCGAGCCGCTCCGTGAGTTTCACCAAAACCTCACGCGAGACCAATGTTACTCGTACGAAGTGACCGCGAGATCACGGTACTCCCAGTTTGAGAATACAATGATAATTTGGAAATATCTATACTTATGCTTAAAAACATGGCGCTAGAGGTGGGAAACTCGAAACAGCCCCCCAGCGGTCCTGTGAGAGCCACCAATACCTCGCACGGGACCGATGTAACTCGTAGGAATAGATCACACGATGACGGTTCTCCTGATTTGAGAATACGACAATAATTTGGAAATATCTAGACTTAGGCTTAAAAATATGGCGCTAGAGGTTGGAAACTCGAAACAGCCCTGAACGGCCCTGTGAGTTGCACCAAAACCTCGCACGGGACCAACGTAACTCGTATGAACTGATCGGACGATCACAGTACTCTCGATTTGAGAATACAAAAATAATTTGGAAATATCTACACCAAGGCTTAAAAATATGGCGGTAGAGGTGGTAAACCCGAAATAGCCCCCGAACGGCCCCGTGAGAGGCATCGACACCTCACACGGGACCAATATAACTCATAGGAACTGACCGCGTGATCATCGTACTGCCGATTTGAGAATACATCGATAATTTTAAATATGTAGACTTAGGCTTAAAACTTGGCGTCGGAGTGCGAAAACTTGAAATAGACCACGAGCGGCTCCGTGAGAGGCACCAACATCTCGCATGAGACTAATGTAAGTCATAGGAACTAGCCGCACGATCACGGTACTCCCGATTTGAGAATAAGATGACTATTTTAAAATATGTAGACTTAGGCTTAAAACTTGGCGTCAGAGTGCGAAAACTCGAAATAACCCCCAAGCGGCCCCGTGAGAGGGACCAACACCTCGCACGGGACCAATGTAACTCGTACGAAATAATCACACGATCAAGGTACTCCCAGTTTGAGAATACGATGATAATTTTGAAATATCTAGACTTACATTTAAAAACATGGCACTAGAGGTGGGAAACCCGAAAAAGCCCCCCGAACGGCCCTGTGAGAGGCATCGACACCTCGCACGGGACCAATGTAACTCATAGGGAGTGACCACGCGATCACGCTACTCCCGGTTTGAAAATATGATGAAAATTTGAAAAGATGTAGACTTAGGCTTAAAACTTGGCATTGGAGTGCAAAAACTTGAAACAACCCTAAGTTGCCCTGTGAGAGGCACCAACACCACGAATGGGACCAATGTAACTCGTAGGAACTGATCGCACGATCACGGTACTCTAGATTTGAGAATACGATGATAATTTGAAAATATATAGACTTAGGCTTAAAACTTTGGTGCTAGAGGTGGAAAACCCGAAATAGCCCCCGAACGGCTCCGTGAGAGGGATCGACACCTCGTACGGGACCAATGTAACTCATAGGAACAGACCGCGCGATCATGGTACTCCTGATTTGACAATACGATGATTATTTGAAAATATGTAGACTTAAGCTTAAAACTTGGCGTCAGAGTGCGAAAACTGGAAATAACCCCCAAGAGGCCCCGTGAGAGGCACCAACACCTCGCATGGGATCAACGTAACTAGTAGGAATTGACCACGCAATCACGGTACACCCGGTTTGAGAATACGACAATAATTTGAAAATATGTTGACTTAGTCTTAAAACATGGCGTCAGAGTGCGAAAATTGAAAAGAACCCTAGAGCGGCCTAGTGATAGGCACCACCACCTTGTACGGGACCAATGTAGCTCGTAGGAACTGACCGTGCTATCACGATACTCCCGGTTTGAGAATACAACAATAATATCGAAATATCTAGATTTAGGCTTAAAAACGTGAAGCTAGAGGTGGGAAACCCGAAATAGCCCTTGAGCGGCCCCGTGAGAGGCACAAAGACCTCGCACGGGACCAATGTAACTCGTAGGAACTGACCGCGCGATCACGGTACTCCTGGTTTGAGAATACGATGATAATTTGAAAATTTGTAGACTTAGGCTTAAAACTATGGCGCTAGAGGTGGGAAACCCAAAACAGGCCCCGAACGTCCCCGTGAGAGGTACCGACACCTCGCACGGGACCAATGTAACTCATAGGAAATGACTGTGCGATCACGGTACTCCCGGTTTAAGAATACGACGATTTTTTGAAAATATGTAGACTTAGGCTTAAAACTTGGCGTTAGAGTGCAAAAACTCGAAACAACCTCCAAGCGGCCCGGTGAAAGGTACCAACACCTCGCACGGGACCAATGTAACTCGTAGGAATTGACCGCACAATCACGGTACTCCCAGTTTGAGAATACAACGATAATTTGGAAATATCTAGACTTAGGATTAAAAACATGGCGCTAGAGGTGAGAAACTCGAAACTGCCACCGAACGACCCCGTAAGAGGCATCGACACCTCGCACGGGACCAATATAACTTGTAGGAATTGACCACGCAATCACGGTACTCTCGATTTGAGAATATGATGATTATTTGAAAATATCTAGACTTACGCTTAAAAACATGGCGCTAGAGGTGGGAAACCCAAAACAGCCCTCGAGCTGCCTCGTGAGAGGTACCAGCACCTCGCACTGGACCAATGTAACTCGTAGAAACTGACCGTGCGATCACGGTACTCTCAGTTTGAGAATACGATGATAATTTAAAAATATGTAGACGTAGGCTTTAAACTTTGGCGCTAAAGGTGGGAAACCCAAAACAGCCCTTGAACGGCCCCATGAGAGGCACCAACACCTCGCACAGGACCAATGTAACTCGCAGGAATTAACCGTGCGATCACGGTCCTCCCGATTTGAGAATACGATGATAATTTGGAAATATCAAGACTTAGGCTTAAAAACATGGCGCTGGAGGTGGTAAACCCGAAACAGCCCCCGAAAGGCCCCGTGAGAGGCACCAACACCTTGCACGAACCAATGTAACTCGTAGGAACTGACAGCGCGATCACGGTACTCTCGGTTTAAGAATACGATGATAATTTGGAAATATCTAGACTTAGTCTTAAAAACATGGTGCTAGAGTGTGAAAACCCGAAACAGCCCCCGAACGACCACGTGAGAGGCACCAACACCTCGCACGGGACCAATGTAATTCTTAGGAACTGACCGCGCGATCACGACCTCCCGATTTGAAAATATGACGATAATTTTGAAATATCTAGACTTTGGCTTAAAAACATGGTGCTAGAGGTAGGAAACTCGGAACAACCCCCGAACGGTCCCGTGAGAGGCACCAAGACCTTGCACGGGACCAATGTAACTCGTAGGAACTGATCGTGCGATCACGGTACTCCCAGTTTGAGAATACGATAATAATTTAGAAATATCTAGACTTAGGCTTAAAAACATGGCGCTAGAGGTGGGAAACCCGAAACAACCCCCGAGGGTCCCCGTGAGAGGTACCAACACCTTGCACGAGAACAATGTAACTAGTAGAAACTGACCGCGCGATCACGGTACTCTCGATTTGAGAATACAATGATAATTTGGAAACATCTAGACTTAGGCTTAAAAACTTGGCGCTAGAGGTGGGAAACTCGAAAAATCCCCCAAACGGCCCCTGAGAGACACCGACACGTCGTACGGGAATAATGCAACTCGTAGGAACTGACCGCGTGATCACGGCACTCCCGATTAGTGAATATGACGATAATTTGGAAATATGTAGACGTAGGATTAAAACTTTAACGCTAGAGGTGGGAAACCAAAAAAATAGCCCCCGAACGGACCCGTGAGAGGCACCAACACCTCGTATGGGACCAATGTAACTCGTAGGAACTGACCGCGCGATAACGGTACTCCGGATTTGAGAATTTGACGATAATTTTAAAATATATCGACTTAGGCTTAAAAATATGACACTAGAGTGCGAAAATCCGAAACAACCGCCGAACGGCCCCGTGAGAGGCACCAACACCTCGCACGGGACCAATGTAATTCTTTGGAACAGACCGTGCGATCATGGCCTCTCGATTTGAGAATACGACGATAATTTGAAAATATCTAGACTTAGTGTTAAAAAATGGCGCTAGAGGTGGGAAACCCAGAACGGCCCCCGAACGGCCCCGTGAGAGGCCCCAACACCTCGCACGGGACCAATGTAACTCGTAGGAATCGACCGTGCGATCACGATACTCCCGGTCTGAGAATACGATGATAATTTTGAAATATCTAGACTTAGGGATAAAAACATGGCGCTAGAGGTGGGAAACCCGAAACAACCCCCGTGCGGTCCCGTGAGAGGTACCAACACCTCGCACGGGACCAATGTAACTCGTAGGAAATGATCGCACGATCACGGTACTCCCGGTTTGAGAATACAACGATAATTTAAAAATATCTAGACTTAGGCTTAAAAATATGGCGCTAGAGTGCGAAAACCCGAAACAACCCCCGGACGGCCCTATGAGAGGCACCAACACCTCGCACGGGACCATTGTAATTGTTAGGAACTGACCGCGCGATCACGGCCTCCCGATTTGAGAATACGATAATAATTTGGAAATAGCTAGACCTAGGCTTAAAAAGATGGCGCTAGAGGTGGTAAACCCAGAACAGCCCCCGAACGGCCCCGTGAGAGGCACCAACACCTCGCACTGGACCAATATAACTCGTAGGAACTGACCACGCGATCCCGGTGCTCCCGGTTTCAGAATACGACGATAATTTGGAAATATCTAGACTTCGGCTTAAAACATGGCGCTAGAGGTGGAAAACCCAAAACAACCCCCGAGCGGCCCCGTGAGAGGCACCAACACCTCGCACAGCACCAATGTAACTAGTAGGAACTGACCGCGCGATCACGGTACTCTCGGTTTGAGAATACGATGATAATTAGGAAATATCTTGACTTCGACTTAAAAACATGGCGCTAGAGGTGGGAAACCCGAAATAACCCCCGAACGGCCCAGTGAGAGGCACCAACACCTCACACAGGACCAATGTAACTAGTAGGAACTGACCGCGCGATTACGGTACTCCCGGTTTGAGAATACAACGATAATTTGGAAACATCTAGACTTAGGCTTGAAAATTTGGCGCTAGAGGTAGGAAACTCGAAAAAGCCCCCGAACTGCCCCGTGAGAGGCAACGACACCTCGTACGGGAATAATGTAACTTGTAGGAACTGATCGCATGATCATGGTACTCCCAGTTTGTGAATTGATGATAATTTGGAAATAGGTAGACGTAGGTTTAAAATTTTGGCGCTAGAGGTGGGGAACCCGAAACAGTCCCCGAACGGCCCCGTGAGAGGCACCGATTGAAAATATCTAGACTTAGGCTTAAAAATATGGCGCTAGAGGTGGGATACCCCAAACATCTCCCGAACGGCCCCGTGAGTCCCTAACACCTCGCACGGGACCAATGTAACTCGTAGGAACTGACCGTGCGATAACGGTACTCCCGGTTTGAGAATACGACGATAATTTGGAAACATCTAGACTTAGGCTTAAAAACATGGTGCTAGAGGTGGGAAACCCAAAACAGCCCTTGAATGGCCACGTGAGAGGCACCGACACCTCGCACGGGACCAATGTAACTCGTAGGAACGGACCACGCGATCACGGTACTCCCAGTTTAAGAATATGATGATTATTTGAAAATATGTAGACTTAGGCTTAAAACTTGGCGTTAGAGTGCAAAATCTCGAAACAGTCCCCAAGCGGCCCCGTGAGAGGCACCGAAACCTCACACGGGACCAATATAACTCATAGGAACTGACAGCGCGATCCGGCTACTCCCGGTTTGAGAATACGATGATTATTTAAAATAACTAGACTTAGGCTTAAAAATATGGCGCTAGAGATGGGAAACCCGAAACAGCCCCCGAGCGGCCCCGTAAGAGGCACCAACTGGAAATATCTAGACTTATGCTTAAAAATATGGCGCTAGATTTGGGAAACCCGAAACAACCCCTGAACGGCCCCGTGAGTGGCACCAACACCTCGCACGGGACCAATGTAACTCGTAGGAACTGACCGCGCGATCACGGTACTCTCGGTTTGAGAATACGACAATAATTTGGAAATATCTAGACTTAGGCTTAAAAACATGCAGCTATTGTGTAAAAAACCCGAAACAGCCCCCGAACGGCCCTGTGAGAGGCATCAACACCTCGCACGGGACCAATGTAACTCGTAGGAACTAACCGCGCTATCACGGTACTCCCAGATTGAGAATACGACGGTTATTTGAAAATGTGTAGAGTTAAGCTTAAAACTTGGCGTCAGAGTGCAAAAACTCAAAACAGTCCCCAAGCGGCCCTGTGAGAGGCACCAACACCTCGCACGGGACCAATGTAACTCGTAGGAACTAACCACACGATCACGGTACTCCTCATTTAAGAATGCGATGATAATTTAGAAATATCTAGACTTAGACTTAAAAATATGGCGCTAGAGGTGGGAAACCCGAAATAGCCCCCCAGAGAGGCACCAACACCTCGCAAGGGACCAATGGAACTCGTAGGAACTGATCGCGCAATCATGGTGCTCCCGGTTTTCCAATACGACGATAATTTGGAAGTATCTAGACTTTGGCTTAAAGACTTGGCGTCAGAGTGCGAAAACCCGAAACAACCCCCGAGGGGATCCGTGAGAAGCACCAACACCTCACACGGGAGCAATGTAAGTCGTAGGAACAGATCGTGAGATCACGGTACTCCCGGTTTAATATTATGATGATAATTTGAAACTATGTAGACTTAGGCTTAAAAACATGGCGCCAGACGTGGGAAACCCAAAACAGGCCCTGAACGGCCCCATGAGAGGCACTAACACCTCACACCGGTCTAATATAACTCGTTGGAAAATATAGCGCGATCACGATACTCCCGGTTTGAGAATACGACGATGATATGGAAATATCTAGACTTAAAATTAAAAACATGGCACCAGAGGTAGGAAACCGGAAACAGCCCCCGAGCAACCCTGTGAGCGGCACAGATACCTCGCATGGGACCAATGTAACTCATAGGAACTGACTGCGCGATCACGGTACTCCCGGTTTGAGAATACGATGATAATTTTAAAATATGTATACTTACGCTTAAAAAAAAGCGCTAGAGGTGGGAAACCCAAAACATCCCCCGAACGGCCCCATGAGAGGCACCGACACCTTGCACGGGACCAATATAACTCGTAGGAAATGACCGCGCGATCACGGTACTCCCATTTTAAGAATATGATGATTATTTGAAAATATCTAGACTTAGGCTTTAAACTTGGAGTCAGAGTGCAAAAACTCGAAACAACCTCCAAGCAACCCTGTGAGAGGAACCAACACCTTGCACGGTTCTATCTGTTTGAGAATATGATGATAATTTCAAAATATATAAACTTAGGCTTAAAATCATCGCGCCAGAGGTGGGAAACCCGAAACAGCCCCCGAGAGTCCCCGTGAGAAGCACGGACACCTCGCGCGGGACCAATGTAATTCGTAGGAACTGACCGTGCGATAACGGTAGTCCTGGTTTGAGAATATGATGATAATTTGAAAATATGTAGACTAAGGCTTAAAAACATGGCGCTAGAAGTTGGAAACCCGAAACAGCCCCCCTAACGGCCCCGTGAGAGGCACCGACACCTCGCACGAGAACAATGTAACTCGTAGGAACTGAACGCGTGATCACGGTACTCCCAATTTAAGAATATGATGATTATTTGAAAATATGTAGACTTAGGCTTAAAACTTGGCATCAGAGCGCAAAAACTCGAAACAGCCCACACGGGCCCGGTGAGATAGCAACACCTCGCACGGGACCAATGTAACACGGAGGAACAAACCGTACGATCACGGTACTCCTGGTTTGAGAATACGATGATAATTTGGAAATATCTTGACTTAGGCTCAAAAACATGGCGCTAGAGGTGGTAAACCCAAAACTGCCATCGAACGGCCTCGTGAGAGGCATCAACACCTCGCACGAGACCAATATAACTCGTAGGAACTGATCGCGCAATCACGGTACTGCCAATTTGAGAATACGAAGATTATTTGAAAATATCTAGACGTAGGCTTATAAACATGGCATTATAGGTGGGAAACTCGAAATAGCCCCCGAGCGGCCCCGTAGGAGGCACCGACACCTCGCACGGGACCAATGTAACACGTAGGAACTGACCGCGTGATAACAGTACTCCAAGTTTGAGAATACGATTATAATATGAAAATATGTTGACGTACGCTTAAAACTTTGGCGATAGAGGTGGGAAACCCGAAGCATCCCTCGAACGGCCTCGTGAGCGGCACCAACACCTCGCACGGGACCAACATAACTCGTACGGACTAACCGCGCGATCACGGTACTACCAGTTTGAGAATATGACAATAATTTGGAAATATCTAGACTTAGGCTTAAAAACGTGGCGCTAGCGTGTGAAAACCCGAAACAGCCCCCGAACGGCTCAGTGAGAGGCATTGACATCTTGCACGGGACCAATGTAACTCTTAGGAACTGACCGTACGATCACGGTACTCCCGGTTTGAGAATACATTGATAATTTGGAAATATGTAGACTTATGCTTAAAAACATGGCGCTAGAGTGGGAAAAGCAGAGACAACCCCCGAACGGCCCCGTGAGAGGCACCAACACCTCGCACGGGACCAATGTAACTCTTAGGAACTGACCGCGCGATCACGGTCCTCCCGATTTGAGAATACAATAATAATTTGGAAATATCTAGACTTAGGCTTAAAAATATGGCGCTAGAGGTAGGAAACCCGGAACATCCCCCGAATGGCCCTGTGAGAGGCACCAACACCTCACACGGGACCCATGTAACTCGTAGGAACTGACCGCGCGATCCCGGTACTCCCGATTTGAGAATACAATGATAATTTGGAAATATCCAAACTTAGGCTTAAAAACATGGCGCTAGAGTGCAAAAACTCGAAATAGCCCCTGAATGGCCCCGTGAGAGGCACCAACACCTCACACGGGACCAATGTAACTCGTAGGAACTGACCGTGCAATCACGGTACTCCCAATTTGAGAATACAATGATAAATTGGAAATATCTAGACTTAGGCTTAAAAACTTGGCGCCAGAGTGCGAAAACTCGAAACAGGCCTCGAGTGGCCCCGTGAGAGGCACCAACACCTCGCACGGGACCAATGTAATTCGTAGGAACTGATCGCGCAATCACGGTGCTCCTGATTTGAAAATACGACGATAATTTTGAAATATCTAGACTTTGGCTTAAGTAAATGGTGCTAGAGGTGGGAAACCGAAACAACCCCCGAACGGCCCCATGAGAGGCATCGACACGTCGCACGGGACCAATGTAACTCGTAGGAACTGACCATGCTATCACGATACTCCCGATTTGAGAATACGATGATAATATCAAAATATGTAGACATAGGCTTAAAACTTGGCGTCAGAGTGCAAAAACTTGAAACATCCCTTAGCGGCCCTATAAGAGGCACCAACACCTCGTACGAGACTAATGTAACTCGTAGGAACTAACCGAGTGATCACGGTACTCCCGGTTTGAGAATACAACGATAATTTAGAAATATCTAGACTTAGGCTTAAAAACATGGCGCTAGAGGTGGGAAACCCAAAACAGGCCCCAAACGGCCCTGTGAGAGGCACCAACAACTCGCACGGGACCAATGTAACTCGTAGGAACTGGCCACGTGATCACGGTACTCCCGGTTTGAGAATACGATGATAATTTTGAAATATCTAGACTTAGACTTAAAAACATGGCGCTAGAGGTAGGATACTCGAAACAACCCCCGAGCGGCCCCGTGAGAGGCATGGACATCTCGGACGAGACTAGTGTAACTCGTAGGAACGGACCGCGCGATCACGTTACTCCCGATTTGAGAATACGATGATAATTTGCTAATATATAAACTTAGGCTTGAAACTTGGTTACTGATAATTTGAATAAGATTTTTGTAAAACTACTTGGTCAGTGATATCATTTTTTTTTGTATCCTATCATTTGCAGGATAACATTTTATCGTTTGCTTTTTTGCACGTGGAACAAATGAAGGAGGAAATGGTTTGCAACATGAAGTTTGTTTATATAATGTTGTGGACATTCAGTATTATGTTTTTTTATGTGTTACGGCCGTGCGGGGTTTTGTTTTTTTATTGTTTAGTTTTATGGACGTGCAGGCTTTTATAATTTCATTTTAAATTTTATGGCCATGCAAGCTTTATAATAAGCACGTTTTATTTAACAGGGTTTGGAATGTCCACAAAATAGAGGAAACCCTGCCTAATTTTTTTTTTGGTCAGTGAATTATTAAGACATGTAATATCTTTAAGTTTGTATATATATTAGTTTATTAACAACGTTCCCGATTCCCAATTTGTGATTTTTTTTATCGTTTCCAAATAATAATATTTGTAAAACGTCGTACGCGTCCAAAGTTACAGGTAGTAACCGACCGTTTGGAAAAAAAAAACATTTTTTTAATTAGATTTAAATATGGTCATGGACTTTGTCCATGGCCATTTCTATTTTTTCCGTTGCGCATAAAAATGGTCGAGGTATGAGTCACGGACTTTGGCCGCGACCATTTTTTTCCTTTTTTTTTCGACCACAGTGTGGGTCACGGACTTTGGCCGTGACCAATTTTGTCACGGTTGTGGGTCACGAACTTGGGCCGCGACCATTTGTTTCATTTTTTTTCGTCGCGATGTGGGTCACAGACTTTGACCTCGACTAATTTTTATCACGGTTGTGGGTCACGGAATTGGGCCGTGACCATTTTTTTCTCATTGCGGTATGGGTCACGGCCCAAGTCTGCGACCATCTGCCTGACTTGGGTCGCGACCCACGAAATTGGTCGCGCCCGAAATGGTCACGGCCAAAGTTCGCGACCCACAATCTTGATCTGTGGTTTTGGCCGTGACCATTCGCCAGTTTTGGTGTAGTGATGTGTAATCAATAATCGATTTTAGTTGCGATAAACTACTTTCTAAATGTTTTCAAATGTTTTGAGTACTAACTCTTGCTGTAAAAATATTTTCAAAACCTTTTAGGTGTCCAGCCACAGGGACGCCATACTTGATTTCATCCAAGGGACTCGGAGCTATAACACTTTAGATGCTGACAGATTTTTAGTAGCCGATTCTTTCATTCAGATCTAGCATAGGATCTCGGTCTTGTATCTCATGATTGGACATGTGGTCCATTGTCGGTATTACAGCTTCAGTTTTGTATCAGCTTTACTTTGCAGTTTGAACTTGAATTATTACTTGGTTTTGGGTTGTTTTAGCCGATGGTTTATTCGGCATGACTTTGATTCACTTACATATCATGATGGTTTGGATTCTAGTATATTGTGAATGTTGTTTTAGTTTTAGAATTATTTTATTTATCCTGTTTAATAAAAAGATAAAATTTGACACAGTGTCTTTTGAACACTAGGTGGTTAGTAAACTTTAAAAAGTTTTCGACAGTAATGCTAAGAATGAACCGGATGAGATTTCTATTTAATTTAATATAGCACTGATCACCCGGTATTTTATTAGGCAGGGTGTCACAGATGGTATCAGAGCATCATGTTCTAGTGTCCATAGGATCTGTCCGGATTACTACGTTTTCAGCGTATTATTTGATTGATATAGAGCCCTATCATAGGAATGTTGTATTCCTTTACGTACGTGGCTTACGTTCTCCTGTTATAGTGTCTAAATATTAGTGAATTTTTTATGTGTACGAGTGTGTTTTGTATGCCGATTACGCAGAGGACTACTAGTGAGGACCGTTGGGAAGACAATAGGAGGCGGGGATTAGTTAGAGTTGAGGAATATTTTGGGGTCGAGGACCGTTGCAGAGGTTACCCCTATTATTGCTCAGAATGATGGAGTTGTAAGGACTACTAGAGTGTAGCATATATTGTTATACCGTCATAACAAAGAGTGGTGCTAAATTAGTCTCACCCAGTGTGGTTAGGATGGGAGAGAGTCAGAGGGGTCTTTGAAGAGGACCACCCATTGGAATTTTATTAGATGCGGAGATGGTGCGTGTAGCCAATGGATGTAGACTACCCAGAGGCTTTGGCATATAGCAGGAAGTAATATATACCCGAAAGTGAATTGGGGTAAAAAAAATCTTGGCTCGTAGGAGCAGTGTTTTAATGGTGGGAGTAAATCACCATATTTGGTATAATGGAGAAAATAGCCTTTAAGGTGGGTAATGGACTCACGAGAGTCAGCAACAATTATAGGAAAATTCTGCTTGGATGATTGATGTAGATGGTGATGATGTTGTGCTTTTGTCAGTGTTGATATTAATGCTTCCTTGTGAAGGGAGCTAAAAGAATGGGAGAATTTAGTCAGGGAGTAACACTAAATGTAACGGTGCTAGCGAAACACAGCAAGGGGGAGACCCCCATCAGGGGACCCATTTAAATGATTCAGATAGCTGAATTCCTACCGAGTGGCGATGGATTCAGTTGGGACATGTAAGGCCAGTAGTATGTTCCTTAGGGCCAGCGAAACTAAGGGAACAATGTGGGTGGCCATCAGGGTCGAGGCTACCAGGGTTCGAGTGAAGGACAACCCTAATATGGTCTGTATAGCCAGGAATAGGGGATTATATGAAGAGGCATTTTATGTGGAGAGTAGTACCGCATGCATGGATTTTGCCCGAAGTGAGTAAAAGGGATAAGAGTATGGAGGGCAATGATTAAGATAGTTTTGGTTCAGTTCGGACAGGCGTGTCATATCCAAGAACCATCTGAGCCACCAGCATTATTCACAATTGGAAGTATGAGTTTTATCCTCGGGTTAGTGGGGTAAGTTTTATGTGACACGAACGAGTCATAATATTCTGTTAGCACTAGATTCGCGTGTGAGACGAGTCTAGTGGGGATATCGTTGATAGCATTTTAATGTGTATATTGTTGCCTTTGTATGGCGGGGCTCTCTTTAGTACTACCAGCAGGGGGAGCGAGTGCAGGCATAGGGTGTATATGTATGTTGGAATTGCTCGTTCTAGTGAAGTATCATACGAGCGTGATATTATCCTGGGTATGGTGTGATTAACAATGTGGGTGGAACAATAGAGGGTTGTGATAGCAAGACCACCGTGTCTAATGTTTCAGGGCAGGATGTGTTGTTTGACGAAGCCTCACCTGAAAGAAGGTTAGGCTCGCATTTATATTATATTACGATAAAGACTTTGGAGAGTATGGTTGTCTCGAGATGTTTGATCCTGGTGTGTAGGGACTTTATTGATGTGATTTGAGGTATATTGGATTTACTGTTGGGCGGAGAAATTTAGCTCATTATTATGTTTAGCGCTCAGAACTTGGTGATAGGGAGAGCGCGTTATTATATCACTCCTTTAGAGACTTGGGAGTTGAGATTTATTTTTTATATGTCTCGGGATAGGATTTTGAGAGTCCCGGTTATGAGATTAAGTTTTATGGAATTTGATTACCGCTAATGCTGAGTGATAGAGTATTGGGGAAAGTTCCTTATTTGAATGTTGTTGCGTGATGAGATACGCATGGACCTTGATGAACGTCATGAGTAGAGAGACGTTGATAGATGCTAGGGCATAACTGAGAGCTATTATATAGTATAAGCATGTGGGGCCGGTAGTGCCGTGAGAGAGAACTGAAATTTTTATTCTCACCACGAGTTGAAGGGTGGAACGATGTTAAGGAGAAATAAATTTATGGGGTGATTGAGAATACCCATGTGTTATAGCCACGTCGATAATGTGAGGCGAGTTTTAAGGAAAATATGTGTGATGTTTCCAGTGTTGTGCAGATATGCACCAATTATAGGGCGTGCCCTAGTTAGTTGGTTTATGAATCGTCCGAGATAGGAGGACGTAGGAATCAATGTGTGGGACATATGCTTGAGGGCAATTATAGACAAAGCCGAAATGATATGATGTCTTGAATGTCGTGCGAGAATGATGATAACCCAATTATATGTGTGCAATGAGAGTAACACACCGAGATGGGTTGAAATGCTGTGGGAAGCCATTCAAAAATATCTCTTGATAAAGAGGAGGCTGAACTGTTGGGGGAAAATATAACGAAGATTTACTTAATTAAATGTTGAGAGTGGATTGCGCGTAAATAGGACGTTGATGACTATGGGGAAAAAGATAAGACCCAAGAAGTGTGCCAGTTATGAAAAGTGCACGGGCCGTGACTTTTGGCATACCGTGGGAAGAAGGGGAGTATAAAGTACCATATAATTTGAGATATTATAAGTGAGAATTGGTGTGGGGTGAGACGTAGTGAGATTGTCTCTGGATGCACCACTCATAGATGGAAATGTGTTGGTTCAGGATGAGCAACCGTTGGTAGAGTTGTGTGTATTAACTTGTACCAGTTTATTAGGCACGAGGTACCTTTTAAGATTTTGAGTGGAAAGTCTTGTCATTCACCCTCTGGTTGATTAGAGGTGAGGGGATAACTAGATTTTTAGACTGGCCGTAATTTGGAGTCCGTTGTTAAGAGTGGAGTGAACCGCAAACTATTATGGGTGACTTTTGAATGTCGTAAGCGTTCGGTCACCGTGAACCGAAGTTCTAAATACTGACATGAGTGGTCAGAGGTTATCGTGATTTCTCCCATGAAGGGGGGTTGAGTAGTGGTGAATAAGGGGAGTTGGCACTTAGGTATGTGTGACCTTTTCTCAGTATGGAGATGATAGAGCCAGTATTGAGATCACATGACTGATAGAGAGTATTAGTATGTACTGAATTGAGGAAGCTTGTGGATAAACTTGGGCTATAGTGATTAAGCCGTTTGATAGGTGGGTACCACTAGCGGGTGTATAGTGGAGTGACCCTTATGTTATTATGATTTGAATTTGGGTACTAGAGGATGTCGTGATGTTAAAGATCCTAAGTTTTAGTATCGGTCTTGTCCTAATTTCGAGGACGAAATTCCATTGTAAGGGGGGAATTATATAATACCCCGTATTTCTGCGTATTTTTTTAATTAAATTGAGAAATTAATTGGGGGAAAATACGTTTTAAGTAAATTACGCGAGTGAAGTAATTTAATGCGATTAGATGACGATTGTGACTATTAAATATTAATCGAGAGATAGATACTGATTAATATTGCATTATGATATTTACTAAGTGCAAAAAGTAAATAATTGATAATTATGGTTATACGACATAGCGAGTGATATGTGGGTATTTTATTCTATCTCACCGAGAGTCGCAAGTAGACTATTTTGAGGTGAGAAATGAGAAATGTATTTTAAGTGACTCGGATGATAATTTAGTGGTCATAAATGATTTCGGATGGGTTGAAATAGTTGGAATAGTGTACCCGAGAGTATAGTTTGGATCCCGGGTCAAATTTGGACCAAACCGTCACCAATTAAGGGCATTTCAGTCATTTTTCAAAAAGAGGTTAAGGGACCTACGAAATTTAGATCCATATATCTGATATTTAGAGATTGGGGTTAGGTCTCATAACACAAATAGATTATAGAGGCCACCAGAGAGAAGAGATAACCGTTTTCCAAAGCCTAAGGAGAGATTTGTGAAGGTGGTGAAGGGTTTCTTGCACCTCAATGCAATCGAAAAGGAAAATTTGAGAAGAAGCGATCAATCATCAACCAAGAACCACGAAAGTAGATCAATCAATTAAAGGCAAGTGTTTATTGCAAATCAAATTGATGTTATAATACCCATGTGTAGGGATTTCATGAATAATTTGATTTTTTTTTGAAAAATCTTGGATGAAAAGTATAAATTGATTACATGTTTGGGGAGGATTGCATGTAGTTAGTATTTACATTTGTAGAGAATTATAAATCAGAAGAGTTTTGATTGTTTCTACGGATTTAAATCTGGTTTTTGAATTGAATGAAATAGATGAACACAAAACTATATTTATGAAAGAGTTTTGGGATTTTGATTCGTTCTCGGGTTGATTCTGCATAAATTTGATAATGTTTTATGTTATAAACGATTTCTATATATGTGGTTAATGTTTGGTTATGTTGGGAGAAATTTCCAGGAGGTTTATGAGAGTTTTATGGGGTAAACATGGTGAAAAATCGAATAAGATGAAGCTGCACCTGCTCGATCGATCGATCGACCCATGAATGTCGATCGATCGATCGACCCTAGCAGAATTTGGGTTCTTTTGTTGGTTGAGTTTGTTTCGATTGACAACTATGGGAGGAAATCTTGGGAGTGATATTTTACCTATGTAGGGACTTGATAAAGACCAGTAGGGTATAACTAAGGTCTATTAAGGTCATTGAGTGTAGAACTTAGAGCTTGGACCGGCCGAGAAAACCGATTGAGATATAGGTCGGAAAAATTTGGGAATTGAGCTACATATAGAGAGTAAACACCAATTCTACATGAATACCAGTAGGTTAAAGATGGTAACTACTGAATTTATATATCAAGGGGTAACTAGGGCCCTTAGAGTTGTATGAACACTCAAAGAAACACGATAGTGAGATAAATTCGTAAATGAAATGTACGGTAAGTATTAGAGAGAAATATACTACGTACAAAAAGAACTAATTTGGTTGTGTAAATACTTATTACATTGATACATAGGTTGTGTGAATACCTAAAAGTATACTATATATATATATATATATATATTGGTGATCGAGGTATGATTCCGATCTAAGAGATATAAATCACTACTGGTGATTGAGGTAGGATTCCGAGTCAATAACCCCAGAAACGTGATACATGGAGGTGATTATATAGTATGTGTTTATAGTATATATTGTGTGCAAAATATATATACATAAAGTGTGCTTAATTTTGTATTGGGGTCGATCATTATCTGGACCAATACATGGAAGCTCGATTTGGGGTAGATGATTATCCGGACCAAATCGAAGATGAATGTAATTAGGCATAAATTCTTCATAATTTATCCCTTGATTTAGTTACTTTTAGCACCTCGAACAACGTAATTGAGTTGGATTTATCTCATAACTGTGCTACTGACTGATCCTAATGAGTACACCGAGTTTCTGGTATTTTGTAGTGATTTTGCAGGTATTTGATGTCAAGAAACGAAAGAAGGAAATCGGTAGAATCAAGAAAGAAAGAAGGAAAAGTCTCAAGGGCAAAAGCATAATTTTCACTCAGAATTCGGATGAAGTACCTAAAGAGAAGTTGAAGACATCTCATTCACGATCACAAAGGAAGAAACGGCACCCCAATCGAAATCCCGGAACAAAAGTTATGAGCAGTCAAAGAGGAACCAAAAAGTCAAATAGCCGGACCGGTCCGCCCCTACCCCGGACCGGTCCTCCTTGCCAAACTCCAGAAGACCCCGGATCGCATGCAAACCGAAGGAGGCAAAAATAAAAAGAACTGGTCTGCCCCTGGACTGGTCTGCCCCAAAATAAAAAGAACCGATCCGCCTTGGGGCAGACCGGTCCGCCTAAGCCCCGGACCGGTCCGGTCTTCGAGATCTAAAAATCTTTTCTCTTCCTAAAAATACTCATAGTGCAGCTGACTTCCGATATTGTTGTAGGGTATAAAAGACCCAATTTAGTATTGTTATAGACACGGAGAATTAGTAGGTTCTTCCTCTTCTTTTTCAAAAACCCTAGCTTAGTTAATATTTTCAGATTTATTTCAAGGATTGAAGATTTTATTCAGTGATTTCTGTGAGTATATGTTTCTTTCATTGTTTCACTTATTGCTTGGATAATTTTAGTGCGTAATTTTTAGTTCTAATTCTTTTCTGCATCTAATTAATATTTTCTTTAGAGTAATTATGAGTTCCTGCACATTAATCCGTGTTTCCATTCTTTTCAACATGTTAGGCTAGATTTCCCAAGGCCGGGATGCATGAACCCAGCCTGATGTGTTAGTGCGTGTGTATAAAATTAATCCACTAAATTTGATGATTGACCTTGATCGTATTGCGTAGTTGCACAACGAATGTAGATCTTTATATCTCGTTTGCCTCTGGGTACTCGTGATGATTTAGAGTGCAATTCGAATGCTACTATCGCGATACTGATTTACTCATCCTCAGATTAAGTATGACGCGGGCTTGAACCTCGTATACGTAATGCTTGGGAGTACTAAATTCCGGGTCAAATCAATCAGATAAATTTAAGATTAGTATTATATCCGCACTACACTAGGGTTGGGGGATTGTATTCCCGTCCTATTTTTCTCATCATTTAAATAACAAGTTTCGGACTATTTTTCAATCATATTTTAGGTAGTTTAGTGTAATCGCATCTTTTTATAATTTCATATTTGAATTTAGTTATAATCATTCCCAAAAATCAAATCATTTTTCTTTTATTTTTAGAGTCAAAGTTAGGATTCCTCCGTCTTTTCCCGTCGTCACAACTTCGTTGTCCTTTTTCCCTGAGGATCGATACCCGACTTACTGGGATTATTACTTGAGCGACAGGCTTACACTTGAGCCTAGAGTGAACACACTTCTGAGACACATTTTTAGTCGCGTCAAGTTTTTGGCGCCGTTGCCGGGGAATTAGGTAGACTTAGGATGAGATTGAGTCAATCCAAAGCTTTGACCAAAAATTTCAAAAATCCAAAAACATAAAAAAATTTAAAAAGCACAAAAAGATTCACCATCATCTCTCCTAAGCTTAATGCAAAATTCTGAAACCACTCCCACACCCCATAATACTCCAACCAGCATTCACGAAAATCCAATTGTTGAGTATAATCGTGATAGTCCCCACACTCCAAACGCCCCGCAGTTCTGGATCCCACCTCCCATACCGTCGCACTCAGTCTCCGATAACACTCCCTTTTTCTTCTTAGGACACACTTCGAGCACGCCCAGTGAGAACACCGAGTCAATAAGTAAGGATGAGATGTCTCAACACGGTAGTGCACCCGCCGGTGAGGAAGTGCCCCCATACCGTCCGATTAGAGAATTCTTATATCTCGAGCGTACTGTCACTCCGGGATTCATTATACTCCCGTATAATGCCGGGCAGTTCAGTTTCAAAAATGGGATGATCCAGATGCTACCGCATTACCACGGTATGGATTCTGAAAAGCCATACCTCCATATTAGGGAATTTGAGGACGTGTGTGATACTCTCAATGATCAAACCTGCACACAAGAGGTAATCCGCCTCAAACTCTTCCCTTTCTCGCTCAAAGATAAAACTAAGGCCTGGCTATGGTCTTTACCTCCAAGCTCGATTCCATCCTGGAATGAGCTACAGTCGAAATTTCTCAAGAAATTCTTCCCACCACATCGAACAATCTCCATAAAGGCTCAAATTCAAGCATTCAGACAAGCTGAAAATGAGCCATTCCATCGATGTTATGAACGTTTCAACGAGTTAATTGCTTCATGCCCCCATCATGGATTTGATTCTGCGCAAGTCATCTCTTTTATCTATAATGGGTTGAATCTTAACTCCAAACAACTTGTTGAAACATTGGGAAGTGGTCCGTTTATCGATTTAGATGCCCAGGATGCTGAGATTCACTTAAGGTATGTCGCCGAGACTACCCAATCCTGGGACACTTCTGATCCCAACACTCAAAATCGAAATAGGCAAGCGACCACCACTTCGTCAGCATCCGGCCTATTCCATGTAGATAAGAATTCTATGACGAATAGCCGATTAGAGACTCTTGAGATAGGATTTCGAGATCTGTGCGAGATATATGGAAAAGGACCAGCTGGACCCATTCCAAACCCAGTTGTAAAGGTGTGTGCAATTTGTGAGGCGGGTCATTCAACTGAGGAATGCTCGACCATACCCGCCTACAAAGTGATGCTTCAAGAGCAAGTTAGTGGTATAGGATGTTTTAAGGGTAATTTCGGTGCACCGCACGGGAATTCTTACAACGCTTCTTGGAAAAACCACCCTGGTTTTAGCTATGGGCAACAACACGCTGCGATGAACCCTACTTCCCATGTTGCCCCTCCTCCACCACAAAACTTTCAACAAGCCCCACACATGCAAGGACATGTGCAAGCACCACCACCTCAAGGATCTTATATCCCGCCACCGCGGAGAAGTCTCGAGGATACTATCAACCACTTTATCAATACCCAGACTGCAACTAATGCTAGGCATGAGCGCATGATGAATAACATGAATGAGAACATTTCACAGCTGCAATCATTGTGGAGTATCCAAGAGAAGGGAAAGTTTCCTGCCCAGGTCCAAAGACCTCTCCAAGGTCAAACTAGTGTTAGCTCGATACCCCATGACCATCCTGAGCAATGTAGCGCAATTACCACTCTACGTAGTGGGAGAGTAGTTGACTTGTCACCTCCCCCACGAGACATACCTAAAGACAAGGAGATTTTTCCCGGCACGAAAGAGGCCGAAGATGTCCCCTTGAATGAGAGTGACAAAGTAGACGCTAATGAGCCCAAGGTAGTAGTGAAACCACCCTCCGCGGCACCGTTTCCTCAAAGGCCAATTCCTTCCCATAAAGGAAACCCACATGATGATGTGCTAGATGTGCTAAAACAAGTTAAGCTGAATTTACCTTTCCTCGATGCCATTAAGCAAATTCCAGCTTATGGAAAAGTCATTAAAGACTTGTTGACGGTAAAGAGAAAGATGAAGGTAAATGTCTTTCTAGCACAGAATGTGAGCTCCATTCTACTCAATGATCTCCCACCTAAATTCAAAGATCCCGGTGCACCCACCATTTCCTGCATCATTGGAGAAAACAAAATCGAAAAAGCCTGACTTAATTTGGGAGCAAGTGTCAATATCCTCCCTTACTCCATCTATAGGCAACTTGACTTGGGCAACCTCAAGCCCACAAAGTTCACTCTCCAATTAGCGAATCGAACCGTGAAGATCCCAAGAGGCATAGTCGAGGACGTGATCGTCCAAGTTGACACTTTCTACTTCCCGATAGACTTTGTCATTTGGGACACGGAGCCCTCCTTTAACTCGAGCAACCATGTTCCCATCATCCTTGGGCGCCCTTTCTTAGCTACGGCTAACACAATCATCAATACTCGGAATGGGCGAATGCAACTCACCTTTAGGAACATGACCTTAGAGACCAACATCTTCCATGTCGCCCAACATACGGGGGAAGAAGATGTCCTTCACGCGGTGAGCTTCATAGACGAGATCGTAGGGGAGTACTTTGAGGAAAATGATTGTGGAGATGCCCTAGGGTCCTGCTTAGTGTCGAGCCATGAGAATGAGGGGCCCCACAAGAGAGAGCCGTTAGGGGTGTGCCCTATTTCATCAAGTAATAGTGGTAGTTGTGACAATGAGAGAAAAGTGGGGGAGAGGTGTGTAGTGACCGCAATTGAAAGAGAGAGAGAAGGGTTAGAAGAGATAAAACTGGTGGAGTTGGAGATCGAGCAAGTAAGAGAGGACGTATGCACTACTCGAGAGAGAGAACTATGAGACATGAGCATGGAAGAATTTGAAAGAGAATTCGGGCAGGTGGATGAAAGTATTACTATTGAAGGCCAATCCCTATTGGATTCATGTAGTCACTTAGACGAAAGTGAATTGAAAGAAAAAAATGATGAATTCCTTCGTTGTGACAATCCACCCACAACACTAGAAGCCCCGAAGGCAAGTGAGGAGAAAAGTTGTGGTTTATCTGACTTAGAGCCCGACCCATGCATCTTAAAAATTGAACGAAACCTAGGTGTTCCCTCCGAGTCAGCGCACGCAGACCACACTTTGAGCCAGCATCACGAGGATCCCTTTCCAATTAGTCACGATGAGTCTCCCGGTCTATCGTTTATCTATGGTCGAGGTCCCAATTTGTTCCGATTGTTGGATTATAATCCTAGGACGGGAGAAACGAGGAGAGTATCGAACCCCGCGAGTGGGGTCGGGTGAGTTCGTGGAGAGATGAGAGGTCGTCGCACCCCCGACACGTATGGGGTGATTGTTAGTGTATTTTTGAGTCATACATGAGTGTCATATAGTGTCTTGCTGCATTTTCCCCATTTGTTTGTTTTATTTATCGCACTTATTATTTTGCCTTATTTAGATTTTAGTCCTTTTTGCTTGAGGACAATGCAAAAGTCTAAGTTAGGGGGGTCACAAGTGCGTATTTCTAAAACTTCACAAATATGCCAAAATGCCCAGAAATTTCCAAAAAAATCATAAAATTTTGAAAAACCCAAAAATATTTTTGTTCAAAATAAATAAAAATTGGAATTCAAAATTTTCAAAAATATCATTAAAAGTCGAATTGAAGTCTCAAGTTGTAAAATTCAACGTACACAAAGCCAAAATTGACCAAAGATGGAAATTGAGCGAAAATTGACGACTTAACGAATAAGTGTGGAGATTAACAAACCCGGTGAGATTCTAGCCTATCACCTTTTGCGAGTTTTTAAATCAATCCGAGTTAATTGTTAACTTAAAGTTCTTTTCAGCGCCTAAAAAGTTGTCAAGGATCTCAATCCTTTCATTTTGATCGGTTTTGAAAATTGTATGTAATATTGCTTTGAAAAAAACGTGCCAAATTGATCTCTAAACTTAAATTCATCTCGAAGCGCATATGGTAACGCAATTGGTATTTTGGGCAATGAAGTAGGCCCTCGTTTGTCACCCAAAAATATTGGCCAGAAAAAGTAAAGAAAAATTACCCCTTTTGTAACCCAATTTGAGCCAAACAAATTGTCCCTTTCGTTTGATAACCCGAAAAACCCAAATAGACGGAATTGTGAAAAATGAGAAAATTCAGAATTTAAGTCTGGAAAGTGCATAAAAAGGGGCAAGAAAAAAATAAATATGCTCAACAAAAATAGCAAGAAAAGAAAAGAAAAAAAAATTAGAGAAAAAAAAAATGAGCTATAGCCCGGAAAAAGCACAAATGGACATCATTAATGACTTTTCCAATTCCAACCTTCCCGACAATTGTCATTTTACCCCATATACCTTAAAACCCGAAAAAGTCCTAACCGAGTCTAAATTGTGAAATTGGTTACCGCGTGAAGAGATAATACACCAAAAGATAATATAAGAGATTGAATGCGCAAAAAGAGGCAATGCTCCCGTTTTTAAAACCGTATCATTCTGAAATTTCCGTCATTCTACTTGTATGCGTGACTTTGCATCCATTATATTTACTCTTTATATCACGCATACCGAGAGAATAGTAATAATTCGAGAGATTCGTTGGTGAGAGCATTCCGTGAGAAATTGAAATCAAAACGAATTTTCGAATAAGTAACGTAATGATCAATCGGTGGAAATTGGCGGTTATATTTTCGGCTTTTCACACACGCACTATGATTTGAGACTTGTAAATATGACTTGATGATGACTATTTTCTGGAAAATTTTGAACTGCACAATTTTTGCGTATTTTGAATTCTCTTTGAGTCGAATTTTGTGGGTATATTCACTACAAACCCTCACGAGACAACACTCGTCCTACTAGGGTGACCTAGGGGTTGAAAGGCTTGTTGCATACGCTAAATGCAATCGCTTGCCCGCGAAAAAGGTATTTTATCCCAATAAAATGATTTTCAAAGAGTTGAGCCACGCTAGGATTCTTTTACATTGCTCGGGACGCGCAAAGTTCTAAGTTAGGGGGGTTTGATTAGGCATAAATTCTTCCTAATTTATCCCTTGATTTAGTTACTTTTAGCACCTCGAACAACGTAATTAAGTTGGATTTATCTCATAACTGTGCTACTGACTGATCCTAATGAGTACACCAAGTTTCTGGTATTTTGTAGTGATTTTGCAGGTATTTGATGTCAAGAAACAAAAGAAGGAAATCGGTAGAATCAAGAAAGAAAGAAGGAAAAGTCTCAAGGGCAAAAGCGTAATTTCCACTCGGAATTCGGATGAAGTACCTAAAGAGAAGTTGAAGACATCTCATCACGAGCACAAAGGAAGAAACGACACCCCAATCGGAATCCCGGAACAAAAGTTATGAGCAGTCAAAGAGGAACCAAAAAGTAAAATAGCCGGATCGGTCCGCCTCTACCCCGGACCGGTCCGCCTTGCCAAACTCCAGAAGACCCCGGATCGCATGCAAACCGAAGGAGGCAAAAATAAAAATAACCGGTCCGCCCCAAAATAAAAAGAACCGATCCGCCTTGGGGGCAGACCGGTCCGCCTAAGCCCCGGACCGGTCCGGTCTTCGAGATCTAAAAATCTTTTCTCTTCCTAAAAAGACTCCTAGTGCAGCTGACTTCCGATATTGTTGTAGGGTATAAAATACCCAATTTAGTATTGTTATAGACACGGAGAATTAGTAGGTTCTTCCTCTTCTTTTCCAAAAACCCTAGCTTAGTTAATATTTTCAGATTTATTTCAAGGATTGAAGATTTTATTCAGTGATTTCTGTGAGTATATGTTTCTTTCATTGTTTCACTTATTGCTTGGATAATTTTAGTGCGTAATTTTTAGTTCTAATTCTTTTCTGCATCTAATTAATATTTTCTTTAGAGTAATTATGAGTTCCTGCACATTAATCCGTGTTTCCATTCTTTTCAACATGTTAGGCTAGATTTCCCAAGGCCGGGATGCATGAACCCAGCCTGATGTGTTAGTGCGTGTGTATAAAATGAATCCACTAAATTTAATGATTGACCTTGATCGTATTGCGTAGTTGCACAACGAATGTAGATCTTTATATCTCGTTTGCCTCTGGGTACTCGTGATGATTTAGAGTGCAATTCGAATGCTACTATCGCGATACTGATTTACTCATCCTCAGATTAAGTATGACGCGGGCTTGAACTTCGTATACGTAATGCTTGGGAGTACTAAATTCCGGGTCAAATCAATCAGATAAATTTAAGATTAGTATTATATCCACACTACACTAGGGTTGGGGGATTGTATTCCCGTCCTATTTTTCTCATCATTTAAATAACAAGTTTCAGACTATTTTTCAATCATATTTTAGGTAGTTTAGTGTAATCGCATCATTTTATAATTTCATATTTGCATTTAGTTATAATCATTCCCAAAAATAAAATCATTTTTCCTTTATTTTTAGAGTCAAAGTTAGGATTCCTCCGTCTTTTCCCGTCGTCACAACTTCGTTGTCCTTTTTCCTTGAGGATCGATACCCGACTTACTGGGATTATTACTTGAGCGACAGGCTTACACTTGAGCCTAGAGTGACCGCACTTCTGAGACACATTTTCAGTCGCGTCAGAATGATATTAGGGTCGATGAGTATCCGGACCAAGATACATATGCATAACATTTACTTATCCAGACTAATGTAAATGATAGGATGGTTGGGGTCTATTATTATCCTGATCAATAATCCCTATAGTATATATTGCGTGTGAAATATATATTTCATGATATTTTACTTATGTGAGAAAGTAGAATTGTCGATGATATATATATAGATATACATCAAAATGATAAATTAAGTAGAGAGAAACTTAATTTCAAGATTTAAAAATAGATTCGGAATATCTATAGTAAAGTAAATAGTGAAACTTAATTATGTAAGTTGAATGATGCTAGATATGAAATTCTATATGAATTAAGTAATGAGACTTGATTATGATGATGAAATTTAACATATGTGAATGTTACGTAAGAAATGAAGAACATTCGAGAAATGTTAATTATGAATCATGTTGTATGGGCGGTACAGGAGAGTATACTATTAATAAGATCGTTTATATACTTTTGTCGAGATATCTTGGGTATGATATCTAGGTGGGCTAAGTATAGAACGTTAGGTGTGCACATTAGATGAGAGGTGAGGAAACTCAAGGGAGTGTGCGTAAACCTAACATGTGTAATGAATAACCGATTTTAATTGCGATAAATTACTTGCTAAATGTTTTCAAATGTTTTTAGTACTAACTCTTGTTATAAAAATATTTTCAAAACCTTTTTGGTGTCCAGCCATAGAGACGCCATACTTGATTTCATCCCAGGGACTCGGAGCTATAACACCGTGGATGCTGACAGGGTTTGAGTAGCCGATTCTTTCATTGAGATCTAATATAGGATCTCACTCTTGTATCTCATGACATGGACATGTGGTCCGTTGTCGGTATTACAGTTTCAGTTTTGTATCAACTCTACTTTGCAGTTTGGACTTGGATTATTACTTTGTTTTGGGTTGTTTTAGCCGATGGTTTATTCAGCATGACTTTGATTCACTTACATATCATGATGGTTTGGATTATAGTATATTGTGAATGTTGTTTTAGTTTTCGAACTATATTATTTATCCTATTTAATAAAAAAATAAAATTTGACACAGTGTCTTTTGAATACTAGGTGGTTAGTAAGTTTTAAAAAGTTTCAACAGTGATGCTAAGAATGAACCAGATGAGACTCCTGTTTAATTTGATATAGGACTGATCACCTGGTATTTTATTAGGCGGGGTGTCACACTGGGATAATATTGATTACCATTTATTGTTACTTGTCAATGTGATTTCATTCTGCATGCCACAAAGTACCTTCGTTGTTATATAGTATGAGAAGGGATCTTATCAACTCATCCCGAACTTCATTACTTGCCATTGTAATCAAACCCACTAGCAAATGCTTTGCATAATAATTTGCTAGTTTCCCTGAGAGTGTGGAATTCGAATATAAACTAGCAAGAGCCTCTACTGTACGTTCTTGCATGAGAAACTGTAAGTAGGGTTTAAATTGATTAACCACTCAATATCCACAACATATGACGCTCGAGTAGTTTCTTCTTTGCTGTCATATATCATAAGAGATGAAGCTAAAGCCCCTAATGTGTCAGCTACCTGCTTAACCAATCTATTGTACGTTCCTGCATGAGCTAAAGCCCTTAATGTGTCAGCTACTTGTGTGGGTGAACATGATTCAAGGCTTGACCAAGTCTCGAGATGACATATAACAAACCACCAGAAATGTTTGCAAGAGAGCACATTGCATTATCTTGCAAAGCTTGGGCATGCTCACCTTGCATGAATTCTTTTGGAGTATCTATTGTGGCATATATCAAAGCAGGTATACCACTGGATTGGCTATCCCCCGTCTTGCTTCTTTGGATTGTGCAGACAGAGATTTTAGAGCAACTGCAACTTCTGCGCTGATAGAAGCTCCATTATCAGGCCCAATAGCTTTAAAAGCTTCTTTGCAGCCTCAACAGCCAAGACATTCTCTCGAGACCTCGAATCCTTATTTGACTCGAGTCAGACTCAGATTCATGGGGGACATGCCCCAACATGCAAGGATACACTAGTCCAGGAGTATTCTATTTTTTCTTGAGTATGATATTTTAATCTTATAATTTATACTGATTAGAACACGTGTTCATAATGTTTAGCAGGTAAACATCGTACAACATTCAAATGGGTGTCAGTTAACTCTGAAACATTTTATAGATTCAACCATGGTATGCTATTATTTTTATTAATCTTTAGGCCATCTACCTGTCCACGTCTTTTTAGATTTTTATGTGACAGTCATTTTTTATTGGTGAAGGAGGCTCTCTACGGTAGCAAAATAGCCATGGGCCTTTACCTCATTTTCTCCCAGGAAACATTACAATTTAACTACTCGACCTAATGCAAGTGAACTGTCACAATTTAATTTTATGTTCAAATCAATATAATATTATAGCATACGATTATGTATTAATGTTAAACTTTTTTCCTTTCCTTGATGATACATAATAAATTTCATTCTTTTTACCTGAACTTCAAATAGTCAAAATAACTAGACGAGAGAACAATCTATGGTGGTAAATACCTCAAATAATATCATTGTGATTTGCTTGTCTCTTTATTTGTTTTGGACTTTGTTACGTTGTCTATATAGAAATAAACTCATTGAGATTTTTGTTTGTCTATTTCATACTTACAGTTGCTTAAATTAATCTCTGCTCAACGAACTAGTCATGTCATGTTTCGAACGATGCTAAACCGCCCTCTCTCTCTCTCTCAATATATATATATATATATATATATATATATATATAAGGAGACTGTATATAAGGTAGTATATAATGAATTTGTAATGCTCTTTAGTCTTTGTATAGTTTTAATCAAACCACTTAGGTAGTTTATGGCTGGGTTTAATAAACATAAGGAAGTTGAAATCGGGTTAATGCAATGAAAAAGAAAAAAAATATGAAGAGGCACAAACACATTGAGAGGCACTAATTTAACTTGCTGGAACTGACGATATCCTCAAGTTTGAGATTAGATGGGGTGTTAAAGTGAGAAAATTACAAATGGCCCTATAATGGCATAAACGCGATAGGAACCAAAGTAACTCGTTGGAATTGTTCATGCCATTATCAAACTCTTTATTCAACAAAATGATAAGTATACGTAATTTTTAGGATAAAAAATAGGGAGTTAAGGCGTGAAATCTAAAAAATAGAACCAGTTGGACTGAAAATAGGCATGGACTCCTCGACATGGATCATTGTAATGTGTGTGAACTTACTGTATCCTTATCGGACTCATGCTTTCAAAACATGATAAGTATATGCAAGTTTTAGGTTAAAAATGGGTTTGGGGGGTGAAATCTAAAAAATATAACCAATTGGTCAAGAAAGAGGCATGAATAACTCGATATGGACCATTGTAATGTGTGTGAACTGACTGTGTCCTTATCGAACTCTTAGTTTAACAAAATGAAAAGTATACACAAGATTTAGGTTAAAAAGGGGGCATTGGGGGTGAAATCTCAAAAATACAATCAACTGGCCCATAAAGAGACACAAACACCTTGAGAGGGACCATTGTAATGTGTGTGAACTAATTGAGTCCTTATCAGACTCTCAGTTTAACAAAATGACCAATATACGCAAGTTTTAGGTTAAAATGGGGCGCTTCGGTGTGCATCTTAAAACAACAACCAAATGGTCTAGGCGGAGGCACGAACATCTTGATAAGGACCATTATAACGTTTGTGAATTGATTGTGTCTTTATCAGACTCCAATTTAAACAAAATGATAAGTATATGCAAGTGTTTAGTTAAAAAATGTGGCGTTGGGGGGTGATATCTTCAAACAAGAATCAAATGTCTCGGAAGGAAGTACAAGCATCTTAAGAGGGATCTTTGTAAAGTGTGTGAGCTGATCGTGTCTTTATTGGGCTTCTGGTTTAATATAATGACAAATATACACAAGGTTTAAGGTAAAAATGGGGCGTCGAGGGGTAAAATCTCAAAACAGCCACGAAATGTCCTGGAAGAAAGCACAAACACCTCGAGAGGGATCATAACTTGTGTGAATTGACCGTGTCTTTATCAGACTCCCCGTATAGCGAAATAACAAGAATAAACAAGTTATAGGTTAAAAAATGGGGCATTGGTAGGTGAAATATAAAAAAGACAACCAAATGACCCGAAAAGAGACACGAACACCTCGAGATGGAAGATTGTAACGTGTTTGAATTAGTCATGTCTTTATCGGACTCCTGGTTTAACGGAAGGACAAGTATACACAAGGTTTAGGTTAAAAGGGGGGGTGAGGAATGAAATATCAAAACAACAACTAAATAGTTTGAAAGAGGTAAAGCATCTGTAGAGGGACTATTGTGACGTGTTTAAACTAGCCATATCCTTATCGGACTCCCGATTTAACAAAATGACAAGAATATGCAATTTTCAAGTTAAAATGTGTCGGTGAAATTTCAAAATATCAACCAAATGGCCCGAAAATAGGTACGAGCACATCAAGATGGACGATTGTAACGTGTTTGAAACCACTGTTCTAAAAAATTCGCCTAGGCTTGAGGCTTGGGAGAAATGCCCCGCCTTACACTTTTTACGCCTTATTCTTGGTAAAAACCTTAAGGAGCATTTTTTTTCTAAAAACAACAATGCTAGAGGTGGGAAACTCAAAACAGCCCCCGAACGGCTCCGTGAGAGGCACCAACACCTCGTACAGGACTAATATAACTCGAAGGAACAGACCGAGCAATCATGGTACAATGATAATTTGAAAATATGTAGACACAGGCTTAAAACTTTGGCGCTAGAGGTGGGAAACCCGAAATAGCCCCCGGACGGCTGTGTGAGAGGCACCAATACCTCGAACGGGACCAATGTAACTCATAGGAACTGATTGCGCGATCACGGTATTCCCAATTTGAGAATACGATGATAATTTTAAAATATCTAAACTTCGATTTAAAAACATGGCGCTAGAGGTGGGAAACCCGAAACAACGCTCGAACGACCTCGTGAGAAGCACTAACACCCCGTATGGGACCCATGTAACTCATAGGGCTTGATCGCGTGATCACGGTACTCCCAGTTTGAGAATATGACGATAATTTTGAAATATCTAGACTTCGACTAAAAAACATGGGGTTAGAGGTGGGAAACCCAAAACAGCCCCCGAACGGTCTCGTGAGAGGCGCCGACACCTAGCACGGGACAAATGTAACACGTAGGAACTGACCGCGTGATCACAATACTCCCGATTTGAGAATACGATGATAATTTGAAAAATATAGACTTAGGCTTAAAACTTGGCGTCAGAGTGCAAAAACTCAAAATAGCCCCCGAGCTGCCATGTGAGAGGCACCAACACCTCGCACGGGACAAATGTAACTCGTAGGAACTAACAGTGCGATCACGGTACTCCTGGTTTGAGAAAATGATGATAATTTGGAAATATCTAGACTTATGCTGAAAAACAACGCGCTAGAGGTGGGAAACCCGAAACAATCCCCGAACGACCACGTGAGAGGCACCGACACCTAGCACGGGACTAATGTAACTCGTAGGAACTGACCGCGCGATCACGGTACTCTCAGTTTGAGAATACGATGATAATATGCAAAAAGCTAGAACTAGGCTTAAAAACTTTGCGTCAGAGTGCAAAAACTTGAAACAACCCCGAGTTACCCCGTGAGAGGCACCAACACCTTGCACGGGACCAATATAACTCGTAGGAACTAACCGCGCGATCATGGTACTCCCGATTTGAGAATATTATGATAATTTGAAAATATGTAGACGCGAGCTTAAAAATTTAGCGCTAGAGGTGGGAAACCCGAAACAGGCCCCGAACGACTCCGTGAGAGGCACCAACACCTCGCACGGGACCAATGTAACTTGTAGGAATTGACTGCGCGATCACGGTACTCCCGATTTCGGAATTCGATGATAATTTGAAAAGATCTGTACTTCGACTTAAAAACATGGCAAAAGAGGTGGAAACTCGAAACAGCCCCCGAACGGTCCCGTGAGAGGCACCAACACCTCGCACGGGACCAATGTAACTCGTAGGAACTGACCGCGCGATTACAATACTCCTGATTTGAGAATACGATGAAAATTTGGAAATATCTAGACTCAGGATTAAAAACTTAGCGTCAGAGTGCGAAAACTCGAAACAACCCCCAAACGGCCCCGTGAGAGGCACCAACACCTCGCACGGGACCAATGTAACTCGTAGGAACTGATCAGGCGATCATGGTACTCCTGGAATGAGAATATGACGATAATTAGAAAATATTAAGAATTAGGCCTAAAAACATGGCGTCAGAGGTGGGAAACCCGAAACAGCCCCCAAGCGGCCCTGTGAAAGGCACCGACACATCACACGAGACCAATGTAACTCGTAAGAACTGATAGCGCGATCACGGTACTCCCGATTTGAGTATACAACGATAATTTAGAAATATATGGACTTTGGCTTAAGAACTTGGCCTCAGAGTGCGAAAACCCGAAACAACCCCCGAGTGGCCCCGTGAGAGGCACCAACACCTCGCACGGGACCAATATAATTCGTAGGAACTGACCGCGCGATCCCGGTACTCTCGATTTGAGAATATGATTATAATTTGAAAATATACAGACACAGGCTTAAACTTTGGTGCTAGAGGTGGAAAACCCAAAACAACCCCGTGAGAGGCATCAACACCTTGCAGGGGACCAAAGTAACTCTTAGGAACTGACCACGCAATCACGGTTCTCCCGGTTTGAGAATACAACGATTATTGGAAAATATGTTAACTTAGGCCTAAAACTTGGCGTCAGAGTGCAAAAACACGAAACATCCCCCAAGCCACCCCGTGAGAGGCAACAACACGTCGCACGGGACCAATGTAACTCGTAGGAACTGACCGCGTGATCAAGGTACTCCCGGCGTAAGAATACAACAATAATTTGGAAACATCTAGACTTAGGCTTAAAAATATGGCGCTAGAGGTGGGAAACCCAAAACAGCCCCCTAACAGCCCCCTGAGAGGCACCGACACCTCGTACAGGACCAATGTAACTCGTAGGAACTGATCGCGTGATCACGGTACTCCCGGTTTGAGAATATGATGATAATTTGGAAATATGTAGACTTAAGATTAAAAACATGGCGCTAGAGGTGGGAAACCCGAAACAGCCCCCGAACGGCTCCGTGAGAGGCACCAACACCTCGCACGGGTCCAATGTAACTCGTAAAAACTGACTGCACCATCATGGTACTCCTGATTTGAGAATGCGAAGATAATTCGGAAATATCTAGACTTAGGCTTAAAAACTTGGGGCTATGGATAGGAATCCCAAAACAACCCTCGAACTGCCCCATGAGAGGCACCAACACCTCGCACGGGACCAATGTAACTCGTAGCAACTGACCGCGCGATCACGGTACTCTCGGTATGAGAACACGATGATAATTTGGAAATATCTACACTTTGGATTAAAAATATGGTCCTAGAGGTGGGAAACCCGAAACATCCCCCTAGCGGCCTCGTGAGAGGCACCAATACCTGGCACGGGACCAATGTAAGTCTTAGGAACTGACCGCGCGATCACCATACTCTCGGTTTGAGAATATGATGAAAAATTGGAAATATCCAGACTTAGAATTAAAAACATGGCGCTAGAGGTAGGAAACCCGAAACAGCCCCCGAACGGCCCCGTGAGAGGCACCAACACCTCGCACGGGACCAATGTAACTCGTAGGAACCGACTGCGAGATCACGGTAGTCCCAGTTTGAGAATACGATGATAATTTGGAAACATCTAGACATAGGCTTAAAAGCATGGCGCTGGAGGTGTGAAACCCGAAACATCCCCCGAACGGCCCCGTGAGAGGCACCTAAACCTCGCATATGACCAATGTAACTCGTAGGAACTAACCGCTCGATCACGGTACTCCCAGTTTGAGAATATGACGATACTTTGAAATATCTAGCCTTAGGCTTAAAAACATGGCACTAGAGGTGGGAAACCCGAAATAGCCCCGGAACGGCCTCGTGAGAGGCACCAACACCTCGTACGGGACCAATGTAAGTCATAGGAACTGACCGAGCGATCGCGGTACTCTCGATTTGAGAATACGACGATAATTTGGAAATATAAAGACGTGACTTAAAACTTTGGCGCTAGAGGTGCGTAACCCAAAATTGCCCCCGAACGGCTCCGTGAGTGGCACCAACACCTCACACGCGACCAATGTAACCCGTAGGAACTGATCGCACGATCATGGTACTCCCGGTTTGAGAATACGACGATAATTTGGAAATATCTAGACTTAGGCATAAAAACATGGCACTAGAGGTGGGAAACCCAAATAGCCCCCGAACGGCCCCTTGAGAGGCGCCAACATCTCGTACAGGACCACTGTAACTCGTAGGAACTGGTCGTGCGATCACGGTACACCCGGTTTGAGAATACGACGATAATTTGAAAAAATGCAGACAAAGGCTTAAAACTTGGCGTCAGAGTGCAAGAACTCAAAATAGCCCCCGAGCGACCCCGTGAGAGGCACCAACACCTTGCACGAGACAAATGTAACTCGTAAGAACTGACCGTGCGATCAAGGTACTCCCGGTTTGAGAATATGATGAGAATTTGAAAATATCTAGACTTAGGCTGAAAAATATGGCGCTAGAGGTGGGAAACCCAAAACATCCCCTGAATGGCCCGGTGAGAGGCACCGACACCTAGCTCGGGACCAATATAACTCATAGAAACTGACTGCGCGATCACGGTACTCCCGGTTTGAGAATACGATGATAATATGGAAAGATCTAGACTTAGGCTTTAAAATCTTGCGTCAGAGTGCGAAAACTGGAAACAACCCCGAGTTGCCCCGTGAGAGGCACCAACACCTCACACGGGACCAATGTAACTCGTAGGAACTAACCGTGCGATGACGGTACTCCTAGTTTGACAATACGATGATAATTTGAAAATATCAAGACTTAGGCTTAAAAACATGTCACTAGAGCTGGGAAACCCGAAACAACCCCCAATTGGCCCGATGAGAGGCACCGAAAAATCACACGGGACCAATGGAACTCATAGGAATTGACTGCGTGATCACAGTACTCCCGATTTGAGTATACGACGATAATTTGGAAATATCTAGAACTTGGCTAAAAAACTTGGTCTTAGAGTTCGAAAGCTCAAAACAGCCCCCGAGTGGTCCCGTGAGAGTCACCAAAACCTCACACGGGACTAATATAACTAGTAGGAACTGACCGTGCGATCATGGTACTCATAGTTTGAGAATATGATGATAATTTGAAAATATGTAGACACGGGCTTAAAACTTTGGCGCTAGAGGTGGGAAACCCGAAACAGCCCCCAAACGGCTCCGTGAGAGGCACCAACACCTCGCACGGGACCAATGTACCACGTAGGAACTGACTGCACGATCACGGTACTCCGAGTTTGAGAATACGATGATAATTTGAAAATATCTAGACTTCGACTTAAAAGCATGGCGCTAGAGGAGGGAAACCCAAAATAACCCCTGAACGACCCCGTGAGAGGCATCAACATCTCGCACGGGACAAACGTAACTCTTAGGAACTAACCACACAATCACGGTTCTCCTGGTTTCAGAATATATCGATTATTTGAAAATATTTAGACTTAGGCTTAAAACCTGGCGTCAGAGTGCGAAAACTCGAAACATCCCCCAAGCTGCCCCGTGAGAGGCATCAACACATCGCACGAGACTGATATAACTCATAGGAACTGACCGTGCGATCACGGTACTCTTGGTTTGAGAATACGATGATAATTTGGAAATATCTAGACTTAGGCTTAAAAACATTTTGCTTGAGGTGGGAAACCCGAAACAGTCCCCGGACGGCCCCGTGAGAGGCACCAACACCTCACACGAGACCAATGCAACCCATTGGAATTGACCGCTCAATCACGGTACTCCCGGTTTGAGAATTCAATAATAATTTGGAAATATCTAGACTTAGACTTAAAAACATGGCGCTAAAGGTGGGAAACCTGAAATTGCCCCCGAACGGCCAGTAAGAGGCACCAACACCTCGCACGGGACCAATGTAACTTGTAAGAACTGACGACGCGATCAGGATAGTCCCAGTTTGATAATATGACGATAATTTGAAAACATATAGACTTAGGCTTAAAAACATGGCGCTAGAGTTGGAAACCCAAAATACCCCCCGAACGGCCCCGTGAGAGGCACCGACACCTCGCACAGGACCAATGTAACTCGTAGGAACTGACCGTGCGATCACGGTACTCTCGGTTTGAAAATATGATGATAATTTGGAAATATCTAGACTTAGGATTAAAAACATGGCGCTAGAGGTGGGAAACCTGAAACAACCCCAAAGCGGTCCCGTGAGAGGCACCAACACCTCGCACGGGACAAATGTAAGTCATAGGAACTGATTGAGGGATCACGGTACTCCTAGTTTGAGAATATGATGATAATTTGAAAATAAGTAGACGTAGGCTTAAAACTTTGGCGCTAGAAGTGGGAAACTCAAAATAGCCCCCGGACGGCTCCGTGAGAGGAACCAACACCTCGCACGGGACCAATATAACTCGTATGAACTGATCGCGTGATCACGGTACTCCCGATTTGAGAATACGACGATAATTTGGAACTATCTAGACTTAGGCTTAAAAATATGATGCTACAGGGGGGAAACCCGAAACAGCCCCTAAATGGCCCCATGAGAGGCACCAACACCTCGCATGGGACCAATGTAACTCGTATGAACTGACCGCGCGAACAAGGTAGTCCCAGTTTGAGAATATGATGATAATTTGGAAACATCAAGACTTAGGTTTTAAAACATAGCGCTGGAGGTAGGAAACTCGAAACAGCCCCTGAACGGCCCCGTGAGAGGCACCGACACCTCGCACAGGACCAATGTAACTCGTAGGAATTGATTGTGGGATCATGGTACTCCCAGTTTGAGAATACGATGATAATTTGGAAATATCTAGACTTAGGATTAAAAATATGGCGGTAGATGTGGGAAACCCGAAACAGCCCCCAAGAGGTCCCGTGAGAGGCACCAACACCTCACACGGGACCAATGTAAGTCATAGGAACTAATCGCGCAATCACGGTACTCCCAGTTTGAGAATACGATTATAATTTGGAAATATGTAGACTTAGTCTTAAAACTTTGGCGCTAGAGGTGGGAAACCCGAAACTGCCCCCGAACGGCTCCGTGAGAGGCACCAACACCTCGCACGGGACATATGTAACCCGTAGGAACTGACCTCATGATCATGATACTCTCGATTTGAGAATATGATGATAATTTGAAAATATTGAGACTTAGGCTTAAAAATATGGCGCTAGAGGTGGGAAACCCAAAACAGCCCCCGAACGGCCCCGGGAGAGGCACCAACACCTCGCATGGGACAAATGTACTCGTTGGAATTGACCACGCGATCACGGTACTCCCAATTTGAGAATATAATGATAATTTGAAAAAATGTAGACTTAGGCTTAATACTTGGCGTCAGAGTGCAAAAACTAACCATAGCCCCCGAGCGTTCCTGTGAGAGGCACCAACACCTCACACGGGACAAATGTAACTCGTAGCAACTGATCGCGCGTTCATGGTACGCTCGGTTTGAGAATACGATGATGATTTGAAAATATCTAGACTTAGGCTGAAAAACATGGCGCTAGAGGTGGGAAACCTGAAACAGCCCCCTGATAGCCCCGTAAGAGGCATCGACACCTAATACGTGACCAATATAACTCGTAGGAACTGACCGCACGATCACAAAACTCCCAATTTGAGTATACGATGATAAGAGGGAAACATCTAGACTTAGGCTTAAAAACTTTACGTCAGAGTGCGAAAACTTAAAACAACCCCCGAGTTGCCCCGCGAGAGGCACTATTACCTCGCACTAGACCAATGTAACTCGTAGGAATTGACTGTGCGATCACGGTACTCCTGGTTTGAGGATACGATGATAATTTAAAAATATATACACTTAGGCTTCAAAACATGGCGCTAGAGGTGGGAAACCAGAAACAGCCCCCAAGCGGCCCTATGAGAGGCACCGACACATCACACGGGACCAAAGTAACTCATAGGAACTGACCGAATGATCACGGTATTCCCGATTTGAGTATACGATGATAATTTGGAAATATCTAGACTTTGGCTTAAAAACTTGGCGTCAGAGTGCGAAAACTCGAAATAGCCTCCGAGTGGTCCCGTGAGAGGCACCAATACCTCGCACAGGACCAATATAACTAATAGGAACTGATCGCGCAGTCACGGTACTCCCGATTTGAGAATACGACAATAATTTGAAAATATGTAGCCACGGGCTTAAAACTTTGGCGCTAGAGGTGGGAAACCCAAAACATCCCCCGAACGGCTCCGTGAGAGGCACCAACACCTCGTACGGGACCAATATAACTCATAGGAATAGACTGCGCGATCACGGTACTCCCGGTTTGAGAATACAACAATAATTTTAAAATATCTAGACTTTGACTTAAAAACATGGCGATAGAGGTGGGAAACCCGAAACTTCCGCTGAATGACCCCATGAGAGGTAGAACACCTCGCTCGGGACCAATGTAACTCGTAGGAACTGACCACGCGATCACTGTACTCCCGGTTTGAGAATACGATGATAATTTGGAAAAATCTAGACTTAGGCTTAAAAACTATGCGTCAGAGTGCGAAAACTCGAAACAGCCCCCAAGCAGGCCCATGAGAGGCACCAACACCTCGCACAAAATGAATGTAACTCGTAGGAACTGACCGCGTGATCACGGTACTCCCGATTTGTGAATACGACGATAATTTGGAAATATCTAGACTTAGGCTGAAAAACATGGCGCTAGAGGTTGGAAACCCAAAACAGCCCCCGAACGGCCCCGTGAGACGTATCGACACCTCGCACGGGACCAATGTAACTCTTAGGAACTGACCACGTGATCAAAATTCTCCCAGTTCGAGAATACATCTATTATTTTCAAATATGTAGACTTAGGCTTAAAACTTGGCGTCAGAGTGCGAAAACTCGAAACATCCCCCAAGCTGCCCCGTGAGTGGCATCAACATGTCGCACGGGACCAATGTAACTCGTAAGAACTGATCGCGTGATCACGGTACTCTCGACTTAAGAATACGATGATAATTTATAAACATATAGACTTGGTCTTAATAACATGCCGCTAGAGGTGGGAAACCGGAAACAGCCCCCGAACCGGAAACAACCCCCGAATGGCCCCGTGAGAGGCACCGACACCTCGTACAGGACCAATGTAGATGTAGGAATGGACCGCACGATCACGGTACTCCCGATTTGAGAATACGATGATAGTTTGAAAATATCTAGATTTAGGATTAAAAACATGGCGCTAGAGGTGGGAAGCCCAAAACAAGCCCCTAGTGGTCCCGTGAGAGGCACCAACACCTCGCAGGGGACCAATGTAAGTCATAGGAACTGATCGCGTGATCACGGTACTCCCGATTTGAGACTACGAGGATATTTTTAAATATGTAGACTTAGGCTTAAAACTTTGTCGCTAGAGGTGGGAAACCAGAAACTGCCCCCAAACGGCTCTGTGAGACGCACTTGCACCTCGCACGGGACCAATGTTAGCTGTAGGAACTGACCGCACGATCAAGATACTCTCGGTTTGAGAATATGATGATAATTTGGAAGTATCTAGACTTAGGCTTAAAAACATGGCGCTAGAGGTGGGAAACCTGAAATAGCCCCCGAACGACCCCGTGAAAGGAACCAACACCTCGCACGGGACCAATGCAACTCGTTGGAACTGATCATACGATCAGGGTACTCCTGATTTAAGAATACGATGACAATTTCAAAAAATGTACACTCAGGCATAAAACTTGGCATCAGTGTGCAAAAAGTCACAATAGCCCCCGAGCGGCCCTATGAGAGGCACCAACACCTCGCACGAGACAAATGTAACTTGTAGGAACTGATCGCACGATCACGGTACTCCCAATTTGAGAATACGACGATAATTTGAAAATATCTAGACTTAGGCTAAAAAACATGGCGCTAGAGGTGGGAAACCTGAAATAGCCGCCGAACGGCCCCGTGAGAGGCACCTACACCTAGCACGAGACCAATATAACTCGTAGGAACTAACCGTGCAATCACGGTACTCCTGGTTTGAGTATACAATGATAGTAGGGAAACATCTAGACTTAGGCGTAAAAACTTTGCGTCAGAGTGCGAAAACTTGAAGCAACCCCCGAGTTTCCCCGTGAGAGGCACCATTACCTCGCATTAGACCAATGTAACTCGTAGGAACTGACCGTGCGATCACGTTACTCCCGGTTTGAGAATACAATAATAATTTTAAAATACCAAGACTTAGGCTTAAAAATAAGACGCTAGAGGTGGGAAACCCGAAATAGCACGCAATGGGCCCTGTGAGAGGCACCGACACATCACGAGGGACCAATGTAACTAATAGGAACTGACCGCGCGATCATTATACTACCGGTTTGAGTATATGACGATAATTTCAAAATATCTAGACTTTGGCTTAAAAACTTGGCGTCAGAGTGCGAAAACTCAAAACTGCCCCGTGTGGCCCCGTGAGAGGCACCAACACCTCGCACGGGACTAGTATAACTCGTAGGAACTGACTGCACGATCACTGTACTCCCGGTTTGAGAATACGATGATACTTTAAAAATATGTAGACATGGGCTTAAAACTTTGGTTCTAGAGGTAGGAAACCCGAAACAGCCCCCAACGACTCTGTGAGAGGCACCAACACCTCGCACGGGACCAATGTAACCCATAGGAATTGATCGCATGATCACGGTACTCCCGATTTGAGAATACGAAGATAATTTGAAAATATGTAGACTTAGGATTAAAAATATGGCGCTAGAGGTGGGAAACCCGAAACAGTCCCCGATCGGCTTTGTGAGAGGCACCAACACCTCACACGGGACCAATGTAACTCGTATGAACTGACCGCGCGATCAAGGTAGTACCCGTTTGAGAATACGAGGATAATTTGGAAACATCTAGACTTAGGCTTTAAAACATGGAGCTAGAGGTAGGAAACCCGAAACAACCCCTGAACAGCCCCATGAGAGGCACCGACACCTTGCATAGGACTAATGTAACTCGCAGGAATTGACCGCGCGATCATCGTACTCCCGGTTTGAGAATATGGTGATAATTTGGAAATATCTAGATTTAGGATTAAAAACATGGCGCTAGAGGTGGAAAACCCAAAACAATCCCCAAGCGGCCCCGTGAGAGGCACCAACACCTCGCAGGGGACCAATGTAAGTCATAGGAACTGATCGCGCAATCACGGTACTCCCAGTTTGAGAATACGATGATAATTTTGAAATATGTAGACTTAGGCTTAAAACTTTGGCGCTAGAGGTGGGAAACCCGAAACTGCCCTCGAACGGCTCCGTGAGACGCACCAACACCTCGCACGGAACCAATGTAACCCGTAGGAACCGATCGCACGATCACGGTATTCCCGGTTTGAGAATACGACGATAATTTGGAAATATCTAGGCTTAGGCTTGAAAACATGGCGCTAGAGGTGGGAAACCCGAAATAGCCCCCGAACAGCCCCGTGAGAGGCACCAACAGCACGCACGGGACTAATGCAACTCGTAGGAACTGATCATGCGATCACAGTACTCCCGGTTTGAGAATACGATGATAATTTGAAAAAATGTAGACTCAAGTGTAAAACATGGCATTAGAGTGCAAAAACTCATAATAGCCCCCGAGCGGCCCTGTGAGAGGCACCAACACCTCGCACGGGACAAATGTAACTTGTAGGAACTGACCGCGTGATCACGGTACTCCCGGTTTGAGAAAACAATGATAATTTGAAAATATGTAGACTTAGGCTGCAAAATATGGCGCTAGAGGTGGGAAACCTAAAACAGCCCCCGAACGGCCCCATGAGAGGCACCGACACCTAGCAGAAGACCAATATAACTTGTAGGAACTGACCGTGCGATCACGGTACTCCCGGTTTAATTATACGACGATATGAGGGAAACATCTAGACTTGGGCTTAAAAAATATGCGTCAGAGTGCGAAAACTTGAAGCAGCCCCCGAGTTGCCCTGTGAGAGGCACCATTACCTCGCACAAGAAAAATGTAACTCGTAGGAACTGATCGTGCAATCACGGTACTCCCAGTTTGAGAATATGAGAATAATTTAAAAATACCAAGACTTAGGCTTAAAAACATGGCGCTAAAGGTGGGAAACCCTAAACAACCCCCAAGCGACCCTGTGAGAGGTACCGACACATCACACGGGACCAATGTAACTAGTAGGAACTGACCGCGCGATCATGGTACTCTCGTTTGAGTATACGATGATAATTTCAAAATATGTAGACTTTGGCTTAAAAACTGGACGTCAGAGTGCGAAAACTCAAAACAGCCCCGGCGTGGCCCCGTGAGAGGCACCAACACCTCGCACAGGACTAGTATAACTCGTAGGAACTGACCGTGCAATCACGGTACTCCCAATTTGAGAATACGATGATAATTTAAAAATATGTAGACACGGGCTTAAAATTTTGGCGCTAGAGGTGGGAAAACCGAAATAGCCCCCAACGGCTCCGTGAGGGGCACCAACATCTCGCACGGGACCAATGTAACCTGTAGGAATTAATCGCGTGATCACGGTACTCCCGATTTAAGAATATGATGATAATTTTTAAATATCTAGACTTAGGCTTAAAAACATGGCCCTAGAGGTGGGAAACCCAAAACAACCCCCGAACGGCCCCGTAAGAGGCACCAACACCTCGCACGACACCAATGTAACTCGTATGAACTGACAGCGCGATCACGGTAGTCCCAGTTTGAGAATACGAGGATAATTTGAAAACATCTAGACTTAGGCTGTAAAACATTGTGCTAGAGGTAGGAAACCCGAAACATTCCCCTAACGGCCCCGTGAGAGGCACCGGCACGTCGCACAGGACCAATGTAACTCGTAGGAATCGACCGCGCGATGATGGTACCCCTTATTTAAGAATATGATGATAATTTGTAAATATCTAGATTGAGGATTAAAAACATGGCGCTAGAGGTGGGAAACCCAAAGCAAGCCAATAGCGGCCCCGTGAGAGGCACCAACACCTCGCAGGGGACCAATGTATGTCATAGGAACTGATCACGCGATCACGGTACTCCCGGTTTGAGAATATGATGATAATTTTGAAATATGTAGACTTAGGCTTAAAACTTTGGCGCTAGAGGTGGGAAACCCAAAACTTCCCCCGAACGGCTCCGTGAGAGGCACCAATACCTTGCATGGGACCAATGTAACCCGTAGGAACTGACCGCACGCTCACGGTACTCTCGATTTGTGAATACGATGATAATTTGGAAATATCTAGACTTAGGCTTAAAAATATGGCGCTAGAGGATGGAAACCCAAAATACACCCCAAACGGCCCCGTGAGAGGCACCAACACCTCACATGGGACCAATGCAACTCGTAGGAACTGATCATGCGATCACGGTACTCCTGGTTTTAGAATACGATGATAATTTGAAAAAATATAGACTCAGGCGTAAAACTTGGCATCAGAGTGCAAAAATTCACAATAGCCCTCGAGTGGGCCTGTGAGAGGCACCAACACCTCGCACGGGACAAATGTAACTTGTAGGAATTGACCACGCGATCACAGTACTCTCGGTTTGAAAAAATGACAATAATTTGAAAATATCTAGACTTAGGATGAAAAACATGGCGCTAGAGGTGGGAAACCTGAAACAGCCCCCGAACGACCCCGTGAGAGGCAGGGACACCAAGCACGAGACTAATATAACTCCTACGAACTAACCGTGTGATCACGGTACTCCCGGTTTGAGTATACGACGATAGTAGGGAAACATCTAGACTTAGGCTTAAAAACTTTGCGTCAGAGTGCGAAAACTTGAAGCAGCCCTCGAGTTGCCCCGTGAGAGGCACCATTACCTCGCACTAGATCAATGTAACTCGTAGGAACTGACCGTACGATCATGGTACTCCTGGTTTGAGAATATGATAATAATTTTAAAAAACCAAGACTTAGGCGTAAAAACATGGCGCTAGAGGTGGGAAACCCGAAACAGCCCCCAAACGGCCCTGTGAGAGGCACCAACACATCACACGGGACCAATGTCACTAGTAGGAACTGATCGCGTGATCATGGTACTCCCGGTTTGAGTATATGATTTTAATTTCGAAATATCTAGACTTTGGCATAAAAACTTGGCGTCAGAGTGCGAAAACTAGAAACAGCACCCGTGTGGCCTCGTGAGAGGCACCAACACCTCACACGGGATTAGTATAACTCGTAGGAACTGATAGCACGATCACGGTACTCCCGATTTGAGAATACTATGATAATTTAAAAATATGTAGACACGGGCTTAAAACTTTGGTGCTAGAGGTGGGAAACCCAAAACAACCCCTAAACCACTCCGTAAGAGGCATCAACACCTCGCACGGGACCAATGTAACTCGTACGAACTGACTGCGTGATCACGGTACTCCCGGTTTGAGAATACGAAGATAATTTGAAAATATGTAGACTTAGGATTAAAAACATGGCGCTAGAGGTGGGAAACCCGAAACAGTATCCAAGCGGCCCCGTGAAAGGCACCAATACCACGCACGGGACCAATGTAACTCAAAGGAATTGACCCCGCGATCACGATACTCCCGATTTGAGAATACGATGATAATTAGGAAATATCTAGACTTAGGATTAAAAACATGGCGGTAGATGTGGGAAACCCGAAACAGCCCCCAAGAGTCCCTGTGAGAGGCACCAACACCTCGCATGGGACCAATGTAAGCCATTGGAACTGATCGCGTGATCACGGTACATCCGGTTTGAGAATACGATGATAATTTGGAATTATGCAGACTTAGGCTTAAAACTTTGGAGCTAGAGGTGGGAAACCCGAAACTACCCTTGAACGGCTCCGTGAGAGGCACCAACACCTCGCACGGGATATATGTAACCCGTAGGAACTGACCACGCGATCACGATACTCCCGATTTGTGAATACAATGATAAGTTGAAAATATCGAGACTTAGGCTTAAAAATATGGCGCTAGAGGTGGGAAACCCAAAACAGCCCCCGAACGGCCCCGAGAGAGGCACCAACACCGTGCACGGGACCAATGTAACTCGTTGGAACTGACCACGAGATCACGGTACTCCCGATTTGAGAATATGATGATAATTTGAAAAAATGTAGGCTTAGGCTTAGGCTTAAAACTTGACGTCAGAGTGCAAAAACTAACAATAGCCCCCGAGGGATCCTGTGAGAGGCACCAACACCTCGCACGGGACAAATGTAACTCGTAGGAACTGACCACGCGTTCACGATACTCCCAGTTTGAGAATAGGATGATAATTTAAAAATATCTAGACTTAGGCTGAAAAACATGGCGCTAGAGGTGGGAAACCCAAAACAGCCCCCGAACGGCCCCGTGAGAGGCATCGACACCTAGCACGGGACCAATATAACTCGTAGTAATTGACCGCACGATCACGGTACTCCCGAATTTAGTATATGATAATAATAGGTAAACATCTAGACTTAGGCTTACAAACTTTGCGTCAAAGTGCGAAAACTTGAAACAGCCCCCGAGTTTCCCCGTGAGAGGCACCATTACCTCGCACCAGACCAATCTAAATCGTAAGAACGGACCGTGCGATCACGGTACTCCTGGTTTGAGAATACGTTGATAATTTGAATATATCAAGACTTAGGCTTAAAAACATGGCGCTAGAGGTGGGAAACCGAAACAGCCCCCAAGCGGCCCTATAAGAGGCACCGACACATCACACGGGACCAAAGTAACTCGTAGGAACTGACCGTGCGATCACGGTACTCCCAGTTTGAGTATACGATGATAATTTGGAAATATCTAGACTTTGGCCTAAAAACTTAGCGTCAGAGTGCGAAAACTCAAAATAGCCCCGTGTGGCCTCGTGAGAGGCACTAACACCTCATACGGGACCAATATAACAAGTAGCAACTGACCGCGCGATCACGGTACTCTCGATTTGTGAATACGACAATAATTTGAAAATATGTAGCCACGGGCTTAAAACTTTGGCGCTAGACGTGGGAAACCCGAAACAACCCCCAAACGTCTCCGTGAGAGGCACCAACACCTCACACGGGACCAATGTAACTCGTAGGAACAGACTGCACGATCACGGTACTCCCGATTTGAGAATACGACGATAATTTGAAAATATCTAGACTTTGACTTAAAAACGTGGCGCTAGAGGTGGGAAACCCAAAACTTCCCCCAAACGGCCCCGTGAAAGGCAGCAACACCTCGCTCGGGACCAATGTAACCTGTAGGAACTGACCGCGCGATCAATCTACTCCCGATTTGAGAATTTGACGATAATTTGGAAAAATCTAGACGTAGGCTTAAAAACTTTGCGTCATAGTTCGAAAACTCAAAACAGCCCCCAAGCGGGCCCGTGAGAGGCACCAACACCTCGCACGGAACGAATATAACTCATAGGAACTGACCGCGCGATCACGGTACTCCCGATTTGAGAACACGACAATAATTTGGAAATATATAGACTTAGGCTGAAAAACATGGCGCAAGAGAGGGAAAACCGAAACAGCCCCCGAACGGCCCCGTGAGAGGCATCGACACCTCGCACGGGACCAATGTAACTCTTAGGAACTGACCACGCGATTACGGTTCGAGAATACATTGATTATTTGCAAATATGTCGACTTAGGCTTAAAACTTGGCGTCGGAGTGCGAAAACTCGAAACAATCCCCAAGCTGCCCCGTGAGTGGCACTAACACGTCGTACGGGTCCAATGTAACTCGTAAGAATTGACCGCGTGATCATGGTACTCCCACCTTGAGAATACGACGATAATTTGGAAACATTTAGACTTAGGCTTAAAAATATGCCGCTAGAGGTGGGAAACCCGAAACCGCCCCCGAACGGCCCCGTGAGAGGCACCGACACCTCGTACAGGACCAATGTAACTCGTGTGAACTGACCGCGCAATCACGGTACTCTCGGTTTCAGAATATGATAATAATTTTGAAATATCTAGATGTAGGATTAAAAATATGGCGCTAGAGGTGGGAAACCTGAAACAGCCCCCAAGCGGCCTCGTGAGAGGCACCAACACCTCGCACGGGACCAATGTAAGTCATAGGAACTGACCGCGGGATCACGGTACTCCCAGTTTGAGAATATGAAGATAATTTAGAAAGATGTAGACGTAGGCTTAAAATTTTGCCACTAGAGGTGGGTAACCCGAAACAGCCCCCAACGGCTCCGTGAGAGGCACCAACACGTCGTACGGGACCAATGTAACCCGTTGGAATTGATCGCATGATCACGGTACTCCCGATTTGAGAATTTGACGATAATTTTTAAATATTTAGGCTTAGGCTTAAAAACATGGCGCCAGAGGTGGTAAACCCGAAAAAGCCCCCGAACGGCCCCGTAAAAGCCACCAACACCTCGCATGGGACCAATGTAACTCGTATGAACTGACCGCGCAATCACGATGGTCCCAGTTTGAGAATACGATGATAATTTGGAAACATCTAGACTTAGGTTTTAAAACATGGCGCTAGAGGTAGGAAACTCGAAACAGCCCCAGAACGTCCCCGTGAGAGGCACCGACACCTCGCACAGGACCAATGTAACTCCTAGGAATTGACTGCCCGATCACGGTACTCCCGATTTGAGAATACGATGATAATTTGGAAATATCTAGATTTAGGATTAAAGACATGGCGCTATGGGTGGGAAACCCAAAATAAGCCCCTAGTGGCCCCGTGAGAGACACCAACACCTCGCAGACGACCAATGTAAGTCATAGGAATTCATCGCACGATCATGGTACTCCCGATTTGAGAATACGATGATAATTTTGAAATATGTAGACTTAGGCTTAAAACTTTGGCGCTAGAGGTGGGAAACCCGTAACTCCCCCCGAACGGTTCCGTGAGAGGCACCAACACCTCGTACGGGATCATTGTAACCCGTAGAAACTGATCGCGCGATCACGGTACTCCCGGTTTGATAATACGACGATAATTTGGAAATATCTATAATTAGGCTTAAAAACATGGCGCTAGAGGTGGGAAACCAAAAATAGCCCCCGAACGGCCCCCTGAGAGGCACCTACACCTCGCACGGGACCAATGCAACTCGTAGGAACTGATCGTGCGATCACGATATTCCCGGTATGAGAATACAATGATAATTTGAAAAAATGTGGACACATGCATTAAACTTGGCATCAGAGTGCAAAAACTCATAATAGCCCTCGAGCGGCCCTGCGAGAGGCACCAACACCTCGTACGGGACAAATGTAACTTGTAAGAACTGACCGCGCGATCACGAAACTCCCGATTTGAGAATACGACGATATTTTGAAAATATCTAGACTTGGGCTGAAAAACATGGCGCTAGAGGTGGGAAATCTGAAACTGCCCCTGAACGGCCCCGTGAGAGTCACCGACACCTAGCACGAGACCAATATAACTCGTAGGAACTGACCGTGTGATCATGGTACTCTCGGTTTGAGTATACGATGATAGTAGGGAAACATCTTGACTTAGGCTTAAAAACTTTGCGTCAGAGTTCGAAAACTTGAAGCAGCCCCCGAGATTCCCCGTGAGAGGCACCATTACCTCGTACTAGACCAATGTAACTCTTAGGAACTGACCGTGCGATCACGGTACTCCCAATTTGAGAATATGATAATCATTTGAAAATACGAAGACTTAGGCTTAAAAATATGGCGCTAGAGGTGGGAAACCCAAAACAGCTCCCAAGCGGCCTTGTGAGAGGCACCAACACATCACACGGGACCAATGTAACTAGTAGGAACTGATCACGCGATCATGGTACTCCCGGTTTGAGTATATGATAATAATTTCGAAATATCTAGACTTTGGCTTAAAAACTTGGCATCAGAGTGCGAAAACTAGAAACAGCACCCGTGTGGCTCCGTGAGAGGCACCAACACCTCGCACGGAACTAGTATAACTCGTAGGAACTGAACACACGATCATGGTACTCCCGATTTGAGAATACGATAATAATTTAAAAATATGTAGACACGGTCTTAAAACTTTGGCGCTAGAGGTGGGAAACCCGAAACGACCCCCAAACCACTCTGTGAGAGGCACCAACACCTCGCACGGGACCAATGTAACTCGTACGAACTGACTGTGCAATAACGGTACTCCCGGTTTGAGAATACGACGATAATTTAAAAATATGTAGACTTAGGATTAAAAATATGGCGCTAGAGGTGGGAAACTCAAAACTGCACCCAAACATCCCCGTGAGAGGCACCAACACCTCGCACGGGACCAATGTAAGTCATAGGAACTGACCGTGCGATCACGGTAATCCCGGTTTGAGAATATGAAAATAATTTGGAAATATGTACACGTAGGCTTCAAACTTTGGCGCTAGAGGTGGGAAACCCGAAACTGCCCCCCAACGGCTACGCGAGAGGCACCAACACCTAGCACGGGACCAATGTAACCCGTAGGAACTGCCCGTGTGATCATGGTACTCTCGGTTTGAGAATACGAAGATAATTTGTAAATATATATACTTAGTCTTAAAGACATGGCGCTAGAGGTGGGAAACCCGAAACAGCCCCCGAACGGTCCTGTGAGAGGCACCAACACCTCGCACGGGACCAATGTAACTCGTAGGAACTGATCGCGTCATCACGGTACTCCCGGTTTTGAAATAGGACGATAATTTGAAAAAATGTAGACTTGGGCTTAAAACTTGGCGTCATAGTGCAAAAACTCAAAATAGCCCCCGAGCGGCCCAATGAGAGGCACCAACTCCTCGCACGGGACAAATGTAACTCGTAGGAACTGACCGCGTGATCATGGTACTCCCGATTTGAGAATACGATGATAATGTAAAAATATCTAGACTTAGGCTTAAAAACATGGCCCTAGAGGTGGGAAACTGGAAACAGTCCCCGAACGGCCCCGTGAGAGGCACCGACACCTAGAACGGGACCAATATAACTCGTAGGAACTAACCGCGCGATCACGGTACTCCCAGTTTGAGTATACAACGATAATTTGGAAATATCTTGACTTTGTCTTAAAAAATTGGCGCCATAGTGCGAAAACTAGAAACAGCCTCCGAGTGTCCCCGTGAGAGGCACCAACACCTCACACGAGACAAATATAACTCGTAGGACCTGACCGCGCGATCACGGTACTCCCAGTTTGAGAATACGAAGATAATTTAAAACTATGTAGACATATGTTTAAAACTTTGGCGCTAGAGGAGGGAAACCGGAAACAACCCCCGAACGGCCCCGTGAGAGGTACCAATACCTCGCACGGGACCAATGTCAATCATAGGAACTGACCACGTGATCACTCTACTCCCGGTTGGAGAACATGGCAGTAATTTGGAATTATTTATACTTCAGTTTAACAACATGGCACTAGAGGTGGGAAACCCAAAACAGCCCCCGAACGGCCTCGTGAGACGCACCGAAACCTCGCACCAGACCAATGTAACTCGTAGGAACTGATTGCGCTATCACGGTACTCCCGATTTGAGAATACGACAATAATTTGGAAATATCTAAACTTAGGCTTAAAAACATGGCATCAGAGTGCGAAAACTCGAAACAGTCCCCGAGTGGCCTCGTGAGAGGCACCAACACCTCGCACGGGACCAATATAACTCATAGGAACTGACCGCGCGATCACGAAACTCTCGATTTGAGAATACGATGATAATTTGAAAATATGTAGACTTAGACTTAAAACTTTGGCGCTAGAGGTGGGAAACCCGAAACAACCCCTGAATGGCTCCGTAAGAGGCACCAACACCTCACACGGGACAAATGTAACTCGTAGGAACTGACCGCGCGATCACGGTACTCCCAATTTTAGAATACGATGACAATTTGTAAATATCTAGACTTAGGCTTAAAAATATGGCGATAGAGGTGGGAAACTCGAAACAGCCCCCGAACGGCCGCGTGAGAGGCACCAACACCTCGCACGGGACCAATGTAACTTCTAGGAACTGACCGTGCGATCACGGTAGTCCCAGTTTAAAAAGACGATGATAATTTGGAAATATCTAGACTTACGGTTAACTCGAAACAACCCCCGAACGGCTGCGTGAGAGGCTGAAAACACCTCGCACGGAACCAATATAACTAGTAGGAACTGACTGCGCGATCACGGTGCTCCCGGTTCTAGAATATGATGATAATTTGAAAATATGTAGACGTAGACTTAAAACTATGGCGCTAGGGGTGGGAAACACAAAACAACCCCTGAAGGGCTCCGTGAGAGGCACCACACCTCGCACGGGACCAATGTAACCTGTAGGAACTCACCGCGCGATGATGGTATTCCCGGTGTGAGAATACAATGATAATTTGAAAATATCTAGACTTAGGCTCAAAAACTTGGAACTAGAGATGGGAAACTCGAAACAACCCCCGAACGGCCCTATGAGGGGCAGCGAGACCTAGCACGGGACATATATAACTCGTAGGAACTAACCGCATGATCACAGTACTCTCAGTTTGAGTATACAATGATAATATTGAAACATCTAGACTTTGGATTAGAAATTTTATGTCAGAGTGCGAAAACTCGAAACAGCCCCCGAGTTGCCCCGTGAGAGGCTCCAACACCTCGCACTGGACCAATGTAACTCGTAGGAACTGACTGTGCGATCACGATACTCCCAGTTTGATAATACGATAATAATTTGAAAATATCAAGACTTAGGCTTAAAAACATGGCGCTAGAGGTGGGAAACCCGAAACAACCCCCAAGCGGCCCAGTGAGACTCACCGACACATCACACGGGACTAATGTAACTCCTAGGAACTGACCGCGTGATCACGGTACTCCCGGTTTGAGTATACGATAAAAAATTGGAAATATCTAGACTTTGGCTTAAAAACTTGGCGTCAGAGTGCGAAAACTCGAAACAGCCCCCGAGTGGCCCATTGAGGGGCATAAACACCTCGCACGGGGACAATATCACTCGTAGGAACTGACCCCACGATCATGGTACTCCCTATTTGATAATACGACGATTATTTGGAAATATTTAGACTTACGCTTAAAAATTTGGCATCAGAGTGCAAAAACTAGAAACAACCCCTATTGGCCCCGCGAGAGGCACAAACACCTCACACGGGACCAACAAAACTCGTAGGAATTGATCGCACGATCACAATGCTCTCGGTTTGAGAATACGACGATAATTTTAAAATAAATAGACGTAGGCTTAAAACTTTGGCACTAGAGGTGGGAAACCCAAAACAACCCCCAAACGGCTCCGTGAGAGGCATCAACGCCTCGTACGGGACAAATGTAACCCGTAGGAACTAACTGCACGATCACGGTACTATCAGTTTGAGAATATGATGATAATTTAGAGATATCTAGACTTAGGCTTAAAAACATGGCGCTAGAGGTGGGAAACCCGAAACAGCCCCTGAATGGCCCCGTGAGAGGAACCAACACCTCGCATGGGACTAATGTAACACGTAGGAACTGACCGTGTGATCACGGTACTCCCGGTTTGAGAATACAATGATAATTTGGAAACATCTAGACTTTGGCTTAAAAACATGTGCTTAAAAACATGGCGTCAGAGTGCGAAAACTCGAAATAGCCCCCGAGTTGCCCCGTGAGGGGCACCAACACCTCGCACGGGACCAATGTAACTCATAGGAAGTGACCCCGCGATCATGGTAATCTCAGTTTAAGAATACGATGATAATTTGGAAATGTCTAGAATTACGCTAAAAAACTTGGCATCAGAGTGCGAAAACTCGAAACAGCCCCCGAGTGACCCCTTAAGAGACACAAACACCTCGCACGGGATCAATATAACTCGTTGGAAGTGATCGCGCGATCATGGTACTTTTGGTTTGAGAATAAGATGATAATTTGAAAATTTGTAGATGTAGGCTTAAAACTTTGACATTAGAGGTGGGAAATCCTAAATAGCCCCCGAACGATGCCGTGAGAGGCACCAAAACCTCGCACGGGACTAATGTAACTCATAGGAACTGACCGCGCGATCTCAGTACTCCCGGTTTGAGAATACGATGATAATTTGTAAATATCTAGACTTAGGCTTAAAATATGGCGCTAGAGGGGGAAACTCGAAACATCCCCCGTACGGCCCCGTGAGAGGCACCAACACCTCACACGGGACCCTTGTAACTCGTAGGAACTGACCGCGTGATCAAGGTAGTCCCATTTTGAGAATACGATGATAATTTGGAAATATCTAGACTTAGGATAAAAAATATGGCGCTAGAGGTGGGAAACCCGAAACATCCCCCGAACCCCCCCATGAAAGGCAACAACACCTCACTCGAGCCAATGTAACTCACAAGAACTGACTGCACGATCATGGAACACCCGGTTTAAGAATACGATGATATTTTGGAAATATTTAGACTTAGGCTTAAAAACTTTGCGTCAGAGTGCAAAAACTAAAAACAGCTCCCAAGCGGCCCCGTGAGAGGCACCAACACCTCGCACGGGACCAACGTAACTTGTAGGAATGAACCGCGCGATCACGATACTCCCGGTTTGAGAATACAATGAGAATTTGGAAATATCTAGACTTAGGCTTAAAAATATGGCACTAGAGTGCGAAAACTCGAAATAGCCCCCGAACGGCCCAGTGAGAGGCGTCGACACCTCGCACGGGACCAATGTGAGTCATAGGAACTGACCGCGCGATCACGGTACTCCCAGTTTGAGAATACAATTATTATTTGAAAATATGTAGACTTAAGCTTAAAACATGGCGTCAGAGTGCAAAAACTCGAAACAGCCCCCAAGCGGTCCCGTGAGAGGCACCAACACCTCGCACTGCACCAATGAAACCCGTAAGAACTAACAATGTGATCACTGTACTCCCAATTTGAGAATACGATGATAATTTAGAAATATGTAGACTTAGGTTTAGAAATATGGCGTTAGAGTGCGAAAACCCGAAACAGTCATCGAACGGCCCCGTGAGAGGTACCAACACCTAGCACGGGACTAATGTAACTCGTAGGACCTGATCGTAGGATCACGTTACTCCCGGTTTGACAATATGATGATACTTTGAAAGTATCTAGACTTAGGCTTAAAAACTTGGTGCGAGAGGTGGGAAACCCGAAACAGCCCCTAAGCAGCTCTGTGAGAGGCACCGACACATCACACGGGACCAATATAACTTGTAGGAACTAACCACATGATCACGGTACTCTCGGTTTGAGTATACGACGAAAATTTGGAAATATCTAGACTTTGGCTTAAAAACTTAGCGTTAGAGTACGAAAACTCGAAATAACCCCCGAATGGCCCCGTGAGAGGCACCAACACCTCGCACGGGACCAATATAACTCGTAGGAACTAACCGCACGATCACGGTACCCTAACGATGTGAGAATACGATGACAATTTGGAAATATCTGGGCTTACGCTTAAAAATTTGACGTTAGAGTCCGAAAACTCGAAACAGCCCCTAGTGGCCCCGTGAGAGGTGCAAACACCTCGCACGGGACCAATAGAACTCGTAGGAATTGACCGCATGATCACGGTACTCCCAGTTTGAGAATATGATGATAATTTGAAAATATGTAGACATAGTCTTAAAAGTTTAGCGCTAGAGGTGGGAAACCCGAAACAGCCCCCAAACGACTCCGTGAGAGGCACTAACACCTCGCACAGGACCAATGTAACCCGTAGGAACTAATCGCGCTATAACGATACTCCCAGTTTGAGAATACGATGATAATTTGGAAATATCTAGACTTATGCTTAAAAACATGACGCTAGAGGTGGGAACCCAAAACAGCCCCCGAACGGCCCCGTGAGAGGCACAAACACCTCGTACGGGACCAACGCAACTCCTAGGAACAGACTGCACGATCACGGTAGTCCCAATTTCAGAATACGACAAAAATTTGGAAATATCTAGTCTTAGGCTAAAAAACATGGCGCTAGAGCTGGGAAACTCGAACCAGCCCCCGAACGCTGTCGTGAGAGGGACCAATACCTCACATGGGACCATTTTAACTCGTAGGAACTGACCGCGTGATCACGGTACTCCCAGTTTGAGAAGACAATGATAATTTGGAAACATCTAGACTTAGGCTTAAACACATGTGCTTAAAAACTTGGCGTGAGAGTGCGAAAACTTGAAACAGCCCCCGAGTGGCCTCGTAAGAGGCACTAACACCTCGCACGGGACCAGTATAACTCGTTGGAACTGATCGCGCGATCATGGTACTCTCGGTTTGATAATATGACCATAATATGGAAATATGTACACGTAGGCTTAAAACTTTGGCACTAGAGGTTGAAAACCCCAAACAGCCCCCGAATGTCCCCGTGAGACGCACCAACACCTTGCACGGGACCAATGTAACTCATAGGAACTTACCCCACGATCATGGTACTCTCGATTTGAGAATATGACGATAATTTAGAAATATTTAGACTTACGCTCAAAAACTTGGCATCAGAGTGTGAAAACTCGAAATAGTCCCCGAGTGACCCCGTTAGAGGCACCAACACCTCGTACGGGACCAATATAACTCGTTGGAAGTGATCGCGTGATCACGATACTCCTAATTAGAGAATACGATGATAATTTGAAAATAGGTAGACGTAGGCTTAAAACTTTGGCGTTAGAGGTGGGAAACCCGAAACAGCCCCCGAACGGCACTGTGAGAGGCACCAACACCTCGCACGAGACCAATGTAACTCATAGGAACTGACCGCACATTCAGAGTACTCCTGGTTTGAGAATACGATGATAATTTGGAAATATCTAGACTTAGGCTTAAAAACACGGCGCTAGAGGTGGGAAACCCGAAACAGCCCCCGAACGGCTCCGTGAGAGGCACAAACACCCCGCACGGGACCAATGTAACTCCTAGGAACAGATGGCGCGATCACGGTAGTCCCAGTTTGAGAATATGACAAAAATTTGGAAATATCTACTCTTAGGCTGAAAAACATGGTGCTAAAGGTGGGAAACCCGAAACAGCCCCCAAACGGCCCCGTGAGAGGAACCAATACCTCTTACGGGACCAATGTAACTCGTAGGAACTGATCGCGTGCTCACGGTACTCCTGGTTTGAGAATACGACGATAATTTGGAAACATCAAGACATAGGCTTAAATACATGCGGTTAAAAACTTGGCGTCAGAGTGCGAAAACTCGAAACAGCCCCTGAGTGGCCCCGTGAGAGGCACTAACACCTCGTACGGGACCAGTATAACTCGTTGGAACTGATCATGCGATCACGGTACTCCCTATTTAAGAATACGACCATAATTTGTAAATATGTAGACGTAGACTTTAAACTTTTGCGTTAGAGGTTGGAAACCCAAAACAGCCCCCGAATGGCGCCGTGAGAGGCACCAACACCTCGCACAAGACCAATGTAACTCATAGGAACTGATCGTGCGATCACGGTACTCCCAGTTTGAGAATATGACGATAATTTGAAAATATCTAGACTTAGGTTTAAAGACATGGCGGTAGAAGTGGGAAACCCAAAATAACCCACAAGCGACCCAATGAGAGGCACCGACACATCGCACGTCACCAATGTAACTCATAGGAACTAACTGCGTGATCACTGTACTCCTGATTTGAGTATACAATGAAAATTTGGAAATATCTAGACTTTGGCTTAAAAACTTGGCGTCAAAGTGCAAAAACTCAAAACAGCCCCCGAGTGGCCCCGTGAGAGGCACCAACACGTCGCACGGGACCAATATAACTCTTAGGAACTGATCGCGGGATCATGGTACTCCCAGTTTGAGAATACAATAATAATTTGAAAATATTTAGACACAGGATTTAAACGTTGGCGCTAGTGGTGGGCAACCTTAAACAACTCCCAAACGGCTCCGTGAGAGGCACCAACACCTCGCACAGGACCATTGTAACTCGTAAGAAATAACTGCGCGTTCACGGTACTCCCGGTTTGAGAATATGATGATAATTTGAAAATATCTAGACTTCATCTTAAAAACATAGTGCTAGAGGTGGAAAACCCGAAATAGCCCCCGAACGTCCCCGTGAGAGGTACCAACACCTCGCATGGGACCAATGTAAGTCATAGGAACTGATCGCGGGATTACGTCACTCCCAATTTGAGAATACGATGATAATTTGGAAGTATCTAGACTTAGGCTTAAAAACTTTGCGTTAGAGTGCGAAAACTCGAAAAACCCCCAAGCAGCCCCGTGAGAGGCACCAATTCCTCGCACGGTACCAATGTAACTTGTAAGAATTAACCGCGCAATCACGGTACTAACAGTTTGAGAATATGATGATAATTTTGAAATATCAAGACTTAGGCTAAAAAATATGGCACTAGAGGTGGAAATCCGAAACAGCCCCCGAACGGCCCCGGGAGAGGCATCGACACCTCGCATGGGACCAATGTAACTCTTAGGAACTGACCACGCGATCACAGTTCTCCCAGTTTGAGAATATGACGATAATTTGAAAATATCTAGACTTCGACTTAAAACCATGGTGCTAGAGGTGGGAAACCCGAAACAGCCCTCGAACGATCCCGTGAGAGGCACCAACACCTCGCACGGGACCAATGTAACTCGTAGGAACTGACTGCGCGATCACGGTACTCCCGATTTGAGAATACAACGATAATTTGGAAACATCTAGACTTTGGCTTAAAAACATTGGGCAAGAAATGGGAAGCCCAAAATAGCCCCGAATGACCCCGTGAGAGGCACCGACACCTCTCACAAGACCAACGTAACTTGGAGGAACTGACCGCACGATCACCATACTCTCGATTTGAGAATATGATGACAATTTAGAATTATCTTGACTTGGTCTTAAAAACATGGCACTAGAGGTGAGAAACCCGAAACAGCCCCCAAGCGGCCCCGTGAGAGGCACCAACACCTCGCACGGGACCAGTTTAAGTCATAAGAACTGACCGTGCGATCACGTTACTCCCTGTTTGAGAATAAGACAATAATTTGGAAATATCTAGTCTTACGCTAAAAACTTGGCGTCAGAGTGTGAAAACTCGAAACAACCCCCGAGTGGCCCCGTGAGAGGCAAAAACACCTCGTACGGGACCAATATAACTCATAGTAACTGACCGCGCGATCATGATACTCCCAATTTGAGAATACGATAATAATTTAAAAATATGTAGACGTAGGCATAAAACTTTGGTGCTAGAGGTGGGAAACCCGAAACAGCCCCCTAACGGCGTCGTGAGAGGCACCAATACCTCGCACGGGACCAATGTAACTAGTAGGAACTAACCACGCGATCACGGTACTCTCGGTTTGAGAATACGATGATAATTTGGAAATATCTATACTTAGGCTTAAAAACATGGCGCTAGAGGTGGGTAACCCGAAACAGCCCCCGAACGGCCCCGTGAGAGGCACCAACACCTCGCACGGGACCAATGTAACTCATAGAAACTGACCGTATGATCACGGTAGTCCCAGTTTGAGAATACAATGATAATTTGGAATTATCTAGACTTAGGCTGAAAAATATGGCTCTAGAGGTGGGAAACCCAAAACAGCCTCCAAGCGGTCCCCTGAGAGGCACCAACACCTCGCACGGAACACTGGTAACTTGTTGGAACTGATCGCGCGATCACGGTAGTCCCATTTTGAGAATACGTTGATAATTTGAAAATATCTAAACTTAGGCTAAAAAACATGGCGCTAGAGGTGGAAAACCCGAAACAGCCCATAAGCGGCCCTATGAGAGGCACCGACACATCGCACGGGACTAAGGTAACTCGTAGGAACTGACCGCGTGATCATGGTACTCACGGTTTGAGAATACGACTATAATTTGTAAATATATAGACTAATGTTGGAAAACATGGCGCTAGAGGAGGGAAACCCAAAACAACCCCTAAGCGGCCCCGTGAGAGGCACCGACACCTCGCACGGGACCAATGTGAGTCATAAGAACTGACAACGCGATCACGGTACTCCCAGTTTGAGAATACGATGATAATGTTGAAATATTTAGACTTACGCTTAAAAACTTGGTGTCAGAGTGCGAAAACTTGAAATAGCCCCCGAGTGACCCCGTGAGAGGCACAAACACCTCACAGGGGACTAATATAACTCATAGGGACTGACCGAAAGATCACGGTTCTCCCGATTTGAGAATATGATGATAATTTGAAAATATGTAAACGTAGGCTTAAAACTTTTGCGCTAGAGGTGGGAAACCCGAAATAGCCCCCGAACGGCTCCGTGAGAGGCACCAACACCTCGCACGGGACCAATGTAAGTCATAAGAACTGACCGCGCGATCACGTTACTCCCGATTTGAGAATACGACAATAATTTGGAAATATCTAGTCTTACGCTAAAAAACTTGGCGTCAGAGTGTGAAAACTCGAAACAACCCCCGAGTAGCCCCGTGAGAGGCAAAAACACCTCGTACGGGACCAATATAACTCATAGTAACTGACCGCGCGATCACGATACTCCCAATTTGAGAATACAATGATAATTTAAAAATATGTAGACGTAGGCATAAAACTTTGGCGCTAGAGGTGAGAAACCCGAAACAGCCCCCTAACGGCGTCGTGAGAGGCACCAATACCACGCGCGGGACCAATGTAACTAGTAGGAACTAACCACGTGATCACGGTACTCTCGGTTTGAGAATACGATAATAATTTGGAAATATCTATACTTAGGCTTAAAAACATGGCGCTAGAGGTGGGTAACCCGAAACAGCCCCCGAACGACCCCGTGAGAGGCACCAACACCTCGCACGGGACGAATGTAACTCATAGAAATTGATCGCGCGATCACGGTAGTCCCAGTTTGAGAATACAATGAGAATTTGGAATTATCTAGACTTAGGCTAAAAAACATGGCTCTAGAGGTGGGAAACCCGAAACAGCCTCCAAATGGTCCTCTGAGAGGCACCAACACCTCGCACGGGACACTGGTAACTTGTTGGAACTGACCACGCGATCACGGTAGTCCCATTTTGAGAATACGATGATAATTTGGAAATATCTAGAGTTAGGCTAAAAAATATAGCGCTAGAGGTGGAAAACCCGAAACAACTCATAAGCGGCCCTATGAGAGGCACCGACACATCGCACGGGACTAAGGTAGCTCGTAGAAACTGACCTCGTGATCATGGTACTCACGGTTTGAGAATACGACTATAATTTGTAAATATATAGACTTAGGTTGGAAAACATGGCGCTAGAGGAGGGAAACCCAAAACAGCCCCTAAGCGGCCCAGTGAGAGGCACCAACACCTCGCACGGGACCAATGTGAGTCATAAGAACTGACAACGCGATCACGGTAATCTCAGTTTGAGAATACGATAATAATTTTGAAATATCTAGACTTACGCTTAAAAACTTGGTGTCAGAGTGCGAAAACTTGAAATAGCCCCCGAGTGGCCCCGTGAGAGGCACAAACACCTCGAAGGGGACTAATATAACTCATAGGGACTGACCGCACGATCACGATTCTCCCAATTTGAGAATATGATGATAATTTGAAAATATGTAAACGTAGGCTTAAAACTTTTGCGCTAGAGGTGGGAAACCCGAAATAGCCCCCGATCGGCTCCGTGAGAGGCACCAACACCTCGCACGGTACCAATGTAAGTCATAGGAACTGACCGCGCGATCACGTTACTCCCTATTTGAGAATACGACAATAATTTGGAAATATCTAGTCTTACGCTAAAAAACTTGGCGTCAGAGTGTGAAAACTCGAAACAACCCCCGAGTGGCCCCGTGAGAGGCACCGACACCTCGCACTAGACCAATGTAACTTGTAGAAACTGATCGCGCAATCACGGTACTCCCGGTTTGAGAATATGACGATAATTTGGAAATATATAGAGTTAGGCTTATAAACATGGCGCTAGAGGTGGGAAACTCGAAACAGCCCCCAAGCAGCCCCATGAGAGGCACCAACACCTCGCACGGGACCAATGTAACTCATTGGAATTGACCGCATGATCACGATAGTTCCATTTTGAGAATATGATGATAATTTGGAAATATCTACGCTTAGGCTACAAACATGGCGCTAGAGGTGGAAAACCCGAAATTGCCCATAAGCGGCCCTGTGAGAGGCACCGACACATCGCACGGGACCAATATTACTCGTAGGAACTGACCGCATGATCACGGTACTCCGGGTTTGAGTATACAACGATAATTTGGAAATATCTATACTTTGGCTTAAAAACTTGGCTTCAGAGTGCGAAAACTCGAAATAGCCCCCAGTGGCCCCGTTAGAGGCACCAACACCTCGCACGGGACCAATATAACTCTTAGGAATTGACTGCGCAATCACGGTACTCCCGATTTGAGAATACGATGATAACTTAAAAATATGTAGACACGGGCTTAAAACTTTGGCGCTGGTGGTGGGAAACTCGATACATCCCCCAAACGACTTTGTGAGAGGCACCAACACCTCGTACGGGACCAATGTAACTCGTACGAACTGACTGCGTGATCACAGTATTCCCAATTTGAGAATATGATGATAATTTGAAAATATCTAGACTTCAACTTAAAAACATTGCGCTAGAGGTGGAAAACCTGAAACAGCCCCCGAACGGTCCCGTGAGAGGCACCAACACTTCGCATAGGACCATCGTAACTCGTAGGAACAAACCGCGTGATTAGGGTACTCTCGGTTTGCAAATATGATGATAATTTGGAAATATCTAGACTTAGGCTGAAAAACATGGCGCTAGAGGTGGGAAACCCAAAACATCCCCCGAACGGCCCCGTGAGAGGCATCGACACCTTGCACGGGACCAATAGAACTCTTAGGAACCGACCACGCGATCACGGTTCTCCCGATTTGAGAATACGATGATAATTTTAAAATATCTAGACTTCGACTTAAAAACATGGCCCTAGAGGTGGGAAACCCGAAACAGCCTCTAAACGACCCCGTGAGAGGCACCTATACCTCGCACGGGACTAATGTAACTCGTAGGAACTGACCGCACGATCACGGTACTCCCGGCTTGAGAATACGACGATAATTTGGAAACATCTAGACTTTGCCTTAAAAACATGGTGCTAGAGGTGGAAAACCCGAAACAGCCCCCGGAGAGGCACCGACACCTCGTACAGGACCAATGCAACTCGTAGGAACTGACCGTGCGATCAAGGTACTGACAGTTTGAGAATACAATGATAATTTGGTAATATGTAGATGTAGGTTTAAAACTTTAGTGCTAGATGTGGGAAACCCGAAATAGCCCCTAAAACGACTCCGTGAGAGGCACCAACACCTCGTACGGGACCAATGTAACCCGTAGGAACTGACCGCGTGATCACGGTACTCCCTGTATGAGAATACGATGATAATTTGGAAATATCTTGAATTGGTATTAAAAATATAGTGCTAGAGGTGGGAAACTCGAAACAGCCCCCAAGGGGCCGTGAGGGCACTAACACCTCACACGGGACCAATGTAAGTCATAGGAACTGACCGCGCGATCACGGTACTCCCTATTTGAGAATACGATGATAATTTTGAAATAACTAGACTTTGGCTTAAAAACTTGGCGTCTGAGTGCAAAAACTCGAAATACCCCCCAGTGGCACCGTTAGAGGCACTAACACCTCCCACGGGACCAATATAACTCTTAGGAATTGACCGCGCGATCACGGTACTCCCGGTTTGAGAATATGGCGATAATTTGAAAATATGTAGACACGGGCTTAAAACTTTGGTGCTAGTGGTGGGAATCCCGAAACAGCCCCCGAACGGCTCTGTGAGAGGCACCAACACCTCGCATCGGACCAATGTAATTCGTACAAACTAACTGTGTGATCACGGTATTCCTAGTTTGAGAATACAACGATAACTTGAAAATATCTAGACTTTGACTTAAAAACATGGCGCTAGAGGTGGGAAACTTGAAACAGCCCCCGAACGGTCCCGTGAGAGGCACCTACACCTCGCATGGGACCAATGTAACTCGTAGGAACTGACCGCGTGATCACGTTACTCCCGGTTTGAGAATATGATGATAATTTGGAAATATCTAGACTTAGGCTGAAAAACATGGCGCTAGAGGAGGGAAACCCAAAACAACCCCCAACCGGCGCCGTGAGAGGCAGCAACACCTCGCACGGGAATAATGTAAGTCATAGGAACTGACCGTGCGATCACGGTACTTCTAATTTGAGAATACGATGATAATTTTTAAATATCTAGACTTACGCTTAAAAACTTGATGTTTGGGTGTGAAAACATGAAACAGCCCCCGAGTATCCCTATGAGAGGCAAAAAACACCTCGCAGGGGATCAATATAACTCGTAGGGACTGACCGCACGATCACGGTACTCCCGGTTTGAGAATATGATAATAATTTCAAAATATTTAAAACGTAGGCTTATAACTTTGGCACTAGAGGTGGGAAATCCGATACAGCCCCCGAACGGCACCATGAGAGGCACCAACACCTCGCACGGGACCAATGTAACCCGAAGGAACTGACTACCCAATCACGACACTACCGGTTTGAGAATACGACTTTAATTTGTAAATGTCTACACTTAGGCTTAAAAACATGGCACTAGAGGTGGGAAACCCGAAATAGCCCCCATGCGGCCCCGTGAGAGGCACCAACACCTCGCAGGGACCAATATAACTCATTGGAACTGACCGCGTGATCACGGTACTCCTGGTTTGAGAATACGATGATAATTTGGAAATATCTAGACTTAGGCTTAAAAACATGGTGTCAGAGTGCGAAAACTCGTAACCGCCCCCGAGTGGCGCCGTAAGAGGCACCAACACCTCGCATGGGACCAATATAACTCGTTGGAACTGATCGTGTGATCACGGAACTCCCAGTTTGAGAATACTATGATAATTTGGAAATATATGGACTTATGCTGAAAAACATGGCGCTAGAAGTGGGAAACACGAAACAGCCCCCGAACGACCCCATGAGAGGCACCAACAACTAGTACGGGACCAATGTAACTCGTAGAAACTGACCACTCGATAACGGTAGTCCCAATTTGATAATACGATGATAATTTAAAAATATCTTGACTTAGGCTTAAAAACATGGAACTAGTGGTGGGAAACCCTAAATAGCCCCCGAACAGCCCCGTGATAGGAACCAACACCTCGCACGGGACCAATGTAACTCGTAGGAACTGACCGCGCGATCACGGTAGTCCCAGTTTGAGAATACGATGATAATTTGGAAATATCTAGACTTAGGCTGAAACACATGGCTCTAGAGGTGGGAACCCCGAAACATCCCCGAAGCGGCCCCCTAAGAGGCACCAAAACCTCGCACGGGACACATGTAACTCGTTGGAACTGACCGCCCGATCACGGTAGTCCCATTTTGAGAATACGACGATAATTTGGAAATATCTAGACTTAGGTTGAAAAATATGGCGCTATAGGTGGAAAACCCGAAACATCCCATAAGCGGCCCAATGAGAGGCACCGACACATCGCATGGGACCAATGTAACTCGTAGGAACTGACCACATGATCATAGTACTCTTGGTTTGAGAATACAACAATAATTTGTAAAATTCTAGACTTAGGCTGAAAAATATGGCGCTAGAGGTGGGAAACCCGAAATAGCCCCCGAACGATCCCGTGAGAAGCATCGACACCTTGCACGGGACCAATGTAACTCTTAGGAACAGACCACGTGATCACGGTTCTCCCTGTTTGAGAATACGATGATAATTTTAAAATATCTAGACTTTGACTTAAAAACATGGCGCTAGAGGTGGGAAACCCGAAACAGCCTCTAAACGGCCCCGTGAGAGGCACCAACACCTCGCTCGGGACCAATGTAACTCGTAGGAACAGACTGCGCGATCACGGTACTCCCAGCTTGAGAATACGATGATAATTTGGAAACATCTAGACTTTGGCTTAAAAACATGGCGCTAGAGGTGGGAAACCCGAAACAGCCCCCGGACGGCCCCGTGAGAGGCATCGACACCTCACACAGGACCAATGTAATTCGTAAGAACTGACCATGCGATCAGTGTACTCCCGATTTGAGAATACGATGATAATTTGGAAATATCTTAACTTGGGCTTAAAAACATGGCGCTAGAGATGGGAAACTTGAAACAACCCCCTAACGGCCCCGTGAGAGGCACCCAGACCTCGCTCGGGACCAATGTAACTCGTAGTAACTAACCGCGCGATCACGGTACTCCCGGTTTGATAATACGATGATAATTTAGAAATATCTAGACTTAGGCTGAAATACATGGCGGTGGAGGAGGGAAACCCGAAACAACCCCCAAGAGTCCCCGTGAGAGGTACTAACACCTCGCACGGGACCAATATAAGTCATAGGAACTAACCGCACAATCACGGTACTCCCAGTTTGAGAATACGACGATAATTTTGAAATATCTAGACTTATGCTTAAAAACTTGGCGTTAGAGTGTGAAAACTTAAAACAGCTCTCGAGTGGCCTATAGGAGGCACAAACACCTCACAGTGGACCAATATAACTCGTAGGTACTGACCGCATGATCACGGTACTCCCGATTTGAGAATACGACGATAATTTCAAAATATGCAAACGTAGGCTTAAAACTTTGGCGCTAGAGGTGGGAAACCCGAAATAGCCCCCGAACGGCACCATGAGAGGCACCAACACCTCGCAAGGGACCAATGTAACCCGAAGGAACTGACCACCCGATGACGTTACTCTCGGTTTGAGAATACGATGATAATTTTGAAATATCTAGACTTAGGCTTAAAAACATGGCGCTAGAGGTTGGAAACCCAAAATAGGCCCCAAGCGGCCCCGTGAGAGGCACCAACACCTCGCACGGGACCAATGTAACTCATAGGAACTGACCGCGCGATCAAGGTACTCCCAATTTGAGAATACGATGATAATTTGGAATTTTCTCTACTTACGCTTAAAATCCTTGCATCAGAGTGTGAAAACTAGAAACCGCCCCCGAGTGGTCCCGTAAGAGGCATCAACACCTCGCACGGGACTAATACAACTCGTAGGGACTGATCGAGTGATCATGGAACTCCCAGTTTGAGAATACTATGATAATTTGGAAATATCTAGACTTATGCTCAAAAACATGGCGCTACAGGTGGTAAACCCGAAATAGTCCCCCGAACGAACCCGTGAGAGGCTCCAACAACTCGCACATGACCAATGTAACTCGTAGGAACTGACCGCTCGATCACGGTAGTCCCAGTTTGATAATACAATGATAATTTGGAAATATCTATACTTAGGTTAAAAACATGGCACTAGTGGTGGGAAACTCGAAACAGCCCTCGAACGGCCCCGTGAGAGGGGCCAACACCTCACACGGGACCAATGTAACTCGAAGGAACTGACTGCGCGATCACGGTAGTCCCAGTTTGAGAATACGACGATAATTTGGAAATATCTAAACTTAGGATAAAAAACATGGCGCTAGAGGTGGGAAACCCGAAACAGCCCCCAAGTAGCCCCGTGAGAGGCACCAACACCTTGCACGGGACCAATGTAAGTCATTGGAACAGACCATGCGATCACGGTACTCCTGGTTTTAGAATATGATGATAGTTTTGAAATATCTATACTTACGCTTAAAAACTTGGTGTTAGAGTGCGAAAACTTAATATAGCCCCCGAGTGGCCCCATGAGAGGCACAAACACGTCGCACGGGACCAATATAACTCGTACGGACTGACCGCGTGATCACGGTACTCCCGATTTAAGAATACGACGGTAATTTGAAGATATGTTGACGTAGGTTTAAAACTTTGGCGCTAGAGGTGGGAAACCCGAAACAGCCCCCGAACGGCTCCGTGAGAGGCACCAACACCTCGGATAGGACCAATGTAACCCGTAGGAACTGACCGCGCGGTCATGCTACTCCCAGTTTGTGAATACGACGATAATTTAAAAATATCTAACTTAGGCTTAAAAACATGGCGCTAGAGGTGGGAAACCCGAAACAGACCCCAAGCGGCCCCGTGAGAGGCACCAACACCTCGCATGGGACCAAAGTAACTCATAGGAATTGACAGCACGATCATGGTACTCCTGGTTTGAGAATGCGATGATAATTTGGAAATATCTAGACTTACGCTTAAAAACTTGGCTTCAGAATGAAAAAACTCGAAACAGCCCCCGAGTGGTGGCCCCGTGAGAGGCACCAACACTTTGCACGAGACTAATATTATCGTAGGAACTGATCGCACGATCACGGGACCCCCAGTTTGAGAATATGATGATAATTTGAAAATATGTAGAGGTACGCTTAAAACTTTGGTGCTAGAGGTGGGAAACCCGAAACAGCCCCCGAACGGCTCCGTGAGAGGCACCAACACCTCGCGCGGGACCAATGTAATACGTAGGAACTGACCGTGCGATCACGGTACTCCCGGTTTTAGAATACGACGATAATTTGAAAATATCTAGACTTATGATTAAAAACATGGTGCTGGAGGTGGGTAACCCGAAATAACCCCCGAACGGCCTCGTGAGAGGCACCAACACCTCGCACGGGACCAATGTAACTCGTAGAAACTGACCACGCGATGACGGTAGTCCCAGTTTGAGAATACGACGATAATTTGAAAATATCTCGACTTAGGCTGAAAAACATGGCGCTAGAGGTGGGAAACCCAAAACAGCCCCGTGAGAGGTGCCAACACCTCGCAGGGGACCAAAGTAACTCGTAGGAACTGACCGCGTAATCACGGTACTCCCGGTTTGAGAATACTATGATAATTTGGAAACATATAGACTTAGGCTTAAAAACATGGCGCTAGAGGTGAGAAACCCAAAACAGCCCCCGAACGGCCTCGTGAGAGGCACCGACACCTCGCACCGGACCAATGTAACTCGTAGAAATTAATCGCGTGATCACGGTACTCCCGGTTTGAGAATACGATGATAATTTTGAAATTTCTAGACTTAGGCTGAAATACTTGGCGTCAGAGTGCGAAAACTCGAAACAGCCCCCGAATGGCGCCGTGAGAGGCACCAACACCTCGCACGGGACTAATATAACTCGCAGGAACTGATCGCGCAATCACGGTACTCCCGATTTGGGTATACTACGATAATTTGGAAATATCTAGACTTATGCTTAAAAACATGGCGCTAGAGGTGGGAAACCCAAAACATCCCCGAACGGCCCAGTGAGAGGCACCAACACCTCGCACGGGACTAATGTAACTTTTAGGAGCTGACCGTGTGATCACGGTACTCAAAATTGGAGAATACGGTGATAATTTGGAAACATCTAGACTTAGGCTTAAAAACATGGCGCTAGAGGTGGGAAACCTAAAACATCCCCTGAATGGACCCGTGAGAGGCACCAACACCTCGCACAGGACCAATGTCACTCGTAGAAACTGACTGCACAATCACGGTACTCCCGGTTTGAGAATATGATGATAATTTGAAAATATATTGAGTTGGGATTAAAAACATGGCGCTAGAGGTGGGAAACTTGAAATAGACCCAAGCAGCCCCGTGAGAGGCACCAACACCTCGCACGGGACCAATGTAATTCATAGGAACTGACCGCGCGATGACGGTACTCCCTATTTGAGAATATGACGATAATTTTGAAATATCAAGACTTACACTTAAAAACTTGGCGTCAGAGTGCGAAACCTCAAAACAGCCCCCGAGTGGCCCCGTGAGAGGCACAAACACCTCACACGGGACCAATATAACTCGTAGGAATTGACCGCGCGATCACGGTACTCTCGGTTTGAGAATACGATGATAATTTGAAAATATGTAGACGTAGGCTTGAAACTATGGCGCTAGAGGTGGGAAACCTGAAACAACCCCCAAACGGCTCCAAGAGAGGCACCAACACCTCGCACGGGGCCAATGTAACCTAAAGGAACTGATCGTCCGATCACGATACTCCCGGTTTGAGAATACGACGATAATTTAGAAATATCTAGACTTAGGCTTAAAAACATGGCACTAGAGGTGGGAAACCCGAAACAACCCCCGAACGGCGTCGAGAAAGGCACCAACACCTCGCACGGGACCAATGTAACTCGTAGGAATTGAACCGCAAAAACAATAGTCCCAGTTTAAGAATATGATGATAATTTGAAAATATCTAGACTTAGGTTTAAAAACATGGCTCTAGAGGTGGGAAACCCGAAACAGCCACCAAGCGGCCCCGTGAGAGGCGCCAACACCTCGCACGAGACCAATGTAAGTCATAGGAACTGATCGCGCGATCATGGTACTCCCAGTTTGAGAATACAATGATAATTTTGAAATATCTAGACGTACGCTTAAAAACTTGGCGTCAGAGTGCGAAAACTTGAAACATCCCCCTTGTGGCCCCGTAAGAGGCACAAACACCTCGCATGGGACAAATATAACTCGTAGGGATTGACCGCATCTTCACGGTACTCCCGATTTGAGAATAGGATGATAATTTGATAATATATAGACGTAGGATTTAAACTTTGGTGCTAGAGGTGGGAAACTTGAAATAGCCCCCGAACGGCTCCGTGAGAGGCACCAACACCTCGCACGGGACAAATGTAACCCGTAGGAACTAACCGCGCGATCATGGTACTCCCGATTTTAGAATACGATGATAATTTGTAAATATCTGGACTTATGCTAAAAAACATGGCGCTAGAGGTGGGAAACTCGAAACAACCCCCAAACGACCCCGTGAGAGGCACCAACACCTCGCATGGGACCAATGTAAGTCGTAGGAACTGATCGCGCGATCACGATAGTCCCAATTTGAGAATACAATGATAATTTGTAAATATCTAGACTTAGGCTGAAAAATGTGGTGCTAGAGGTGGGAAACCTGAAACAGCCCCCAAGCGGCCCCGTGAGAGGCAACAACACCTCGCACGGGACCAAGGTAAGTCATAGGAACTAACTGCGTAATAACGGTACTCCGAGTTTGAGAATACGAAGATAATTTTGAAATAACTAGACTTACGCTTAAAAACTTGGCGTCTGAGTGTGAAAATTGAAACTGCCCCCGAGTGGCCCCGTGAGAGGCACAAGCACCTCGCACGGTTCCAATATCACTCGTAGGGACTGATTTCACGATCACGATACTCCCGGTTTGAGAATAGGATGATAATTTTAAAATATGTATACGTAAGCTTAAAACTTTGGCGCTAGATGTGGGAAACCCGAAACAGGCCCCGAACGGCTTCTTGAGAGGCACCAACACCTCGCACGGGACCAATGTAACCCGTAGGAACTGACCGCCCGATCACGATACTCCCGGTTTCAAAATACGACGATAATTTGGAAATATCTAGACTTATGCTTAAAAACATGGCGCTAGAGGTGGGAAACCCGAAATAGCCCCTGAACGGCCCCTTGAGAGGCACCAACCCCTCACACGGGACCAATGTAACTCATAGGAATTGACCGCGCGATCACAGTAGTCCCAGTTTGATAATACGATGATAATTGGAAATATCTAGACTTATGCTAAAAAATATGGCGCTCGATATGGAAAACCCGAAATAGCCCCCGAACGGCCCCGTGAGAGGTACCAACACCTCGCAAGGGACCAACGTAACTCGTAGGAACTGACCGCGTGATCACGGTACTCCTAGTTTGAGAATACTATGATAATTTGGAAACATCTAGACTAAGGCTTAAAAACATGGCGCTAGAGATGGAAAATCCAAAACAACCTCCGAACGGCCCCGTGAGAGGCACCGACACCTCGCACAGGACCAATGTAACTCGGAAAAATTGACCGCACAATCACGGTACTCCCAGTTTGAGAATACGACGATAATTTGTAAATATCTAGACTTAGGCTTAAAAACATGGCGCTAGAGGTGGGAAACCTAAAACAGCCCCCACGCGCCCCCGTGAGAGGCACCAACACCTCGTACGGGACTAATGCCACTCATAGGAACTGATCGCGCGATCATGGTACTCCCGGTTTGAGAATAAGATGATAATTTGGAATAATCTAGACTTACGCTTTAAAACTTGGCGTCAAAGTGCGAAAACTCAAAACATCCCCTGAGTGGCCCCGTGAGAGGCACCAACAACTCGCACGGGACCAATTTAACTCATAGGAACTGACCGGGCGATCATGGTAGTCCCAGTTTGAGAATACGATGATAATTTGGAAATATCTAGACTTAGGCTAAAAAACATGGCGCTTGAGGGGGAAACCCGAAACAGTTCACAAGCGGCTCCGTGAGAGGCACCAACACCTCGCACGGGACCAATGTAAGTGATAGGAACTGACCGCTCGATCACAGTACTCCCGATTTGAGAATATGATGATAATTTGGAAATATCTAGACTTATGCTTAAAAACTTGGCGTCAGAGTTTGAAAACTTGAAACAGCCCCCGAGTGGCCCCGTGAGAGGCACCAACACCTTGCACAGGACCAATGTAACTCGTAGGAACCGACCGCGCGATCACGGTACTCCAGGTTTAAAAATACAATGATAATTTGGAAATATCAAGACTTAGGCTTAAAAACAAGATGCTAGAGGTGGGAAACTCGAAACAACCCCTGAACGACCCCGTGAGAGGCACCAACACCTCGCACGGTGAAAAACTTTTACTAAAGCCGTTTAATACAAGATTAAACTATTTAAGTAACTCCGAACTATTTTTTGAGGAAAATCTTTTGTTTAAATCAAATCAACTTAAATCACAAGATGTGTTTAATAAAATGTGCACGAGATCAGTTCAAGATTTGTTAACAAGTTTTAAAAAATAAAACAAAACAAAAACTGTTTAAGTCAGCAGACCAGCAAGAATGAGATGAGGAGACGTAGAAAGATTAATGACAAGAGATTTTTAACGTGGTAAAACCTCACCCAACTGAGGAAACATCCACGAATCCCTCTACGGAGTAAAAGAAAAATCCACTAAAACAAAAAATATAAGTTACAAACTATATAACACACATGCACACAAATCAGTCCTATACAAGTTTAGGAATGTACCCACTGGTGTCCTTCTAACTTTTTTGTAGTTCTGATTACTGATGTGGTTCTCCCAGTTTGCTAACTTCCACTTTGTTCCAGTCTTTACGTTGAATTTTGTTTCAAGATCTTATTACCAACACTTTCAGTGTTGTAGTGTGTAAGTGTTTGTGATGGTGCTCTAACACATGCATGCACACACTCACGCTTATTTTTATAAACAGTCCTAACAAATTACAAATTATATCTATATGCTGTGATTTTCAGTTTCTCTCTTCTTAGTAAACTTAAACCTTATTTGACCTTTAAAATAAACCCAGAATCCACGGCTATCTTGCTCAGAAGATGTTTCAAGATCTTAATCAATTTCAGGGTTTTGAAAATGTTTTTGAAATTGAAAACCGCCAAGTGTGATTCCAACTAGGTCAAAGGTCTTGTTTCAAAAGAACTAGAAACAGAAAATGATTTTGTTGATTTTGAAGATGAAAACATTTACAGAAAATAATCAACTAAAGATTTCTCAAGATGAGAAATAAAGAATGCAGATCTAGGTGTAAGATAACATAAATGACCAGATCTATGATTTCTATGAAACAGAAGTACAGATCTAACCTAATGTTAAATTGGACACAAGATCTTAAAACAAAGAGGTTACAGAACGAAACAACTTTCAAACCAACACTCAAAAACTCTCAAACACTCAGGGTTGGCGTTTGGTATATAATGGTTTTTTTCGAAAAATGGTTAGGGTTTGAAGAGGTGTTCTCTCTCTAGTTTCTCTCTCTTCTCTTCTCACTCAAAATGACGAAGTGGCAAAAACTTCTCAAAGTCTTAGGGATGGCCTCTTTTTATACTGGGTTAAGAAGGATCGAGAATGAGGTTCGAAATCAAGGGCTGAGATTAAGTCTTCCCATATTTACTTCCATCCAAAGGTTAAAGATAAGCGGTTGGTTAAACATTTTTTGATTGGCTAAGAGAGATTCACAGGGATTGGAACAAGGACGCATGCAGGGCGTTGATAAATACAATCCAAGGGCTGTAAATAAATACCAGTTTTATCTCTTAAAAGAAACACACAACCAACCAGCAGGAGTGTGACAGGTGTAAGGAAAATAACGGACCACAAACACGCATCCCAAACTAATTACATAGACACCATTACAGTCTCCAGCACTTTCGGATCCTACCCAAGTGAACTTTATAGGAATAAAACCAACAATTAGAAATTATATAATGACCCCAAATCTTTTTAATTCCAATTTTATTTAAGAAAAAAATGTTTTAAAATCATTAAAAATTCCCAAAAAAAATTATTAAAAAATGTTTTAAGGGAAATTAACACACACAGCACACACACAAACAATTTATGCAATATATGAACAATGTATGCAGTCCTAACGTGTGTGAGTGTTTGTAAGTATACCTTTGATCAATCAAACAAGAGGAATGAATGTATTGTAGTGTCTGAGGCTCTTTGGTATTCTAGGGAAGGGACATAATTTTGTCTCTATTTCCTAACTAGATGAGCACTTATACAATGTAGACTCAAGTGAGTCAAGAGTATAAGGTGCTTCACACGGGACCAATGTAACTCATAGGAACTGACCGTGCGATCACGGTAGTCCCAGTTTGAGAATATGATGATAATTTGGAAACATCTAGACTTAGGCTTAAAAACATGGCGCTAGTGGTGGGAAACCCGAAATAGCCCCTGAACGACCCCGTGAGAGGCACCAACACCTCACACGGGACCAATGTAACTCGTAGGAACTGACCACGCGATCACGGTAGTCCTAGTTTGAGAATACGATGATAATTTGGAAATATCTAGACTTAGGCTGAAAAACATGGCGCTAGAGGTGGGAAAGCCGAAACAGCTCCCAAGCGACCTCGTGAGAGGCACCAACACCTCGCACGGGACTAATGTAAGTGATAGGAATGGACTACGCGATCACGGTACTCCTGGTTTGAGAATACGATGATAATTTGGAAATATCTAGACTTACGCTTAAAACCTAGGCGTCAGAGTGAGAAAACTCGAAATAGCCCCCGAGTGGCCCCGTGAGAGGCACCAACACCTCGCACAGGACCAATATAACTCGTAGGAACTGACCGCGGGATCATGGTACTCTCGGTTTGATAATATGATGATAATTTGAAAATATATAGACGTAGGCTTAAAACTTTGGTGCTAGAAGTGGGAAACCCGAAATAGCCCCCGAACGACGTCGTGAGAGGCACCAATACCTCGCACGGGACCAATGTAACTCGTAGGAACTGACTGAGCGATAACGGTACTCCTGGTTTGAGAATACAATGATAATTTGGAAATAGCAAGACTTAGGCTTAAAAATATGGCGCTAGAGGTGGGAAACCCGACACAACCCCGGAACGGCCCCGTGATAGGCACCAACACCTCGCATGGGACCAATGTAACTCGTAGTAACTGATCGCGTGATCACGGTACTCCCAGTTTGAGAATATGACAATAATTTGGAAATATCTAGACTTAGGCTTAAAAACTTTGCGTCAGAGTATGAAAACTTGTAACAGCCCCCGAGTTTCCCCCTGAGAGGCACCAACACCTCGCACGGGGCCAATGTAACTCATAGGAACTGACCGTGCGATCACAGTACTTTCGGTTTCTGAATACAATGATAATTTGAAAAGATCTAGACTTAGGCTTAAAAACAGAGCGCTAGAGGTGGGAAACCCGAAACAACCCCGAAGTGGCCCTGTGAGATGCATCGACACATCGCACAGGACCAATGTAACTCGTAGGAACTGGCGGCGCGATCACGGTACTCCCAATTTGAGTATACAACAATAATTCAGAAATATCTAGACTTTGGCTTAAAAATGTGGCGTCAGAGTGCGAAAACTCAAAACAGCCCCCGAGTGGCCCTATGAGAGGCACCAACACCTCGCATGGGACCAATACAACTCGTAGGAACTAACCGCACGATCACGGTACTCCCGATTTGAGAATAGGATGATAATTTAGAAATATATAGACATGATTTTAAAATTTTAGCGCTAGAGGTGGGAAAGCCGACACAGCCCCCGAACGGCTACGTGAGAAGCACCAACACCTCGCATGGGACCAATGTAGCTCGTAGGAACTGACTGCGCGATCATGGTGCTCCTGATTTGAGAATACGATGATAATTTTTGAAAATATCTAGACTTAGGCTAAAAAATATTGCGCTAGAGGTGGGAAACTCGAAACAGCCCCCGAACGGCCCCGTGAGAGGCATCGACACCTCGCACGTGACCAATGTAACTCTTAGGAACTGACCACGCGATCTCGGTTCTCCCAGTTTGAGAATACAACGATTATTTGAAAATATATTGACTTATTAGGATTAAAACTTGGCATCAGAGTGCGAAAACTCGAAACATCCCCCAAGCTGCCCCGTGAGAGGCATCAACATGTCGCACTGGACCAATGTAACTTGTAGGAACTGACCGCGCGATCACAGTACTCTCGGTTTGATAATACAACGATAATTTGGAAATATCTAGACTTAGGCTTAAAGAAATGGGGCTAGAGGTGGGAAACCCGAAACAACCTCCAATCGACCCAGTGAGAGGCACCAACACCTCACACGAGACCAATGTAAGTCTCAGGAACTGACCGCGCGATCACGGTACTCCCGATTTGAGAATACGGTGATAATTTTAAAAAATGTAGACTTAGGATTAAAACTTGGCATCAGAGTGGAAAAACTCAAAATAGCCCCCGAGCAGCCCCCACGCGGCCCGTGAGAGGCACTAACACCTCGCAGGGACCAATGTAACTCGTATGAATGGACCACACGATCACGATACTCTCGGTTTGAGAATACGATGATAATTTGGAAATATCTACTCTTAGGCTTAAACACATGGCGCTAGAGGTGGGAAACCCGAAACAGCCCCCGAACGGCTCCGTGAGAAGCACCAACACCTCGCACGGGACCAATGTAACTCGTAGGAACTGATCGCGCGATCACGATACTACCAATTTGAGAATACTACCATAATTTTAAAATATCTAGACTTTGACTAAAAAATATGGTGCTAGAGGTGGAAAACCCGAAACAGCCCCGAATGTCCCGGTGAGAGGCACCAACACCTCGCACGGGACCAATGTAACTCATAGGAACTGACCGCGCGGTCACAGTTCTCCCGATTTGAGAATACGATGATAATTTGGAAATATCTATTCTTAGGCTTAAAAACATGGCGCTAGAGGTGGGAAACCCGAAACAGTCCCCGAATGGCCCCGTGAGAGGCACCAACACCTCGCACAGGACCAATGTAACTCGTAGGAACTGACCGCGCGATCAGGGTAATCCCGGTTTGAGAATAACTCCCGATAATTTGGAAATATCTAGAATTAGGTTTAAAAACTTTGCGCCAGGGTTCGAATACTAGAAATAGCCCCCAAACGACCCCATGAGAGGCACTAACACATCGCACGAGACCAATGTAACTCGTAGGAACGGATCGCGCGATCAGGATACTCCTAGTTTGAGAATATGATGATAATTTTGAAATATCTAGACTTAGGCTTGAAAATATGGCGCTAGAGTGCGAAAACCGGAAACATCTCCCGAACGGCCCCGTGAGAGGCATCGACACCTCGCACGGGACTAATGTAACTCGTAAAAATTGATCGCGCAATAATGGTACTCTCGGTTTGAGAATACGGAGATTATTTGAAAATATGTAAACTTAAGCTTAAAACATGGCGTCAGAGTGCAAAAACTCGAAACAACCCTCAAGTGGCCCCGTGAGAGGCACCAACACCTCGCACGACACCAATGTAACCCGTAGGAACTAACAACGCGATCACGGTACTCCTGATTTGAGAATATCATAATAATTTAGAAATATGTAGACTTAAGTTTAAAAACATGGCGCTAGAGTGAGAAAACTCGAAACAACCCCCGAACGACACCGTGAGAGGCACCAACACTTAGCACGGGACCAATGTAACTCGAAGGAAATAACCGCGCGATCACGGTACTCTCGATTTAAGAATACTACGATAATTTGGAAATATCTAGACTTAGGCTCTAAAACTTTACGTCAGAGTGCGAAAACTTGCAACAGCCTCCAAGTTGCCCCGTGAGAGGCACCAACACCTCACACGGGACAAATGTAATTCGTAGGAACTGACCGCACGATCACGGTTCTCCCGGTTTGAGAATACGATGATAATTTGGAAAAATTTCGACTTAGGCTTAAAAATATGGCGATAGATATGGGAAACCCGAAATAGCCCCCAAGTGGGCCCGTGAGAGGCTCCAACACCTCGTACGGGAGCAATGTAAGTCATAGAAATTGACCGCACGATCACGGTACTACCGGTTTGAGAATACGAATATTATTTTAAAAAATGTAGAGTTAGGCATAGAACATGGCGTCAGAGTGCAAAAACTCAAAATAGCCTCCGAGCGGTCCTGTGAGAGGCACCAAAACCTTGCACGGGATAAATGTGACTAGTAGGAACTGACCACGCGATCACGGTACTCCCGATTTGAGAATACGATGATAATTTGAAAATATCTAGACTTAGCTAAAAAACATAGCGCTAGAGGTGGGAACTCGAAATAGCCCCGTGAGAGGCACCGACACCTAGCACGGGACCAATATAACTCGTAGGAACTGACCGCGTAATCACGGTACTCCCAGTTTGAGAATACGAAGATTATTTGGAAATATCTAGACTTAGTCTTAAAAAATTTGCGTCAGAGTGCGAAAACTTGAAACAACCCCCGAGTTGCCCCATGAGAGGCACCAACACCTCGCACGGGACCAATGTAACTCGTAGGAACTGACCGCGTGATCACGGTATTCCCGATTTGAGAATATGATGATAATTCGAAAATATCTAGACACGGGCTTAAAACTTTGGCGCTAGTGGCAGGAAACCCAAAACAACCCCCGAACGGCTCCGTGAGAGGCACCAGCACCTCGCACGGGACCAATGTAACTCCTAGGAACTGAATGCGCGATCATGGTACTCCCGATTTGAGAATACGATGATAATTTTAAAATATCTAGACTTCGACTTAAAAATATGGCGCTAGAGGTGGGAAACCCGAAACATCCCCTAAACGGCCCCGTGAGAGGCACCAACACCTCGCACGGGACCAATGTAACTCGTAGGAACTGACCGCCCAATCACGGTACTCCCAGTTTGAGAATACGATGATAATTTGGAAATATCAAGACTTAGGCTGAAAAATAAGGCGCTAGAGGTGGGAAACTCGAAATAGCACCCAAACGGCCCCGTGAGAGGCATCGACACCTCACACAGGACCAATGTAACTCTTAGGAGACCATGTGATCTTAGTTCTACCGATTTGAGAATACAACAATTATTTGAAAATATGTAGACTTACGCTTAAAACTTGGCGTCAGAGTACAAAAACTCGAAACATCCCCCAAGCTACCCCGTGAGAGGCACCAACGCGTCGCACGGGACCGATGTAACACATAGGAAATGACCGAGTGATCACGGTACTCTCAACCTGGGAATACAATGATAATTTGGAAACATCTAGACTTACACGTAAAAATAAGGTGCTAGAGTTGGGAAACCCAAAACAGCCCCCGAACGGCACCGTAAGAGGCACTGGCGCCTTGCACTTGACCAATGTAACTCGTAGGAACTGACCGCGCGATCACGATACTCCTGATTTAAGAATATGATGATAATTTTGAAATATCTAGACTTAGGATTAAAAATATGGTGCCAGAGGTGGGTAACCCGAAACAGCCCCCAAGCGGCCCCGTGATAGGCGCCAACACCTGGCGTGGGACCAATGTAACTCGTAGGTAGGGCTGACAATTTTTGACACGATAACCCGTTTATGGTAATAACCCGAAATGACCCGAATTTAACACGATTTGCTTGTATATATTTAAGAGTACCCAAAACTTATACTCAAATAAAAATCAACACGGCCCGAAAATGACACGACTAACCCGAATTGCCACCCCTACTCGTAGGAACTGATCGCGGGATCACGGTACTCCCGATTTGACTATACGATGATAATTTTTGAAATATCTAGACTTACGCTTAAAAACTAGGCGTCAGAGTGCAAAAACTCAAAACAGTCCCCGAGTGGCCCCGTGAGAGGCACTAACACCTCGCACGGGACCAATATAACTCGTAGGAACTGACCGCACGATCACGGCACTCCCGGTTTGAGAATACAACGATAATTTAAAAATATGTAGACGTAGGCTTAAAACTTTGGTGCTAGAGGTGGGAAACTCGAAATAGCCCCCGAACGGCTCTGTAAGAGGCACCAACACCTCGTACGGGACCAATTTAACTCGTAAGAACTGGCCACGCGATCACGGTACTCCCGATTTGAGAATACAATGATAATTTTGAAATATCTAGACTTAGGCTTCAAAAAAGTGGCGCTAGAGGTCAGAAACCCGAAACAGCCCCCGAACGGCCCCGTGAGAGGCACCAACACCTCGCACGGGACCAATGTAACTGGTAGGAACTGGCCGTGCGATCGTGGTACTCCCGATTTTGAGAATAAAACGATAATTTGGAAATATCTAGACTTAGGCTTAAAAACTTTGTGTCAGAGTGCGAAAACTAGAAACAGCCCCCAAGCGGCCTCGTGAGAGGCACTGACACCTCACACGGGACCAATGTAACTCGTAGGAGCAGACCGCGTGATCACGATACTCTCGGTTTGAGAATACTATGATAATTTGGAAATATCTGTATTTAGGCTTAAAAACATGGCGCTAGAGGGCGAAAACTCGAAACAGCCCTCGAACGACCCTATGGGAGGCATCGATACCTCGCACAGAACCAATGTAACTCATAGAAACTGCCTGCACGATCACGATACTCCCGGTTTGAGAATACGATGATAATTTGAAAATATATATACTGAAGTTTAAAACTTGGCGTCCGAGTGAAAAAACTCGAAATAGCCCGCAAGCGTCCCTGTGAGAGGCACCAACGCCTCGCACGGCACGAATGTAACTCGTAGGAACTGACCGCGCGATCACATTACTCCTGATTTGAGAATACGGTGATAATTTGGAAATATGTAGACTTATGTTTAAAAACATGGCGCTAGAGTGCGAAAACCCGAAACAGACCCCGAATGGCCCGTGAGAGGCACCAACACCTATCACGGGACCAATATAACTCGTAGGAACCGACGGCGCGATCATGGTACTCTCGATTTGATAATATGACGATAATTTGAAAATATGTAGACATAGGATTAAAACTTTGGTGCTAGAGGTGGGAAATCCGACACAGCCCCAGAACGACGTCGTGAGATGCACCAATACCTCGCACGGGACCAATGTAACTCGTAGGTACTAACCACGCGATCAAGGTACTCTCGGTTTATGTATATGATGATAATTTAGAAATATCTAGACTTTGGCTTAAAAACATGGCGCGAGAGGTGGGAAACCCGAAACAGCCCCCAAGCGGCCCCGTGAGAGATACCAACACGTCGAACGGGACCAATGTAAGTAATAGGAACTCACTGCGCGCTCACGGAACTCCCGTTTTGAGAATACGATGATAATTTGAAAAAATGTAGACTTGGGCTTAAAACATGGCGTCAGAGTGCAAAAACTCAAAATAGCCCCCGAGCGGCCTTGTGAGAGGCACCAACACCTCGCACACGACAAATGTAACTAGTAGGAACTGACCACGCGATCACGGTACTCCCAATTTGAGAATACGATGATAATTTTGAAATATCTAGACTTAGGCTGGAAAACATGGCGCTAGAGGTGGGAAAATCGAAATAGCCCCCAAACGGCCTTGTAAGAGGCACCGACACCTATCCCGGGACCAATGTAACTCGTAGGAACTGACCGCGCGATCAAGATACTCCCGGTTTGAGAATATGACGATAATTTGGAAATATCTAGACTTAGTCTTAAAACCTTTGCGCCAGAGTGCGAAAACTTGAAACAACCCCCGAGTTACCCTGTGAGAGGCACCAACACCTCGCACGGGGCCAATGTAACTCGTAAGAATAGACCGTGCGATCACGGTATCCCTGATTATAGAATACAATGTAATTTGGAAGTATCTAGACTTAGGCTTAAAAACATGGCGCTAGAGGTGGGAAACCCAAAATAGCCCCCAAGCGGCCCCGTGAGAGGCACCGACACATCGTACGGGACCAATGTAACTCGTAGGAACTGACCGCACGATCACAGTACTCCCGGTTTGAGTATACGACGATAATTTTTTAATATCTAGACTTTTGTTTAAAAACTTAGCATCAGAGTGCGAAAACTCGAAATAGCCCCCGAGTGGCCCCACGAGAGGCGCCAACACCTCGCACGGGACCAATCTAACTCGTAGGAACTGGCCGTGCGATCACGGTACTCCTCATTTGAGAATACGATGATAATTTTTAAATATATAGACTTAGGCTTCAAAAAACAAAGCGCTAGAGGTTGGAAACCCGAAACAGCCACCGAACGGTCCCGTGAGAGGCACCAACACCTCACACGGGACCAATGTAACTCATAGGAACTGACCGTGTGATCACGATAGTCCCAGTTTGACAATACGATGATAATTTGGAAATTTCTATACTTAGGCTGAAAAACATGGCGCTACAAGTGGGAAACCCGAAATAGCCCCCAAACGTCCCCGTGAGAGGCACCAACACCTCGCACGGGACCAATGTAACTCGTAGGAACTGGTCGCGCGATCATGGTACTCACGGTTTGAGAATAAAATGATAATTTGGAAATATCTAGACTTAGGCTTAAAAACTTTGCGTCACAGTGCGAAAACTAGAAACAGCCCCCAAGCGGCCCCGTGAGGCACTAACACCTCGAGCGAGACCAATGTAACTTGTAGGAACGAACCACGCAATCACGATACTCCCAGTTGGAGAATACTACAAAAATTTAAAAATATTTAGACTTAGGCTTAAAAACATGGCGCTAGAGTGCGAAATCCCGAAACAACCCCCGAATGACCTCGTGGGAGGCATCGACACCTCGCACGGGACCAATGTAACTCGTAGAAATCGCCTACACGATCACGGTACTCCCATTTTGAGAATATGACGATTATTTGAAAATCTGTAAACTTAAGCTTAAAACATGGCGTCAGAGTGCAAAAACTAGAAACAACCCCCAAGCGGTCCCGTGAGAGGCACTAACACCTCGCAAGGGACAAATGTAACTCACAGGAACGGATCGCGCGATCATAATACTCCCAGTTTGAGAATAATATGATAATTTGGAAATATCTGGACTTAGGCTTAAAAACATGGAGCTAGAGTGCGAAGACCCGAAATAGCCCTCGAACGACCCCGTGGGAGGCGATGATACTTCGCACGGGACCAATGTTACTCGTAGAAACTGCCTGTGAAATCATGGTACTCCCGATTTGAGAATATGACGATAATTTGAAAATATGTAATCTTAAGTTTAAAACTTGGCATCATAGTTCAAAAACTCAAAATAGCCCCCAAGCGGCCCCGTGAGGGGCACCAACACCTCGCACGGCACCAATGTAACTCGTAGGAACTGACAGTGCGATTACATTACTCTCGATTTGAGAATACGACGATAATTTGGAAGTATGTAGACTTAGGTTTAAAAACATGGCGCTAGAGTGCAAAAACCCAAAACAGCCCCCGAATAGCCCCGTGAGAGGCACCAACACCTAGCACGAGACCAATATAACTCGAAGGAATTGACCGCGCGATCACGGTACTCCCGATTTGAGAATACAATGATAATTTGGAAATATCTAGACTTTGACTTAAAAACTTTGCATCAGAGTACAAAAACTTGAAACAGCCCCCAAGTTACCCCGTGAGAGGCACCAACACCTCGCACGGGACCAATGTAACTCGTAGGAACTGAACGTGCGATCACGGTACTCTCGGTTAGAAAATATGATGATAATTTGAAAATATCTAGACTTAGGCTTAAAAACATGGCGCTAGAGGTTGGAAAGCCGAAACAGACCCCAAGCGGCCCTGTGAGAGGCACCGACACATCGCACGGGACCAATGTAACTCGTAGGAACTAATCGCGTGATCACGGTACTCCCAGTTTGATTATACGACGATAATTTTGAAATATCTAGACTTTGTCTTAAAAACATGGCGCTGGAGGTGGGAAACTCGAAACAGCCCCCAAGCGACCCCGTGAGAGGCACCAACACCTCGCACGGGAGCCATGTAAGTCATAGGAACTGACCGCGCGATCACGATACTCCCGGTTTGAGAATATGACGATAATTTGAAAAAATGTAAACTTAGGCATAAAACTTGGCGTCAGAGTGCAAAAACTAAAAATAGCCCCCGAGCGGCCTTGTGAGAGGCACCAACACCTCGCACGCGACAAATGTAACTAGTAGGAACTGACCGCGTGATCATGGTACTCTCGGTTTGAGAATATGATGATAATTTTGAAATACCTAGATTTAGGCTGAAAAACATGGCGCTAGAGTTGGGAAACCCAAAACACCCCCCGAACGGCTCGGTGAGAGGCACCGACACCAAGCACGGGACCAATGTAACTCGTAGGAACTGACCGCGTGATCAAGATACTCCTTGTTTGAGAATACGATGATAATTTGGAAATATCAAGACTTAGTCTTAAAACCTTTGCGTCAGAGTGCGAAAACTTGAAACAACCCCTGAGTTGCCCCGTGAGAGGCACCAACACCTCGCACGGTACTAATGTAACTCGTAAGAACAAATCGTACGATCACAGTACCCCTGATTACAGAATATGACGAGAATTTGAAAGTATCTAGACTTAGGCTTAAAAACATGGCGCTAGAGGTGGGAAACCCGAAATAGCCCCCAAGCGGCCCTGTGAGAGGCACCGACACATCGTAGGGGACCAATGTAACTCATAGGAACTGATCGCGTGATCACAGTACTCCCGATTTGAGTATACAATGATAATTTGGAAATATCTAGACTTTGGATTAAAAACTTGGGGTCTGAGTGAGAAAACTCGAAACAGCCCCCAAATGGCCCCATGAGAGGCTCCAACACCTCGCACGGGACCAATATAACTCGTAGGAACTGACCATGTGATCACGGTACTCCCGATTTGAGAATACGATGATAATTTTGAAATATGTAGACACGAGCTTAAAACTTTGGCGCTAGAGGTGGGAAAACTGACACAACCCCCGAACGGCTCCGTGAGAGGCATCAACACCTCGCACGAGACCAATGTAACTCGTAGGAACTGACTGCGCGATCACGATACTCCCGGTTTGAGAATATGACCATAATTTTAAAATATCTAGACTTTGACTTAAAAATATGGTGCTAGAGGTGGGAAACCCGAAACAGCCCCCGAATGTCCCGGTGAGAGGCACCAACACCTCGCACGGGACCAATGTAACTCATAGGAACTGATCGCGCGATCACAGTGCTCCCGATTTGAGAATACGATGATAATTTGGAAATATTTGGACTTAGGCTGAAAAACATGGCGCTAGAGGTTGGAAACCCGAAACAGCCCCTGAATGTCCCCGTAAGAGGCATCGACACCTCGCACGGGACCAATGTAAGTCTTAGGAACTGACCACGCGATCACGGTACTCCCGGTTTGAGAATACAACGATTATTTGAAAATATGTAGACTTAGGCTTAAAACTTGGCGTCAGAGTGTGACAACTCAAAACATCCCCCAAACTGCAACGTAAGAGGCACCAACATGTCGCACGGGACCAATGTAACTCGTAGGAACTCACCGAGTGATCATAGTACTCCTGGCTTGAGAATTTGACGATAATTTGGAAACATCTAAAATTAGGCTTAAAAACATGGCGCTATAGGTGGAAAAACCGAAACAGCCCCCGAACAGCCCCGTGACAGGCACCGACACCTCGCACAGGATCAATGTAACTCGTAGGAACTGATCGCACGAACACGATACTCTTGGTTTGAGAATAAGATGATAATTTGGAAATAACTAGAGTTAGGCTTAAAAATATGGCGCCAGAGGTGGGAAACCCAAAATAGCCCCCAAGCGGCACCGTTAGAGGCACCAACACCTCGCACGGGACCAATGTAAGTCATAAGAACTGACCGCGAGATCCTGGTTCTCCTGGTTTGAGAATACGATGATAATTTGAAAAAATATAGACTTAGGCTTAAAACTTAGCGTCAGAGTGCAAAAACTGAAAATATCCCCCGAGCGGCCCTGTGAGAGGCACCAACACCTCGCACGGGACAAATGTAACTAGTAGGAACTGATCGCGCAATCACGGTACTCCCGGTTTCAGAATATGATGATAATTTGGAAATATATAGACTTAGGCTGAAAAATATGGCGCTAGAGGTGGGAAACTCGAAAAGCCCCCGAACGACCCCGTGAGAGGCACCGACACCTAACACGGGACCAATGTAACTCGTAGGAACTGACCGCTCGATCACGGTACTCCATAATAATTTGGAAATATCTCTAATTAGTAGGGCTATTTTTCGGCCCGATCGGATTGGAAAATGAACCTTCGAACGGGACCAGTGTAACTCGTAAGAACTGACCGTGCGATTATGGTACTCCTGGTTTCAAAATACGACGATAATTTGAAAATATCTAGACTTAGGCTTAAAAACATGTAACTAGAGGTGGGAAACCTGAAACAGTCCCTAAGCGGCCCTGCGAGAGGCACCGGCACATCGTACGAAACTAATGTAACTCGTAGGAACTGACCGCGCGTTCATGGTACTCCTGGTTTGAGTATACGATGATAATTTTGAAATATCTAGACTTTGGCTTAAAAACTTGGCGCTAGCGTGTGAAAATTCAAAACAGCCCCCAAGTGGCCCTGTGAGAGGCACCAACACCTCGCACGGGACCAATATAACTCATAGGAACTGATCGCGCGATCACGGTACTCCCAGTTTGAGAATGGGATGATAATTTGAAAATATGGAGACACGGGCTTAAAACTTTGACGCTAGAGGTGGGAAACCCGAAACAACCCCCGAATGACTCCGTAAGAGGCACTAATACCTCGCACGGGACCAATGTAACTCGAAGGAACTGACTGCGCGATACGGTACTCCCGATTTGAGAATACGACGATAATTTGAAAATATCTAGACTTCGACTTAAAAATATGGCGCTAAAGGTGGGAAACCCAAAACAGTCTCCGAACGGCCCCGTGAGAGGCACCAACACCTCTCACGGGACCAATGTAACTCGTAGGAAATGAACGTTCGATAACGGTACTCCCAATTTTAGAATACGATGATATTTTTGAAATATCTAGACTTATGCTTAATAACTTTGCGTAAGAATGCGAAAACTCGAAATAGCCCCCAAGCAGCCCCGTGAGAGGCACCAACACCTCGTACGAGACCAATGTAACTCGTAGGAACTGACCGTGCAATCATGGTACTCCCGATTTGAGAATATGATGATAATTTGTAAATATCTAGACTTAGGCTGAAAAAAATGGCGCTAGAGGTGGGAAACCCAAAACAACCCCCAAACGGCCCTATAAGAGGCATCGACACCTCGTACGGGACCAATGTAACTCTTAGGAACTGACAACGAGATCACGGTTCTCCTGGTTTGAAAATACAGTGATTATTTGAAAATATGTAGAGTTAGGCTTAAAACCTAGCGTCAGAGTGCAAAAACTCAAAACATCCCCCAAGCTGCCCCGTTAGAGGCACCAACACGTCACACGGGACCATTGTAGCTAGTTGGAACTAATCGCGTGATCACGATAATCCCGGCTAGAGAATATGATGATAATTTGGAAACATCTAGACTTAGGCTTAAAAACATGGCCCTAGAGGTGGGAAACTCGAAACAGCCCCGAAACGGCCCTGTGAGAGGCACCGATACCTCGCACAGGACCAATGTAACTAGTAGGAACTGACCGTGCAATCGCGGTACTCTCGATTTGAGAATACGATGATAATTTGGAAATATCTAGACTTGGGCTTAAAAACATGGCGCTAGAGGTGGGAAACCCGAAACAGCCACCTAGCGGCCCCGTAAGAGGCACCAACACCTCGCACGAGACCAATATTAGTCATAGGAACTGACCGCGTGATCACGGTACTCCCCGGTTTGAAAATATGAAGATAATTTGGAAATATCTAGACTTACGCTTAAAAACATAGCGTCAGAGTGCGAAAACTCGAAATAACCCCCAAGTGGCCCCGTGAGAGGTACAAACACCTCGCACGGGACCAATATAACTCGTAGTAACTGACCGCGCGATCACGGTACTCTTGGTTTGAGAATACTACGATAATTTTAAAATATGTATACGTAGGCTTAAAACTTTTGCGCTAGAGGTGGGAAACTCGAAACAGCCACCGAACGGCTTCGTCTGAGGCACAAACACCTCGCACGGGACCAATGTAACACGTAGGAACTGATCGGTTGATCACAGCACTCCCAGTTTGAGAATACGACAATAATTTGGAAATATATAGACTTAGACTGAACAACATGGCGCTAGATGTGGGAAAACCAAAATAGCCCCCGAACGGCCCCATGAGAGGCATCGACACCTCCACGGGACCAATGTAACTCTTAGGAACTGACCACGCGATCACGGTTCTGCCGGTTTGAGAATACATTGATTATTTGAAAATACGTAGACTTAGGCTTCAAACTTGGCGTCGGAGTGCGAAAACTTGACACATCCCCCAAGTTGCCCCGTGAGAGGCACCAACACGTCGCACGAGACCAATGTAACTTGTAGGAATTGATCGTCTGATCACGGTACTCTCGGCTTGAGAATACGATGATAATTTGGAAACATCTAGGCTTAGGCTTAAAAACATGGCGCTAGGGGTGGGAAACCCGAAACAGCTCCTGAACGGCTCCGTGAGAGGCACCACCTCCTCGCACGGGACCATTGTAACTCATAGGAACAGACTGCGCGATCACGGTACTCCCGGTTTAAGAGTACGATGATAATTTGGAAATGTCTATACTTCGACTTAAAAACATGGCGCTAGAGGTGGGAAACCCGAAACAGCTCCTGAAGGGCCCAGTGAGAGGCGCCAACACCTCACACGGGACCAATGTAACTCATAGGAATTGATCGCGCGATCACGGTACTCCCGGTTTGAGAATACGATGATAATTTGGAAATATCTAGACTTAGGCTTAAAAAAATGGCGCTAGAGGTGGGAAACCCGAATCAGCCCCCGAACGGGCCCGTGAGAGGCACCAACACCTCGTACAGGACTTATGTAACTCATAGGACCTGACTGAGTGATCACGGTAGTCCCAGTTTGAGAATATGATAATAATTGGGAAACATCTAGACTTGGGCTTAAAAACTTGGCGCTAGAGGTGGGAAACCCGAAACAGCCCCCAAGCGGCCCTATGAGAGGATCGACACATCGTACGGGACCAATCTAACTCATAGGGACAGACTGCACAATCACGGTACTCTCAGTTTGAGTATGCGATGATTATTTGGAAATATCTAGACTTTGGCTTAAAAACTTGGTACCACAGTGCGAAAACTCGAAACAGCCCCCGAATGGGACCGTGAGAGGCACTAATAACTCGCCCGGGACCAATGTAACTCGTAGGAACTGACTGCGTAATCACGATACTCCCGATTTGAGAATATGATGATAATATGGAAATATCTAGATTTAGGCTGAAAAATAAGGCGCTAGTGGTGGGAAACCCGAAACCGCCCCCGAACGGCCCCGTGAGAGACATCGACACCTCGCACGGGTCCAATATAACTCTTAGCAACTGACCACACGATCACGATTCTCCCGGTTTGAGAATACAACAATTATTTGAAAATATGTAGACTTAGTCTCAAAACTTGGCGTCAGAGTGCGAAAACTCGAAACATCCCCCAAGCATCCCCGTGAGAGGCACCAACACGTCGCACGGGACCAATGTAACTCATAGGAACTGACCACGTGATCAACATACTCCCATCTTGAGAATACGACGATAATTAAGAAACATCTAGACTTAGGCTAAAAAACATGGCGCTAGAGGTGGGAAACTCGAAACAGCCCCCGAACGGCCCCGTGAGAGGCACCGACACCTCGCACAGGACCAATGTAACTAGAAGGAACTGGTCTCGCAATCACGGTACTCCCGGTTTGAGAATACATCAATAATTTTGAAATATCTAGACTTGGGCTTCAAAACATGGCGCTCGAGGTGGGAAACCCGAAACAACCCTCAAGAGGCCCCGTGAGAGGCACCAACTCCGCCCGGGACCAATGTAACTCATAGGAACTGACCGCGCGATCACGATACTCCCGATTTGAGAATATGATGATAATTTCAAAAAAATTAGATTCATGCGTAAAACTTGGCATTAGAGTGCAAAAACTAACAATAGCCCCCGAGCGGCCCTGTGAGAGGCATATCTAGACTTAGGCTGAAAAACATGGCACTAAAGGTGGGAAACTCGAAACAGCCTCCGAACGACCCTGTGAGAGGCATCGACACCTCGCACGGGACCAATGTAACTCTTTGGAACTGACCACGTGATCACGATATTCCCGGTTTGATAATACGATGATAATTTGAAAATATGTAGACACGGGCTTAAAACTTTGGCGCTAGAGGTGGGAAACTCGAAACAACCCCCGAACGGCTCCGTGAGATGCACCAACTCGCAGGGACCGATGTAACTCGTAGGAACTAACTGCGCGATCACGGTAGTCCCAGTTTGAGAATACGATGATAATTTGGAAACATCTAGACTTAGGCTTAAAAACATGGCGCTAGAGGTGGGAAACCCGAAACAGCCCCAGAACGGCCCCGTGAGAGGCACCAACACCTCGCACGGGACCAATGTAACCTGTAGCACCTGACCGCACGATCACGGTACTCCCGGTTTGAGTATACAATGATAATTTGGAAATATCTAGACTTTAGCTTAAAAACTTGGCGCCAGAGTGCGAAAACTCGAAACATCCCCCGAGTGTGCCCGTGAGAGGCACCAACACCTCGCACGGGACCAATATAACTCGTAGGAACTGACCGCGCGATCACGGTACTCCCGGTTTGAGAATACGATGATAATTTGAAAATATGTAGACACGGGCTTAAAACTTTGGCGCTAGAGGTGGGAAACTCGAAACAGCCCCCGGACGGCTACGTGAGAGGCACCAACACCTCGCACCGGACCATTGTAACTTGTAGGAACTGACTGCACGATAACGGTACTCCCGGTTTGAGAATATGATGATAATTTGAAAATATATAGACTTCAACTTAAAAACATGGCTCTAGAGGTGGGAAACCCGAAACTGCCCCCGAACGGCCTCGTGAGAGGCACCAACACCTCGCATGGGACCAACGTAACTCATAGGAAATGACCGCGCGATCAAGGTACTCTCGGTTGACAAAATGACGATAATTTTTAAATATCTAAAGTTATGCTTAAAAACTTTGTGTCAGAGTGCGAAAACTCGAAACAACCCCCAAGCGGCCCCGTGAGTGGCACCAACAGCGAGCACGGGATCAATGTAATTCGTAGGAACTGATCGCGCAATAACGGTAGTCCCGATTTGATAATCAAACAATAATTTGGAAATATCTAGACTTAGGCTAAAAACATGGCGCTAGAGGTGGGAAACCCGAAATAGCCCCCGAACGGCCCCATGAGAGGCATCGACACCTCGCACGGGACCAATGTAACTGTTAGGAACTGACCACGTGATCATGGTTCTCCCGGTTTGAGAATACAATGATTATTCGAAAATATGTAGACTTTGGCTTAAAAACTTTGCGCCAGAGTACGAAAACTCGAAACAGCCCCTGAGTGGCCCCGTGAGAGGCACCAACACCTCTGTCATCTCAGCCGAGAGAGAATTTTCACCAAGTTAATGATGTTTAATATGAACCACCACTAAGTGATTTTCCCCCTCTCGGTGTTATTGAGAGTCCATGGATGAGATCGACCCTGTCTAGGTTCTCATGTCACCGAGATCAATTCAAAGATACTTTACCACGAATGGTGTTTTATAGCTTAAGATGAGTTGGATCTTACTAACAAGAAATATTTATACAGCAAACAAAAGTAGTAGAGAACACTGATAATTTCCCATTCATAATTCACTTCTTACATACATGTATAACTAAATACACAAACTTGATAAGACGTATATAAAGGTGACATTGGAGGGGGTTACAACGTATTTATAGCCTTGGGGATGTCAGTATGAATTGATGATATGCCGTTATTTAATAGAGATATACATCTGTACAATAAGAATGTTCATTGAATGTATAATTATCGCTTGATTTTCCTGGCCAGATGCTCTGCACATTGAGTAGCTCGGCACGCTAAGTAGCTCTGCACGATGAGTAGCTCGGAGTGATGAGTTGTTTGGTGAGTATAGGCATTTTCCACGTAAGATGACACATGTCTTCATATAATTGGTCCACGTTAGCTAACTAATTTTTGAATCAACAGAAGGCCCTAATGTTTCATAGTTGAGTTTTGATATGAGAGTGTGGAACATTTTATCCAATAGTTGCTCGGGCACATTTTCACGTATTGATTAATTACGGATCTCCAACACTTAGGAATTTTGTCTTTAGTCTTGTCATTTGAGCACAAAATGGCAAACTTGTAAATATTTTGAATCTGCGACAGACGCTTGGGTATTTGCATCTTTTTCATCATTTAACCGTCGGAAATGCAATCATCTTTTCTAGTAATCATTTATTTTCCTACTTCCCGATGCAAGGCATTTAAAAGCGATAGAAACAGATCATCATATACTTTTTACCTCCAAATTTCTAAACTCTTTGTCCTCTCATTCTATCCTTGTACTGTCGTTCTTTCTGCCATATGTCTTAGAAGATTTATCAATCCCTCTGTAAGGACTTCTTGTTTCTTCTTTCTTTGATTTAGCCACCATGGTTTATCTTGTCGAGTCACTGGATAAGTTTCGGGCTGACTTTGCGATTCCCTCTTAGGTTATTCTAGAAGATCCTCTTTGTCCGTCTGATTTATTTTCTTTAGATAAGGGGCACTGGTTTCCCTCCCTTTTTGTAGCAGAATGTGGCTTTTCTTTTCCGCCTAATCCCTTATGTTTGGAGTTTTGCCAATATTTTGATATTTTTCCTGCAAGAGTAGCTCCAAATACGTAGAGGGTTGTTAATGGCGTACATAGGTTAAACCAAATTAATGGGACTCATTTAGGGATCCCTAAGATTATGTTTTGTTATAAATGGGTTACCAGTGATACCACATTTTATTTAAAAACTAGGTTTTCCAATAGAGCTTTTGTGGCCAATCTTCCCGATGCTAATAGGGACTATTTTGATCATGGGGTTGTGATGAAAAATTGGCAACATCCCCCATTAAAAGGAAATGATGTTTACCAAGGTCCCAGGTGTCCACTTTATGGCAATGGGACAGGTTGTTTTTAATTTTTTGATTTATCTTTGTTTATGTTTGATGAAATGCGTCACTGATATTTATTTTTACTTTTTGCAGTTGATAACAAAAGAAAGCCCCTAAAAGAGATCGACATTAACATAAAAGATTTGAAACTCATCTCGGGTTTGCATCAATCAGTTGCTGGGGAGCACATTAGGGTTCCTTCTTATTTGTTGAGATACAAAACACTACTTCTTCTTTTATTGCTCGTCCTCTTGCCCCTCATGTGATAATTGATCTTGATCAAATTCCATCATCTCGGGCCAGCGTAGAAGAATCTTCTTCTAATTTGGGTACCTCTATTGCTGATTTGATGACAAGGAAGAGGAGAATGCCTGACTTCTTGGATAAAGATGCTCCTGGCACTGATGGGGCAAAGAAGAGCAAAGGGGATACCCTAACTGACGGGATGAAGAAAATGGATATTGTTCCATCTAAGGGAATAATTCCAACTATCAAGGAGGTCGGCAAGAAGCCACCTGTTATCCCAAAAGATGCAGAACCTTTTATTGAAGGTGTTGCTATTACACAAGAAGAGGCAACACCTTTGATTGAAGGTGCTCCTTTAAGGAGATTGAGGAGAGGTCTTGCAGAAAGACCTATAGGAACTGCTGCTCAACCTTCTGATGTTGAGGATCCTTCTTTGAGAGATAATACTCCAGCTCTCATTGCTCCGAGCTCAACCAAAAGTTTGATCAAGTCTTGGACAATTCCTGAATATCGAGTTGCTGAGGGTTCCCTTTCTCGGGAGAAGGTCATTGACTTAGCAGCCCAACATATCGCGTCAGTAAGTATCATCATCCTTACTACTTCACCTCTATATACTGTATTCATATTCTGATCTGAGCTTCTTTTCTTTTTTAGTTTATGATGTGTTTTAATAGTATCCTGGATAAAGATAAGGCTATCAAGGCTTCAACTTCCTCCAGTGGGTTAGAAGAAGCCTTTACTGGGTTAACACAGTCTTTGAAGAACTCACGGTAGAAGTAGGAGGAAGATAAATCTGATTGGGAGGATAAATTTATATCTATCGAGACAGCTCGTCAATAAGTCGATACAGCTCGAGATCAACCTGTAAATGCCTCCAAGGAATTAGAAGAAAAATTAAAGGTCACCATTTCCAGTAATGAAAAAGCTGATGGCAAGCTTGAAGAGTCTGAACGGAGTAAGAAATATCTGGAGGAGAAGGTGAATCTTGTTGAGGGATATGCCTCTTTTGAGAAGGTGAAGAGAAAAGCTGATGTGAAGAAGTCCTTTAGCTCTGGCTGGGACAAAGGATGGAACAAAGCCTTGATTGCTATTACTTGCCAGATGGAGTATGCAAGTTTGAAGTACTTCAGAGACGGATGGTTCACATCATTAAAAGAGTTGAGTGTTGCAGACAATTCTGAATTGTTTCAAAAACATACTCATGGCCCTCCTCCTACTATTGATGAATAAGAAGAGGATGAAGCCGCATCTGATAAGTCTTCTATGGCGATAGTAGAACAAATACCTGTTATTACCATTCCTCAACCCTCCGAGCAAGTTCAGCAGGCAATAACTTCTACCGAGCAATGCCAAATGCCTTCCGAGCAACCAACTCCTTCGTCAAAATTGGCTGATGATGTTGTAGGAAATAAGGAGAAGGTGTAGAGTTATTTGGCTCTTTAATTATGTTGTTCTTCTGCTTTTCCTTTTTGTTGTAACTTTGGTTGTACTTTCTTCTCCCGTTGATCAATAAAAAGGACTTTGTTATTTGTTCTGAATTGTCTCTTTTACCTGCGCATCATAATTATAATGTTGTTGATTCGTCTTCATTTTTCCTTGCTAGTTTTTTTCTAGGATGGCACTCTTGTCAGCTCAGGATACAGAGTTGATGACGAAATGTAATGATTACTTCAAAGCTGGTCATGCAGACTTTACTGAAGCACAAATAGTTGATATTCTCAGACCTGATGCCTCAGAATGAGCAATTAAGGCTTATCAATACTTAAAATGTCTGCTTGATCGAGCTGTGGCGAACAATATGGCATACTACAAAATGATGGAGGATTGTCAATGAGTAATTGAAGAACTTCAAATTCAGCACAAAGAAATCATTGCTCTTCTGCATGATGGTTATGAGAAAAAATACCAACAGCTGAGTGCTGATCGGGGCTACGAGAAATTCCTCTCATCTCATAAGAGGAGAGAAAGTGTGTTGAAACTTGAAGTCGAAGAACACATGAACATTGCCAAGCTGCTTGAAAAGGAAAATATTACTTTGAGAGAAGAATTAAAACAACTAAAGTCTGCCTCTTCCTCTGGAGCTATGATCCTAATTAATCATGAAGGCTTTTCATTTTTGGAAACTGAAAATGCTACCTTGAGAGAAGAATTGGAGACTTTGAAAAGAGCTGGACCTACATCATCCTCTCGTGGCAGAGCAAAGCCTTCTACTCGTGGCCGAGTAAGACCTGGTCGGATTAATATTGAAGAGATGAGGACCCAACTGGCTTTAGAAAATCAATCCATCCAACTAACGGAAAAAAATCAAGCCTTGGTTGAGATGTCTAGAAAAATCCAAAGTCTCTCCGAGCAACTTTCCAGGCAAAGTTCTGCCTTGGAGAGTAAAGAGAATTTTATGAAGAAGCTCCATCAAAATGTTTAGAGATTAACATATGATTTCCACAAACAGACTCAAGAATTCTGGATGAATGGATATAATGAAGCCTTATGACACCTTGACGCTAGGTTAAAACAATCAAATAACGAGGGGTATAAACAAGGGTGGTTGAATGCTCTTGGTGTGATGCGTCTTAAGAAAGGAAACTCCTTATGGGATTGATATGAGCCTGGAGTATTTGATTTGCCTAATCCTCTTTTTAAGTTGGATGTCAGGTGGATTCTAGCTCATGTCATACCTCAATGTTTGATTTCCAAGTACCTTGGTGATTACAATCTTCATGAAGATTATGAGATATCCCGACCTCCTAATCTGCTTGAGTAGCCAAGTTTGAGCAACACTAGGATGCTACGAGATATGAATTTCCTCAATTATCCTTATTCTTTGGATGACCCTCCAGCTGGAATGGAACCTGTACCAAAATCTGAGGGAAAAAAGGCAATAGAATAGGAAATTTGTATTGAATGAAGAAAACTTCATCTTTTGTAATTTTCTTTCCTGTATGAAGAAAAATTTCATCTTTGTGCACTATTCTTTCCTTGGAAATAGTTTTTAAGATGTCTTTCTTATAACACATTGATGAATTCATATATATCTATAGAGGGACAGTTTGTCCTATTTTGTTTTAATTTCTTAAAAAATGGAGCTTTCCCCACTTGCTGCCTAGTTGTAGTGACTTATCACCCATAAGTGCCTAAGCAATAGAACGAGTTTCATCCCATGGTCCTGCTTAGTTGTAGAAAATCTTATCAGGATTACCTTGTTGCCTAGATAGTGGATGCCCCGTGAGGTCACCCATCTTCTTGCCTAGTTTGCTATGCCCCTTGAGGTCACCCATGATCAAACAGACTTTGCCTTGTATGATTGTTATGCCAATATTGTTGGTTAAATTTATTGGTGCCAACCAACCGTGGTTAGTGGTTGCTGATATGCCGACCAACCGTAGTTGGTGGTTGCTGATATGTCAACTAACCGTAGTTGGTGTAGTGTGTAGCACTTGTACACCAAAAAAAATTGAACAAAAAGAATATGGAGAAAAATATCATCTATATTCATATTAAAAGAAATGGGGTACATGTGAATCTGTATTATAGATAATATTTGCGCAGGTGCTCCGCATTCCACGAATTTTTTAATTCCTCTCCTTCTAAGGTTTCTATTTTGTAGGTCCCAGGTCGAACAATTGTAGTTACTCAGTAGGGCCCATGCCAGTTGGCCTCTAACTTGTTACGCTTCTGAATCACCTTCTTGAGAACATAGTCTCCCTCCTTAAGATCGCATTTCTTGACTCGTTTGTTATAGAACATGGCAGTTCGTTGCTGGTAAGTTGCGTTCCTGATCGCAACATCCTATCTCACTTCCTCTAGCATGTCCAAATCCAGACGCCTCATCAAATCACTGATAGGAGAGTTGAAATTAAGCTCCCTGTGTGTGGGGAGGCCCAATTCAGCTGGAATGACCGCTTCACTTCCAAAGGCTAGCATGTAAGCAGATTCCCCAGTTGCTGTTCGAGGTGTTTTGCGATAAGCCCATAACACAGAATGTAACTCGTTAATCTGATTTCCTTTAGCATCATCTAACCGTTTTTTCAATCCGTTCAGCAGAGTTCTGTTTGTCACTTCAGTTTGTCCATTTCTCTGGGGATGGCCTGGTGCAAAATGGATTTTCTGGACATTGGATTGATGACAATATGCAGCGAACTCCTCATTATCAAATTAGGTACCATAGTTAGAAATGAAAGCATGTGGTAGACCATATCTATAGATAATATTCTTCCAAATAAACTGGTAAACCCTTTCATACGACATGTCAATGAGAGGCTCAGCCTCAACCCACTTGGTGAAATAATCAATAGCAACTACTAAATACTTGAATCTCCCTTTGGTGGTCGGCAGAGGCCCGACCAGGTCTATACCCACATGGAAAATGTCCAAGGGGAAGTGATGGGTGTTAACAATGACTGGGGTGTTATTCGAATGGAAGAGAAACGTTGGCACTTATCACATTTCTTCGCATAAGCTGTACAGTCAGCTCTCATCATTGGCCAATAGTATCCCTGCGTCGTTATCCTCTGCAGGAGAGTCCAACCTATGACATGAGCTCCACAATAGCCTTCGTGAATTTCTTCTATAAAATCTTTAACTTCTGAAAGATGCACACATCTCTGTAGACCTGCTATGATACCCCTTTTATACAAAATACCATTATTCAGTACATACCAAGTAGCTTTAAACTTTAGCCTCTTGGCTGCAAGTGGGTCAGTTGGTACAACTCCTTCTTCGATATATTCCCTGATGGGGTCCATTTAAGATTTTCCTATATCCAGGGTGATGAATCTCACCATTAAATCTTCATATATGCTTCGGTCTGTCAGAATCTCAATAGGAATCGTTCTTTGTAGCTCGGTGCGAGTAGCTGAGGCTAACCGAGCTAGTGCGTCAGCTCTCGCATTTTCTAATCTAGGTATTCTGATTAATTGGACTGCTGTAAAAGTGAACATAATCTCCATAGCTTTGGCATAATACCTTGACATCAAGTCTCCCTTCGCTGCATACAACCCAAGAATCTGATTTATAATTAACTGTACATCATTAAACACAATAACTTGCTCTGTATTCAGTGTTTTGACTAAACTGAGGCCCACAATCATAGCTTCGTATTTAGCTTCATTGTTGGATATATCCAATCCATCTGGGCTGTGAAGAATTATATCGGCTCCGCTGCCTATGGCACACGAAGAGCCATCAATATACAAATTCCATATGGGGATGCCATTATCAAACTCTTGGTCTGACAAAGTTCCCTGATGGAATATTTGATACTTCCTTTTATCATCTCCTAACACTGGGTTGTTTTCTGATGGTTCTTGCTGATCGGCGCTTTTCCCCTTCGTTACGTCTGTTGATAAGAGTTGATCGGGGGTAGTCTCCGATGAGTCCCTAACATCCATAAGTTGTTCTCACTCTTAGGTCAGAATTGACCTCGGTCTTGGATTGTCACCTGAGTTAGGTCAGAATTGATCTCGGTCCTCGGTCGTCACCACTCTTAGGTCAGAATTGATCTCGGTCCTCGGTTGTTACCACTCTTAGGTCAGAAATGACCTTGGTTATTAGAATTTCACCCTAAGCCTACAGAATTGGCTTTGACCCGCAGAATCGGTCACCCTCATGACTTAAGCCCGCATATTTGGCTTTGACCCATAAAATTTGTCATCCCCAACACACCCCTCAGGTCCTCAGAATCGGCCTCGACCCTCTGAATCGATCATACTCTATCAAAAGCATCATGCGGTGTCTATTCGACGGTTATTATTTGTTCCAAACTCACCCGTTGAGGGGATCTGTAGACACCCCATTATGTTACCCCGTAACTCTCCTTAGGTCCCTAGTACCTCCCTTCATCACTATAAACCCAGGTCATACCCCGAGTACTAACCTAGAAGCCATCGAGCACTCCCAGGCTCCGTTTTACCAAAGCTGAAAGAATCTTTGAAGGGCACTGAAATCCCTTTCCAACGGTCCACCCAATGTGCGATTCTAACTTTCCATGAGGACGAACAATCCGTTTGCGTCCGAAACTTGATCCAGAGGCCACCGGGCGCTCCCGGGCTCTGTTTGACCCAAGTCAACTCTTCAGCTCGACCGAGGCTAAATGAATCTTCAAAGGGCACTGAAACCCCTTTCCAATGGTACGGTCCGTGCGCGATTCTGACTTACCATGAGAACGAATGATCCGTTTGACTCCAAGAGGTCACTGAATGATTCCAGGGCCTGGTTGACCAAAGTCAACTCCCCAAACTGGGCCAAACTCTTTTGAATGTCGAATTACATCTCCCAACCTATCAAACGATCTGCCCCATGTGCGATTCAGACTTACCATACGAACGAACGATCAGTTTGCGTCCGAACGGTTTCTCGTCCAATGGACTGATAAACGCTTCTGAGCCATATTTGACCCAAAGTCAACTCCCTAACCCGGGAGTGGTCCAAAGGACTTTCAAAGGTCTATAATTTACCTTTCTAACGGTCTGCCCCTTGTGCGATTCTGACCAATGGTTTGCCCTCGGCAGCCAATTTTCGAAAAGGCCTGAAACACACTACCAAATGGCAGGTTCCAGACCCTGCCTATCGGTAGGTGCCGATAGGTAGGACCAGGTCTATGTCGATCGGCAGTGAACTGGGCCTATAAAAGGAGGCCTTCACCTCATTTGCAAGGGGAGCCCAGATCTGATAAAAATCGCTCTCAGCGAATCCCAAAAACTTCTCTTGAAGACAGCGCGATTTCAACATCCAAATCCCTTTCTAACTTCCACTTTTCATCAAACTTGGTGAATTAGCCACTCTCCACCATCATCCAAGTGCAAGGGATGCTCTCTAACATTGAAGATCAAGCTCAAGATCTTTAAGAAGGTCCAACTTTCTATCCAAATTCTCTTAAATTCGAAATAACTTGTTTTATTATTTAGCACTTTTATTATCCCATCTCACACATCCTAATATACTTTTTATTTTAGTATTATTTCACAACTCTTATTTTCATATAAATAAAACCCCAAAAAATAAGAAAAAGAGGGTTTGCTCATAAATTCCAAATAGGGATTCTCATACTTTTCTCACATTTTTCTCACAATTAAAACACTTTTTTCTACACTCACACACACTCACAAATAAGAGATCCCCCATTTGGATTTATGGGATAAACCCCACCCCTCGTTTTGTATGCAAACTACGTGGACTTTGATGCCTTTATAGGCTACGTAGGCGTCTCGAGGTAAAACCCAAGACTTGAGTCCGATTCTCACTTTCTCCCTCATTTTCTATCTTCTCTAAATCCAATTTTCTTATATTCTATATGCTTGTTCTTAGTGACGTATTACCCCATATGCATTATCGTTCCGCTATAACGATCAACGTAAGGGTAATCGCGTAAATCTTATTTTCTAATATTATTTTTATACCTTCCTACGGATGACTCGCTTTATCTCTTCCATGGTACAAGTCGAGGATTCCTATCTCCATTATATATATACACATGCACACTTATCACGGGGAAAATAAAAAGGTAAAATAGCAAACATCCATAAGAGACCGAAAGGGCGGAATGGGTGCCTAATACCTTCCCATTTCATAACTTAGCCTCCGAACCCTTCTCGAATCATTTTGGTTTCGTATGCATCAGTATGTCTTTGGATGCCGTTCTTCGGGATGGCTTCCCCTTTTTCTATTGTCTGTTTTGAATAAAATAGACTGGCGACTCTAAATCTCTCTACATTTTTATACCTCATCTCAAACGACGTCGGTCGAAGCGCTCCCGAGAGGGGGGCGCGGGACCCGAGGATCCTCCCTTTATGCGCCCGCCCGTGGCGAGGATCGGGTATGGCCATACGCACCGTTAGTGGCCACACGAAGATGACTCAGAGGGCTTCAACTTCCTTGATGGCATTGGGCCAGAAAATCAAATTGTGAAATTATTAAATTATCCCTATACGTGCAATTATCGACGGAACTTCCTCGGACCGCTATCGAACTTCACACTAAGAACCGTAATACCTACAAAAGCTCAATTATACCTCACAAAAAAATGTAAACATATAAAATAAAGGTTGTTTAGTTAACTAGCATAAATATAGGAAGTAAGGTACCCAAGGAGGCTAAATTGCATAAGTAAAGAGGGTGAATATAGGTAATATTCGAGCCGAATAACACCCCCTAACTTACACATTGCTAGTCCCTAGCAATGAAATGCAGAGAAAAAAGATCTACAATTAAACCACAAGAAATGAGAAATGTACAAAGGAAATAAATGCCACTTTCGCTGGCAAACAATTTCATTTAGCACATGAAATAAGTCGTTAAACCCCTAGTTTACCCTAGTGGACGAGTGTTGTCTCATGAGGGTTTTCAGGGATGAAACCCACAAACATCAAAATTTCTCAAAATATGCCCAACTAACCAATATGCCTAGCTCAACTACAACTAAATACTTCAACATATTATTAACAAAGTAAAAGAGAATTTTACCAGATAATACAAAACTATTAACATTAAAATAATAACTATATGGAATTAAAACCTGAAATGTGATTGGTGTGCATGCACATGAAAAAAACTTTGATTCGATAAAAGCGCCTATAGCCCGGATAATAATTAAAGCATGCTCCAATCAATCCTCTCTGCATATTACACTCAATAAACAAAAGCACTCGAAATAGGGTGTAACACACGGGACATGCGGCCATAATGAGTAAATGAAATGGAAACTAAGTTGCACACATGTCATTGATGAAGAATGTTGTATATAAAATGAAAACTTTGCAATCTCAATGAAAAGATATAATCATTAATGTTGGAACTCGAGGCCCCCGGTTATAAATTAAAACCTTTTTACTTCACAAAAAGTAGTGATTTCCTTTTAAGTATATGCGGAAGCGTAAGATGATGGTTCAATTAAACAACAAATTTTAATTTCCTTTCAAATTAAAATTAAACAAAGTGAAACACGATTAAATCCAAACAAATTTAAATTTCACTTAAACACAATTAATTAACCCAAGTCCTAGAAATTTGCCTAAGTCATGTTTTCCAATTTTACCAAATTAGGCCAAACCAATTTTATGAAATTAAATTAAATGACATGAATTAACTACACATTACCCAATATTTATTTAGCACCAAATTAAACATAAGTAGTGATTAAACCAAATTTTATCATTTTACCTAAGCATGCGTTCTAGGTGATTTTGCAAGATAAATAAACAATGAATCACTACGCCGCGATGTACGAGGAAAAACCCATAATGGGAAAAAACCTCGGACGACCCTAGCCTCAAATCCACTAAGTATGGTTTTACAAATACAAGACATAAAGACTTACAACACTCGACTCGATTCCTCTCAAGCCCCGACTCTTCTTCTTATAGACACCTCCACCTAGAGAATAACCATGGAGCTCCACCGCGGTCTCGGAATCCACTGATCGGACTTTATATGGTCATCGTCACCCAAACTAGGAGCCTTTATCCAAGTGGGCAAATCAACGCAAACTTCTTCTTCTTTGTGGGATATAGAAGCAAACCCAAACAATCTCTTCTTCAATATGTAGAGATAAACCGGTGCCAAATTCCAAGCAAAGTATATATATATATATATATGGAACTTGGATAAACAAACTAATGGGTGTAACACAAGTGTTTAATTAGATTTTTCTTTAAAAAACATACACTTAAACAAAGAACTTTTTCTACTTTTAATTTCTCTCTCAAACACTCTCATAGAGGTTGTAGAATATGGAAAAGTTAATTAGAAAAAGTTCATTTTCGCACTTAAGAAGTTCTGTCAAAAGATAGTGGGAAAATAAGTGGGAAAGTGGGTCAAAAACTACTAAAAACTGCCAAAAACCTGTTCCCGCCAAAACTCATTCGAACGAGATTTTCGTTCGAACGAAGTCTCGTTCAAACGAGCCTTCTAACAAGGTTCCATAGAGAACTCGTTAGAAATCATGTTGGATATCTCATTCGAACCATCATTCTCGTTCGAACGATATTGCGAACGACATTCCAGTGGCCTATTGAGGAACTCATTGGCAGCTTCGTTCGAACGACAATTCGAACGAACTTCCAGAAAGTTTGAAATTTTCTATTTTTAGCTCAGAAACTTTATATAATTTGTTTTAAAGTTTTAATAAAATCTTTCTGAAAATAAACAACAGTTTTAAATAAATCGTTCACCCAATGAAACATGTTCCAAGCTCCTATATATATTTACAATGCATTTATACCTTAGGAGTAAACGGAACATTATTATTGACGTAGAAATGAGGCACTACAAACACGGCATTTGATGAAGATTTATGAACTTGGCCGCTACGTCTTCAACTTTAGTATGTCATAGGCTTAAAGGATGATCAATAACTCTATCCTATGACTCAAACGTTTTTGTTCGAAATTGAGCCAAAACTACAAAGGACTCAATTGGAAATTTGTGTCCTTACAAATCTCCCCCTTGGCTATTCCGGGACAAAAACAAAACAAAAATCCTAAAGGGCCGTCAAGCTCTACTAGACTGACAAAAATGTCCCACCCAAAATAAAAATACAATGCTTGACTCAAACAACCCAAGGATCAATATCTTTGCCCGATGATGAACGTTGCCATTTAGAAGAATTCCTGCACACTTAAGCAGACACATTAAACGCGTAGGGAATATCAAAATATTAAATGCAATTAAAATAATTAATTACTCCCCCTTAAGTAATTCTTCCCTTTATCAAACATGATCAACCTAAGAAAGATAGCGACTCCCCCTAAGTTAAATCTCCCCCAAATTAAGGTACGATTATAATAGGTTTAGATACCATTACTCCCCCTATCATTTGTAACACCCCGTGTTTTTATTTATTATTTTAATTAATTAATTGGAATTTTCGGGAAAAATAAAATTTTGAATTTAATAATTTTTATTGGCTAAATATGTTGATTATGATTTTAGAAGAATAAAACTTCAAGCGGAATTAAAATCGGAGTTAAAATGGATTTTATATGATTTTTTGAAATATTTGTCCCTTATAATTTTTAACCAAAACAGTCAGTTTTTCTGGGCGATCGATCGATCTACGCCTGGGCATCGATCGATCGATGCCTTCAGAAAACGTGCGTTGGTATTGTTTTTAATTAGAATTTGTGTAGGATTAGGACTCCTAATCACTATATAACCTTGTTAATCCGTAGGGGGACTTCTCATAATCACTTTTTCTTCAGTTTTTCACCAGAGAACACTTCTAAACATTTTTCCTCTCACTCATAATCATCAACCTTCTTCATAATCAAGTTTTTGGCACAAGTTTTGGGAGGCTTAATTGGGGTTTAATCAAGTTTGTTCAAGATCACTCTTTTGCTAATTTTTCGCAAGAAATCCAGATTTCTAATCAAATTTTCAACACGATCTTTACAGACATGAATACTCTATTCTTTTCCTTTAGTATTATGCGTTTTAAGTGTCGCCTAAACACTCAATTACATATTTTCTTAAAAATAATTAGTAACTTAATTAGAAAAAGTGGATATTAATTATGGGACTGTTTTTATAAAATCTCTTAATCTGAATAATGTTCATAACCCTTTGGGTACGTAGGATTCATGAGTGATTTTGGGTTTTATTGGTGTAGGTTGCATGTAGAAAAACCCTAGCTTTAAAATAATTGACTTTTGGGTGCGTATAACTCATGTAATACATGTAGAGATAATAAAATTTGATTTTTGATGTATATATGATGAAAACTTGGTATATTTAATTTAAAATAATTAAATGAGATTATTTGGGTATTGTTGACGTTGTGATAATTAAATTAAGGTTTAATTGAATTGGACTATCATGCGTAGTTTTATACGTTGATTAATTATGCTTGTTTATAGGACTTGTTAGTATTATTATATTGCCTTTGTGACGACGGGTTGTTGGGTAATTTTTGTTATCCCTATATTTTAGGATGCCTTCTAGGTATGGGACTAGTGGGTAGGCCTTTTGATGATTTACGCCTTCTAGTTATGGGACTAGTGAGGGTAGATTATCGCGTTTTTATCATCTTGGGGGTGGGCTGATTTTTAATACTTTATCGTCGTTACGGTAGTCTAAGTACGAGACAAAGTTAAGATTTATGTTAGAAAATCCTCCTATACATAGGATAGGGCGTGTTGATAACTTGGGGACCCTTAGGTATAGGACTAAGGGGTATTTTGAGGATCTCACATCGATTAAAAGGGTGGAGTGATTATAAATTGAGAACTTGAGAATTAATGCCTAAGATAAAAACGGGTATTAAAATTTGTGGCGACATAATGTGTCGGGGCCGACAGTTTACACAGGTCAGAGGAAGATTTATATTGTGTCGTGTGTGGAACCTTGTCATGTGTCGGGACCGACAGTTTAAACAGGTCAGAGGACGATTGACAAGGGGAAGTGTGACACTTTAATAAAAAGTGAGAACAATAATAAAAAATTGGTTAATTTAATAAAAGATTAACTCCGCGGGACTTGGGAATTTAAAATCATATTGGTGTGCCTTTATAAATGGAAATTTCTGCGGGTAGTTAGTGATTTATATTTATCGCGTTTAATTATCCCGTTTAAATTTAAAATATTCTATTGTGATATTTATTGCGTATAATGCTATTGTCTGGATTCAAGGATCCTATTTGAGGGGAGTAGTGTGTATTCTTGCTCGGGGCTTTAGCTCTGACCCATGCGTTGACTAATCTTTTTCAAGATTAGAATTGGAGAATCTGAATGAGTTTATCGGAGTTATCATTTGGAGGTACAGCTGGAGTTATTTATTTTATGGCATGGTTTAGCTAGACTTTCCTTTTCAGTCGTATTTTATTATGAGACTTCATTTGAGTTTTATTGGGCCATTCGATTCCAAAGTTGTTTAGAGGATTTCTGTTGGGGTTATTTCAGATTTTATTTAATCATTATTGGAGGATGGATTATTGGAGTTACCGTGTGTTGGATCTTTTATCGCTTAGTTGTTTATGAGCATTTGAGATTGATTCAATTATTTATCTTATGGACTGATTTATTTATGTCTCATATCTGTCTCATGCTAAGAATGATATTTTTTTTACTCACGCCCGGCTTAGTTTTGGTGGCGGCCGACGTCGAAATTAGGCGGGGTGTGACAGATGGTATCTGAAGATGCCACGGTGTGATAATTGATTAAATTCGCAACTTTCTACGTTGGCACACTTATTTAATTAGTGTCTATTTTTAAACCAAAATAAATCAGCCCAAAATCATTCAACTGCGTGTGTGCGTGTGTCAAACCATACAATAAATAAAGCTTGTGACACAAGCTTAAGGAAAAATCCCCCAAAGGGGCAAAACCTTTTATTTCACTATAATTTGTAAGGAAACGGCTTACACGGATTATAATGAAATAAGGTGACATACGAAATACCCGCAGGTGTCGGTTCCGATGTCTCGGCTGAAATCTCCCTCAGGAACTCCAGGTGGTCAGCAATGAAGAAGAGAAACGGCTTCTCCACAAGTGTGATCTTTATAAGGACTCCCTTCACGATAGCATGCAACTCTCCGGTTATAGAGTTCTCCCCACAAAGATAACCAGTAGCAAGGTGTGTTCTTCAACAACAAAATAATTCACTAAAGCATATGGGAGTTTTGTGAATTGAAAACAAAAGGGATTAAAACCCTAAAGGAAGAAGCCAAAAAGGATTCTGCTTTAGCAGAGTTTCTGTTCTGGAAAACGTATGGACTTCTTAATGAAAACGGACTCATTTCATAAGTATTTATATAAAAACGCACCACCTCGAAATTCGAGCTCGTTCGAACGAGATCTAATGACATGCTATGTCGTTTGAACTATAATTGTAGGTCGTTCGAACGACCTATCAAACGAGATTCCAAGCGAGCCTGTAGAAAATTTCGATACGAATGCATGGCTGCCAGTTTCGTATCATTCTGATTTTTTATGAATTAGTTATGATTTTTCTACGAAAAGGTGTCCGAGAACAAAATCTTTAGAAAAATATTTTGTAAAAAATATCCCAAAAGCTCTAAGTGAAAAGTTAAGGTATTTAAAACATAACCTTACCAAATTAAACTTCGCGAAGTCTTGAATGATGAAGAACTTGAGTAATTCGGATCCGTCTTTGATGTAGATGTCTCTTGAATGCTCTTCGACGGTGTAGCGGTATATGACATAATAAATTGATAATGGACCTATGAAAATATGTCCTTACAGTATCAGAGCATGGTCTTAGGTCTCGTAGGTTATGAGTCCGTTTAGTTTCTGCGTTGCCGATCTTTGATTCCCTTCGTTGATTCGTACTCCTTAAGGTAGAGGGTCTAGCATACGTGTTAGATGTCTTTCTTGGAGATGTGAAGTTTTGAGTTAAGGGCGTTGTAGGCATTGAGTTTAGAATTGGTAAGCTTGATGTGAGGATCCTTAAAATCGATTTTGGAGATGATAATTATTTTTGGAGATTTTAGTACAGATGTTAGGTATCGTATGTATCGATTTTTGGCGTTGAGATTTAATTTGAGAACGTTAGCATTTTTATGACTTTCGGCTATCGGATCGAGTGGGGGATTTGTAAGAGCATGTGGTACGCCATTATTTTCATAGTTATGTGTATGTATATAGGCAATATATATTATTTTGTTGCTCGTGGGGTAGGTGCCCGTAGAATTGGATGTATGGGCGCCCAATTAAGGCATTCTACGGGTAGGCATATATGATCCTTATTTTCTTTTGCGAGATTTATGCGTTGATGAGTATGCTTCATCTAATTTCAAGGATGAAATTCTTTGCTAGTGGGGAAGTATGTAACACCCCGTGTTTTTATTTATTATTTTAATTAATTAATTGGAATTTTCGGGAAAAATAAATTTTGAATTTAATATTTTTTATTGGCTAAATATGTTGATTATGATTTTAGAAGAATATAACTTCAAGCGGAATTAAAATCGGAGTTAAAATGGATTTTATATGATTTTTTGAAATATTTGTCCCTTATAATTTTTAAGCAAAATTATCAGTTTTCTGGGCGATCGATCGATCGACGCCTGGGCATCGATCGATCGATGCCTTCAGAAAACGTGCGCTGGTATTGTTTTTAATTAGAATTTGTATAGGATTAGGACTCTTAATCACTATATAACCTTGTTAATCCATAGGGGGACTTCTCATAATCACTTTTTCTTCAGTTTTTCACCAGAGAACACTTCTAAACATTTTTCCTCTCACTCATAATCATCAACCTTCTTCATAATCAAGTTTTTGGCACAAGTTTTGGAAGGCTTAATTGGGGTTTAATCAAGTTTGTTCAAGAGCACCCTTTTGCTAATTTTTCGCAAGGAATCCAGATTTCTAATCAGATTTTCAACACGATCTTTACAGTCATGAATACTCTATTCTTTTCCTTTAGTATTATGCATTTTTAGTGTCGCCTAAACACTTAATTACATGTTTTTTTAAAAATAATTAGTAACTTAATTAGAAAAAGTGGATATTAATTATGGGACTGTTTTTATAAAATCTCTTAATTTGAATAATATTTATAACCCTTTGGGTACGTAGGATTCATGAGTGATTTTGGGTTTTATTGGTGTAGGTTGCATGTAGAAAAATCCTAGCTTTAAAATAATTGACTTTTGGGTGCGTATAACTCATGTAATACATGTAGAGATAATAAAATTTGATTTTTGATATATATATGATGAAAACTTGGTATATTTAATTTAAAATAATTAAATGAGATTATTTGGGTATTGTTGACGTTGTGATAATTAAATTAAGGTTTAATTGAATTGGACTATCATGCGTAGTTTTATACGTTGATTAATTATGCTTGTTTATAGGACTTGTTAGTATTATTATATTGCCTTTGTGACGACGGATTGCTGGGTAATTTTTGCTCTCCCTATATTTTAGGATGCCTTCTAGGTATGGGGCTAGTGGGTAGGCCTTTTGATGATTTACGCCTTCTAGATATGGGACTAGTGAGGGTAGATTATCGCAGTTTTATCATCTTGGGGGTGGGCTGATTTTTGATACTTTATCGTCGTTACGGTAGTCTAAGTACGAGACTAAGTTAAGATTTATGTTAGAAAATCCTCCTATACATAGGATAGGACGTGTTGATAACTTGGGGACCCTTAGTTATGGGACTAAGGGGTATTTTGAGGATCTCACATCGATTAAAAGGGTGGGGTGATTATAAATTGAGAACTTGAGAATTAATGCCTAAGATAAAAACGGGTATTAAAATTTGTGGCGACATAATGTGTCGGGGTCGGCAGTTTAAACGGGTCAGAGGACGATTTATGTCGTGTCGTGTGTGGAACCTTGTCATGTGTCGGGACCGACAGTTTAAACGGGTCAGAGGACGATTAACAAGGGGAAGTGTGACACTTTAATTAAAAGTGAGAACAATAATAAAAAATTGGTTAATTTAATAAAAGATTAACTCCGCGGGACTTGGGAATTTAAAATCATATTGGTGTGCCTTTATAAATGGGAATTTCTGCGGGTAGTTAGTGATTTATATTTATCGCGTTTAATTGTCCCGTTTAAATTTAAAATATTCTATTGTGATATTTATTGCGTATAATGCTACTGTCTGGATTCAAGGATCCTATTTGAGGGGAGTAGTGTGTATTCTTGCTCGGGCTTTGGCTCTGACCCATGCGTTGACTAATCTTTTTCAGGATTAGAATTGGAGAAGCTGAATGAGTTTATCGGAGTTATCATTTGGAGGTGCAGCTGGAGTTATTCATTTTATGGCATAGTTTAGCTAGACTTTCCTTTTCATTCGCATTTTATTATGAGACTTCATTTGAGTTTTATTGGGCCATTCGGTTCCAAAGTTGTTTAGAGGATTTCTGTTGGGGTTATTTCAAATTTTATTTAATCATTATTGGAGGATGGATTATTGGAGTTAGCGTGTGATGGATCTTTTATCGCTTAGTTGTTTATGAGCATTTGAGATTGATTCAATTATTTATCTTATGGACTGATTTATTTATGTCTCATATCTGTCTCATGCTAAGAATGGTATTTTATTTACTCACGCCCGGCTTAGTTTTGGTGGCGGCCGACGCCAGAATTAGGCGGGTGTGACATCATTCTCCCCCTTTTTTGTTCAGGAATAGACAAAGGCTAAATAATTAAAAAAAATTAACTTATCTACCCCAATTAAAGCATATACACCCTCTAATCTAAATACTGGATAAATAAAATGGGATAACAAGCTAAAGATGCAAAGGTGCATAAAGTGATGGGAATATTAAAATACATGAGCAACAAAATCATAACTAATCCAATAAATAATAACGGATACCAACTAGGATGCAAGAAAATTATACCAATATGATACATAAAGTATTAAGCATGCGATATCAACAAAGAATGCAACAAGATGGATACCAATTATGAATTAAAGCATAGATGGACTAGAAGGCAAGGCAAAGACCAAACAAAATATCATATATATATGTACTCTAGATATACCAAAGATGCACACGCACATATATATGGATATAAACACCAAAATGACACAAAATAGAATAAGCTTTTCACACTCGTATGGCAAAAATGTGTCATATGAAAACGAAAGTGTTGGGGTGTGAACTAGTAACAATTAAATTTAGACCCAATCACTTAAAACATGTTCACGGAGTTCTCAATTGATTGAAAACATCATCACATTTGAAAAACATACACTTAAAGAAAGAACTTTTTCTACTTTTAATTTCTCTCTCAAACACTCTCTTAGAGGTTGTATGATATGGAAAAGTTAATTAGAAAAAGTTCATTTCCGTACTTAAGAAGTTCTGTCAAAAGATAGTGGGAAAAGAAGTGGGAAAGTGGGTCAAAAACTGATAAAAACTGCTAAAAGCCTATTCCCGTCAAAACTCGTTCGAACGAGATTTACCTCTTCTTCATTTTCACTCTCTCTTTCTTATCCACTCTCACTACCATCAAAGACAAGGTAATCATAAAGTTTGACATTGGAAGTGTCATGTGTTAAAATGTCATCAATAGATGAGTTCTCACTATCACTCACATGACTAGCTATAAAAGCCACAAAGTTGGGCTTAGTGGGGGAGTCGGGTCCCTCTTCCATATCACTATATATATTTACAATGCATTCATACCTTAGGAGTAAACGTAACATTGTTGTTGACATAGAAACGAGGCACTACAAGCACGGAATTTGATGAAGCTTTATGAACTTGGCCGCTGCGTCTTCAACTTTAGTATGTCGTAGGCTTGAAGGATGATCAATAACTCTATCCTATGACTCAAACATTTTTGTCCGGAATTGAGCCAAAACTACAAAGGACTCAATTGGAAATTTGTGTCCTTACAATTAAAGAGGTGAAATGCATTTGTAAAATATGTCGTCTGCGATACTGATTCGAATGGATTCGTAAATTTTCAAATCGAACTTATTTAATTGGATGTCTAAATTTTCTCAAACCAAATACCAATTTTACTCAGCCCCTAAACATACATCTACGTGTAAAATCACATCAACAAATTAAACCAAATGATGATTAAGCTGACAAACACAAATTAAACCAAAACCTTTTTATTTCCACAATAATTTTTAAACGACGGTTTACACGGATTATAATCAAAATACAATTGACATACGAAATACCCGCAGGTGTCGATTCGTAGTCGTCAGCCCAGGAACACCACAACATTCCCAATGACATGCAGTCCATCAGCCCAGTACCTCCCGCAGGTGGCACCTATTGTCAACCCAGTTCCTTCCAAGGCACCTAGTGTAGTAGCATAAACTCCCAGCAAATATGTCTTGAGTTTCACAAAACAACTCACACAAAAGTAATTAGGATTTGTGAATTGTAAAACAACAGCTTTGGGCCCTTTAAATGGTTGGAGAATAAAACAAACACTCAAAAACGTATTCTGTTAAAAGCAGTTTTTCTCCGCACTAAAAACCAGTAGTCTAACACCCTTTTTATTATAGCAGCATTTAAGGCGATGACGTGTCAACCTAAAAGTCTTGTCGTTCGAACGACATATGATGTCGTTTGACCGAGACTGCATTTCATTCGAATGAGATGCGTTGTCTTTTGAGCGACAGAGGCACTGATCCCAAAAAGTCTTCAGTCTTTGAGAAAAGTTAGAAAATTCAAAAAAGTAAAACTAGTTACGGGATAAGAAAAATTTTACATAAAAAAAACTTTTATAAGAAAATGTTTTTATAAAAACCATTTATAAAAAATTCGTAAAATATCCCAACACTTTTAATAGGAAAAGTAAATTGAACTTAAACATAATTTTACCAAAATTTATCTTGTCGGGCATGAATGTTGAAGTCTTCTTGAAATTCGCATCCGTCTTTCATATATGTTAGATTCCTCAATTCTTCGACGACTTGTAGCGGTATATGACATAATTAATTATGACGGACAATGTCCTTACAAATCTCCCCCTATTTCAATTCCGGTACAAAATAAAATTATCTGAATTGTCAACTAAAATATATATAATAATCTACCCTCCCAAAAACAAAAGTGGAAAGATAAAATGAGAAGTCTTCAAACTTTGCTTCAACAATTAACTTTTCAAAACTTCAAGCTTTTCTCATCACGGTGTTCAATCCAAAAATCTTTAATTGTACCTACACACATGAGACAAAGCAAAAACCTCGCAACGTATCGAGTTTGAAATGATATAAAGCATAAACAAGAAAGCATAATCAAATATCCCCCATACATAAACTCCCCCATAAAGTCATAATTCGTTTTTCTCCTTTTTATTTGTCCGAAATAAATAAGGAAAAGAATAAAAAAGATAAACCAAATCGGGGTGTCACGGTAAACCAAGCCAAGCAAACTATTTTTTATTTTTCAAATTTTTCATACAAAAAGGCAAAAATGATGTTACAAAAATCACACACCACGAATTTATACTAAGATAACCAAATCGTGGAAACGGAATAAGTGGGTGTGAACAGATTTGATAGGAAAATCAACTCAATCATGACATGTGAGCACGATACGATGCATAAGTGTACTCCTAACGAACGAACAACAAAATAGTCCTTAGGTGTAAAACTTGTTGAATTTAGATGACATCGTCTTAATCATATCAAGAAATCAAAGTATAAATTACTTCCACACCAATGACGTCCAAAACTATGTAATGTTTTTTCATGACTTTCAAGGATGTGTGAACTGTTTTAAATTCCATACAAACTCCCTCATTAAAAGATAATGCTTTTTATTTTTTCTTATGAGGTGATGAAACTAAAACTTATTGGCCCATTTTTGGCATATATAACTTTTTATTGCCATTATTTTTTCGGATATTTTAAACCTCATTGGACCCCGGATAATTTTCAATGCCTCACTTTTTTAGGTTCATTTAAACGGTGGCTTTATCGCAAAGGAAAAATGAGATACCTTTCACAGCCCTTTTTCATTTTTCAAAATAAATCACATATGCTCACAAACGGTTTATATCATGCACTACTTTTTGTCAAGTTTCATCGCATTTGGTTTGTTATATAGACAGAATTGAGATAAAAACACTCAATCAACATGTGAGAAATAAGCACAAAAGTCAAATAAATCTGTGCATGTGTGCAATAAAGGACAAGTGAGTCAAATATGTAGGTAGAAACACTATATATCATCTCAAATACTCCAAACTTTGTAAAACACATAAATTACATAACATATTGTCTCAAAATATTATCAAATAGTCACATGGATATGGAATGAAATTGTGACTCGGTCATCCTAAGTGTCCATTCATATATGGTGTAAACAAAATACAAAACTGTTTTTGGATTTTTCAAAAATTCTATCAAAAAAATGAAAATCCTTTTGTATTTTTTCGAACACTTTTCAGAATCATCCTAGCAGTTCAAATAATATAGCAACATGAACCAGAGGACTACAAATAGAAAATGTCTAAGGTCGCTCGAACGAAGCTCCATGTCGCTCAAACGACAAGGCTTCTCGCGACATCATATGTCGCTCGAACGACAAAAATAATTTTCACAGATTTTCCAGAATGTCATACAGTTTTGTCCAGTGAAAAAATTTCGTGAAAACAATTCCTGGAATGGGCAAACACATCAAAAACAGTGCTAAAACAGTAGCAAAAATAGCAATAGGCAAAAGTGTCATCATGTGAATCATCCTATGCTAACAAAAAGTCTAAACCTCATCCATTAGGTGCAAAGGAGTTTTCCAAAGATAGCAACATCTAATGAAAAACTTACATTAAATCATGTGAGGCCTTGACAAAAAACTTTACTTGCTCTCGAATATGTTCAAACTTTCTATCATTATGTGCAACAAAATTATCATGGGTGGGTGCCTGTGCACGAACATGTGTAGAAGCAAAGCGTGACACATTACCCAACTTAAAATAAAACTCCCTAAGGTGCCCTTTTTTCTTACAATGTGTGCAAACATAAACTGACCTAGGTACACCTCTCTCGAAATATCTCCTACGTGCTTTCCTAATCGGTACGGGGCGCCTAGGTGGGTCGGGTCGAGAGTCATGTGGATCTAACACAAAAGTAGGAACCTACTCGGGTGCAACAACAGAAGTGGATGCACCATCATGATTTATTCCTTTACTCTCACCACTACCCAAAATAGTATTGATAATCATCTTTTCAACCTTCTTAGATACATTCTCTAAAGGGATTTTGACCTCCCGGGCACGTTCGAGATTACTCTCGAGTTGGGATTTATGTGTCATCAGACTAGAAAATGTGTCGATCAAGTCAGACTATTCCCTCCTTAAAACTTCTTTCACTCTCTCAAAATATAAAACTCGATGACCTAAATCCCTATTATACGTATTTGTTTTCAAGGTCTCGATGTACAAATCTCTAAAAGCTTTTTCGAGATCACTTTCATCTCCACTCTCAAACTCGCTCTCATCTCTGCTAAAAAAACTCGACCCATCATCATCGCTCTCGCGAATATAATCATTGTGGGACAAAATGGTTGTGCTCACATGACCCAAAAAATCTATAAACTTCCCTTGTGATTTATCATCCCCGATATCATTCACATCTTCCTCACTATCACTAAGAGTGGCAGGCATGGATACATTCTTCCCTTTTCTCCTTACCCATGTAGGACACTCAAACACTTTATGTCCTTTGCCTTTACACTCAAAACAAGTCATATCATTTAATTCTTCCTCACTCACCTCTTCTTTATCACCCTCTTTGGCCTTTTCTTTCTTTCTATTTTTCTCAAAAGAATTTTTATTGAAAAAATTATTTTTGTTCATTTTGAGAAACTTTTTAAAGGTTTTCGCAAACAAGGCCGCATCGTCAATACTAAACTCTCCCTTAGAATCAGACTCACAAACTCTCTCCTTCTTTTTCTTACTAACTTGAGTCTTTAAAGCAATACCTCTATCCTTAGCCTTAATGGATTGGGGAAATATGTCAATCTCATAAATTTGTAGGTCTCTTACGAGCTCTTCTAACTTAAGTGAATTTAACTTTCCCAACGAATTAAAAATAGTGACTTTAGGAATAAAACGTTTCGGAAGAGATCTCAAAATCTTTTTAATGACACACGTGTTATCAACAGGCTCACCTAAATTAAAACTTGAGTTAACAATGTCCGACAAATGTGCATAAACCTCATCAAAATATTCGAACTCAAATATGGTGATAGTCTCAAATTGGGTGGCCAAATTTTGTAACTTTGATTCTTTAATCGCGTCCGTACCCTCATGTGTCAATTGGAGGACATCTCATGCCTCTTTAGACGTGTTTCACGTCATAATTCGGCGAAACTCGTCGGGGGTGACGGCTCCAAAAATAGCACTAAAACCACGGGAATTAAAATTGGACAATTTATAATCTTCTTCAGTCCAATCCAACACAGGTTTCAAAGAGGTGGTATTATTAGCAGTGATAGTGGGAGGAGTCCAGCCTCTTTCACAAAGCAACCAAACACGCTCGTCAGTGGATTTTAAATGTGATTTCATACTGGCTTTCCAATACGCATAATTGGACCCGTCAAAAATAGGCATTCGATTATATAATTAATCCATCGAAAAGTTGCAATATTTAAAAAAAAATCAATATCACACAATTTATGCAAAAAATATGAATATGTGATAAATTAGCGTAACATGCTCTGATGCCAATTTGTAAAATATGTCGCGTGCAATACTGATTCAAATGGATACGCAAATTTCCAAATCGAACTTATTTAATTGGATGTCTAAATTTGTTCAAACCAAATACCAATTTTATTCAGCTCCTAAACATACATCTACGTGTCAAATCAAATCAAGAAATTAAACCAAGCGATGGTTAAGTTGACAAACACAAATTTCAGGAAAAAAAATCCTTTTGAGTACTCCACTATAATTTGTAAAAGACGGTTTACACGGATTATAATGAAAATACAATTGACAAACAAAATACCCGCAGGTGTAAGTTCGTAGCCGTCAGCCCCGGAACACCATAGCACTCCCTATGACATGCACTCGATCAGTCCAGTACCTTCCAAGGCACCTAGTGTAGCAGCATAAACTCATAGCAAATATGTCTTGGGATTCACAAAATAACTCACACAAAAGTAATTGGGATTTGTGAATTGTAAAACAAAAGCTTTGAACCCTTTAAATGGTTGGAGAATAAAACAAACACTCAAAAACGTATTCTTTTAAAATCAGTGCTTCTCCACACCAAAAACCAGTAGTCTGACACCCTTTTTATGGCAGCATTTAAGGCGATGATGTGTCAGCCTAAAACTCCTGTCGTTCGAACGAAATACGATGTCGTTTGACCGAGACATCATCTCATTCGAACAAGATGCGTCGTCGTTTGAGTGACAGAGGCGCTGATCCCAAAATGTCTTCAGTCTTTGAGAAAAATTGGAAACCTCAAAAAAGTAAAACTAGTTACGGAATCAGAAAACTTTAATATAAAAAAAAACTTTTATAAGAAAATGTTTCTATATAAACCATTTATAAAAAAATCATAAAATATCCCCACACTTTTAATATTAAATGTAAATGGAACTTAAACATAATTTTACCAAAATTTATCTTGTTGGGCATGAATGTTGAAGTGTTCTTAAAATTAGAATTCGTCTTTTATTGATGCTAGCTTCCTCAATTCTTCGACGACTTGTAGCGGTATACGACATAATTAATTGTGACGGACAATGTCCTTACAAATCTCCCCCTATGTCTATGCCGGTACAAAATAAAAATATTCGAATTATCAACTAAAATTACCTATACAAATCTACCCTCCCAAAAATAAAAGTGGAAAGATAAAATGACAAGTTTCAAACTTTGCTTCAACAATCAACTTTTCAAAACTTCAAGCTTTTCTCCTCAGGGTGTGCAATCCAAAAATCTTCAATTGTACCTACACACATGAGACAGAGCAAAAACCTCATGACTTATCGAGTTTGATATGATATAAAGCATAGTCAAACCTCCCCCATACATAAACTCCCCCATAAAGTCATAATTTGTTCTCCCCCTTTTTATTTGTCCGAAATAGATAATGAAAAGAATAAACAAGATAAATCAAATTGGGGTGTCACGGTAAACCAAGTCAAGTAAACTATTTTTGATTTTTCAGATTTTTCATACAAAAATGCAAAAATGATGTTACAAAAATCACACACCATGAATTTATACGGAGATAACCAAATCGTGGAAACATAATGAATGGGTGTGAACAGATTCAATAAGAAAATCGACTCAATCCTGACATGTGTTCATGATGCGTAAGTGTACTCCTAATGAATGAAAATCAAAATAGTCCCTAGGTGTAAAAATTGTTGAATTTAGATGACATCATCTTAATCATATCAACAAATCAAAGTATAAATGATTTCCACACCAATAAAGTCCAAAACTATGTAATGCTTCTTCATGACTTTCAAGGACGTGCAAACAATTTTAAATTCCATCCAAACTCCCTCATTAAAAGATAATGCTTTTTATTTTTTCTTATGAGGTGATGAAACTAAAACCTATTTGCCCATTTTTTTCATATATAACTTTTTATTGACATTTAATTTTTTCGGGCTCTTTTAAACCTCATTGGACCCAGGATAATTTTCAATGCCTCACTTTTTTAGGTCCATTTAAACGGTGGCTTTATCGCAAAGGAAAAATGAGATACCTTTCGCAGCCCTTTTCTGTTTTTCAAAATAAATCACACATACTCACAAACGGTTTATATCATGCACTACTTTTTGTCAAGTTTTGTCGCATTTGATTCGTTGTATAAACATAATTGAGATGGAAACACTCAACCAACATGTGATAGACAAGCACAAAAGTCAAACAAATCTATGCATGTGTTCAATAAAGGACACATGAGTTAAACATGTAGGTAGAAACACTATATATCATCTCAAAGACTCCAAACTTTGTAAATCACTTGAATGACACAACATATTGTCTCAAAACACTATCAAATAGTCACATGGATATGGAATGAAATTGTGACTCGGTTATCATAAATGTCCATTCATTTATGGTGTAAACAAAATACAAAACTCTTTTTGGATTTATCAAAAAATTTATCAAAAAATGAAAATCTTTTTGTATTTTTTCGAACACTATTCAGAATCAGCCTAGTTGTACCATATAATATAGCAACATGAACCAGAGGACTGCAAACAAAAAATCTTCAGGGTCGCTCGAACGAAGCTCCATGTCGTTCGAACGACAAGGCTTCTCGCGAGAGGAAGCTTTGCGCGACATCAGAAGTCGCTCGAACGAACACTCATCTCGCTCGAACGAAAAAAATAATTTTCACAGATTTCCCAGAATGTCATACAGTTTTATCCAGTGAAAAATTTTCATGAAAACAATTCCTATAATAGGCAAACAGATACAAAACAGTGCTAAAATAGTAGCAAAAATAAGAAAACAATGTAAACTACGAAATCATACATACTAGCAATAGGCAAAAGTGTCATCATGTGAATCATCATATGCTAGCAAAAAGTCTAAACCTCATCCATTAGGTGCGGAGGAGTTTTCCAAACATGCCAACATCCTATGAAAAACTTCCATTAAATGATGTGAGGCCTTGACCAAAAACATTACTTGCTCTCGAATATGTCCAAGCTCTCTATCATTATGTGCAAGCAAAGTAGCATGGGTGGGTGCATGTGCGTGAACATGTGTAGAAGCAAAGCGTGACACATTACCTAACTTAAAACAAAACTCCCTAAGGTTCCTTTTTTTTCTTGCACTATGTTCAAGCATAAATTGGCCTAGGTACACCTCGCTCGAAATATCTCCTACGCACTCTCCTAACAGGTACGGGACGCCTAGGTGTGTTGGGTCGAGAGTCATGTGGATCTAACACAAAAGTAAGAACCGGCTCAGGTGCAACAAAAAAAGTGGATGCACCGTCATGACTTATTCCTTTACTCTTACCACTACCCAAAATGGGATTCAGAACCATATTTTCAACCTTCTTAGATGCATTCTCTAAAGGTACTTGACCTCCTGGGCACGTTCGATATCACTCTCGAGTTGGGATACACGTGTCATCAAACTAGACAACGTGTCGGTTAAGTCACACTTTTTCCTCCTTAAAACTTCCTTCTCTCTCAAAATATAAAACCAATGACCTGAATCCCTATTATACTTCTTTGTTTTCAAGGTCTCGGTGTACAAATCTCTAAAAGATTTTTAGAGCTCACTTTCATCTCCACTCTCAAACTCGCTCTCATCCCGGTTAAAAACACTCGACTCATCATCATCGCTCTCGTGAATACAATCATCATGGGATAAAGTGGGTTTGCTCACACGACTCGAAAAATCTATAAACTTCCCTTGTGATTTTTCATCCTCGGTATCACTCACATCTTCCTCACTATCACTAAGGATGGCGGGCCTGGCTACATTCTTCCATTTTCTCCTTAGTCTAGTAGGACACTCAAATGCTCTATGTCCTTTGCCTTTACACTCAAAACAAGTCATATCACCTAATTCTTCCTCACCCACTTTTTCTTTATCACCCTCTTTGGCCTTTTCTTTCTTTTTATTTTTCTCAAAAGAATTTTTATTGGAAAAATTATTTTTGTTCATTTTGAGAAACTTTTTAAAAGTTTTCGCAAACAAGGCCACATCGTCAATACTAAAATCTCCCTCATAATCAGACTCACAAACTCTCTCTTTCTTTTTCTTACTAACTTTAGTCTTTAAAGCAACGCCACTATCCTTAGCCTTAATGGATTGGGGAAACATGTCAATCTCATAAGTTTGTAGGTCTCCTACGATCTCTTCTAACTTAAGTGAATTTAACTTTCCCAACGAATTCAAAACAGTGACTTTAGAAATAAAACGTTTTGGGAGAGTTCTTTGAAGGGAGTGCGCTTGTGTTCAAATAAAGGAATTATTTAATTAAACTCAGTTTTTGTTAATTAAATCCTAAACATGGATCTAGGTGTGATTGAAGATGATAAAATCATGCAAGAACATTCAAACACACACGTGAGGAAAAATCCCTCGAAGGGGCAAAACCTTTTATTTTCACTATAATTTTGTAAGACACGATTACACGGATTACAATAAAAATACAGTGTGACACAGAAATACCCGCAGGCGTCGGTTCTGTAGTCGACGGCTGGAATCTCCCTCAGAAACTCCAGTTGAGCAGCAATGAAGAAGGAAGACGGATTCTCCACAAAGGTTGAACTCAAGGTTGTGTTCTTGGGTTACAAAAGGATTCACAAAGATTTGGCAAGGATGTGTGAATCAAAACATGAGTCTTGGGACTCAAAAATATGAAGACTAGATGTATTTGGACTCTAAAAAATGTCTCTCAAAGTCTTGCAAAATAACTCCCCCGAAGTTGGATTTTATAGGAAACCAAAAAGAGTTTCATGATTTTAAAACACTTGTCAGAGTCAGGTACCCCAAACCGGTTCGGGTGTACCGCGAACCGATTTGCCCCCCGAACTGGTTTGGCCTTCGGTTCGCAAGAATTCACTGGAACTTGGGGCTTAAACACTTAGCATTTTTCAAGGGTTTTTCTCAAAATTTTCTCCATTTTCAAAGGACCATAACTTCTTCACCGTAGCTCGGATTGAGGTGTCATTTTTCTAGTATCTTCGTTGCGAAGAGCTATTCAACTTTCTTGTTGACAAACCTCCGGACGGTGGCTGTAAAATTACTAAAATGTCCTTGAACTTCCATATCTTGCCTTTTTCACTGTTTTGACTTCTCTTGCGTACCACTTGCATAAAGTCCCTAAAATCGTGGAACGTGAAGTCGTTGAGGCAAATGTGGGACATATGATGAAGATGTTGAATGCTTGATTCTCGAAATTCGGATTGAGTCCGTCGCATGAGATCGTGTAGAGACGTGCCAAATATAGCGGCGTACGACATACATAAATGTAAGATATGGGACATGACAAAAATGTCCTTACAAATCTCCCCCTATGTCTATGCCGGTACATGCATAAAAATCCGAATTATCAAATAACAAATTGCCTATACAAATCTACCCTTCCATGAACCCAAAACTGGAAAGATACAAATGAATAAGTCTTCATCGTTTGATCTTCAAATATTCAAAACTTTTCTCATCAGGGTGTGTAATTCAGAGATCATAAATGTAGTACCTACACACATGAGATAAAGCAAATACCAAGTGACGTATCGAGTTTTAAATGAGATAATCATAGATTCCAGCTTAAAACAAATCTCAACATCTCAAAACTCCCAAAACTCGCCCATAATATGATAATTCTCCCCCCCCCCCCCTTTTTATTATGTCCCCAAATAGACAGATATGAGAAGCAGAAATGAATGCAAATGGAGTGTGTCACAAGGTAAAAAACTTCTATTTTTGAATTTTTCACACAAAATATACAAACAAAGAAACACATCATGAATGAACACAAAACAACCAAGTCGATGATAACGTAAATGAAGTGGTGTGAACAAATTCGATAGGAAAATCAATGCATACAAATATGACATATGTGCACGATCAATATCGGATACTCCTAACGAATGAACTCAAAATCTTCATTTGGTGTAAAAAAAAAAGAAAAATATGAGACATTGACTCAATCAAATCAACAAATCAAAGCTCAAAGAGATTTCCACACCAATAACGTCCAAAATGATTTCATGCTTTTTCGGGACTTTCAAGGAAGTGAAAAGCTTTTTAAATTCTCCAAACAAACTCCCTAATATTTATATTATGAATAGAAGTAATCTAAATTCTCAAACTTTGGAGAATGGATTGGGAAACCTAATGGTCCATATTTGGTATGTATTGCTTTTTATTGTGTTTAAATTTTTTCGGACTCTTTTAACCTCTTTGGACCCCGGATAATAAAATTCCTCCATTTTTAGGTCCTTTTTAACGGTGGCTTAGTAATCGCAAAGGCTAAATGAACCTTTCGCAGCCCTTCCCCGTTCTAAAATAAACACACAGTCTCACCAAACGGTTTTTACATGCATTCCAATCTTGTCAAGTTTCATCGCATATTGTACTTTGTATAGACATAATTGAGATGGAAACACTCAAGCCAATATGTGATAGATAAGTACAATAATCAAATATAGTCGTGCATGTGTGCAATAAAGGATATAGGAGTCAAACATGTAGAAAGATATCACTAGTCACATCTCAAGGACTCCAAACGATGTAAAGCACATGGATGGAATGATGTAGCTACTCAAATCTCTATCAAACAGTCACATGGATAAATGGAATGAAATTTGTGACTCGTCTATCTTAAATGCTCATCCATACAAGGTGCAAAAAAAATACAAAAATCTTTTTGAGCTTTTCTAAAATTTTTGTAAAAAGAAAATCTTTTTGGATTTTTCAAAAAATATAAAACTCAGAAAATAAAACAAACTAATGGTACATGCTAGCAATAGGAAAAATTGACATCGTGTAAAACACCCCATGCTAGCAAATATGTCAAGACCTCAACCAGGAAGAATGGTGGAGTTTTCCAAAGATGGTGACACCTTTTGAACCAGCTCCATAAGATCATGTGTGGTTTTGATCAAAAACTCCATTTGCTCTCGAATATGTGAAAACTCTCTATCATTATGTGCAAGAAGAGTATCATGAATGGGTATATGTGAGGGGACGTGTGAAGTGGCATGATATCGCACAAAACCCAACTTAGGACAAAACTCCCTAAGATGTCCTCGCTTCTTACAGTGGGAGCAAATATAAACCGGTTTATGAATTAATTTATCAAGAATTTTTGGATGAGCTTTCCTAGACCCCATGAGACTCACTCACCAAAGTGGATATAGGCTCGGGGGCATTAAAAATAGTGAATGCACCGTCATTACCTTTTCCAACCTCATTCAAAACTGGATAGGGAACCATCGTATCTACCTACTCAGATGCATTCTCTAATGAGACTTGGACCTACCGTACTTGTTTGAGCTCATCCTTGAGATGGGATACACGTGTCATCAGACTAGAAATTGTGTTGGTCAAATCACATTTTTCTCTTTTTAGCTCATCATTCTCTTCCTTCAACTCACAAATCCGAATACCAAGGATTTCATTTGACATTTTTGTTTCCATGGTCTCGATAAACAACTTTCTAAAAGCTTCTCGGATCACACTTTCATCTCCATTCTCATCCTCACTATCGCTTAGGGTAGTAGGCATAGCAACTTCCTTTCCCTTTCTCCTAAGTCTAGTGGGACACTCAAATGTCTTGTGCCCTTCCCCCTTGCACTCAAAGCATATTATCTTCTCAGGTTTTTCTTTTCTCCCCTTTTTATTCTCACACCAACTCTCTCTGTTTCCAAACAGTCTCTCTCTTTATCTAAACATACTCTCTCTCTTAACACAAGCAAACTCTCTCTCTCTCAGGATAGTGCAGGTGGAGAACTCTCTCTCTCTCTAGCTTTTCCTAAATCTTCTTCTAGAGCGGTGATCCTAAGAACTAACGCTTTGTTACGCTTTTTAGTATTAAATTACTCATTATATAACTCAGCGTAGGCGCATTGAAGATTACTCTCACTCTCACTTGCATCATCCTCCCCCTCACTCTCATCGCTCTCACTGTCGAGGTGTCCCTGTGAAGTAGAATCCTCATCGTCGTGAGGAGTACTAGAAATGCTCACATGACTAGCCATGAATGCGGTGAAGTTACACTCATGCGATGACTCGTCTCCAGTGTCCACCGACTCGACCTCACTATCGTCACTAAGGGTAGCATTAAGGATAGCTTTACCCTTTTCTCTCTTCATCCTAGTAGCACACTCAAAAGCTCTATGACCCTTACCATCGCACTCATAGCATCTCTCACTGTCTTTCTTAGGAGGGTCTTTAAAATTCTTTTCATTTTTATTTTCAACCTTATTTTTCTGAAAATTCTTTTTATCTTTGAAATTTCCATTTTTCTTAAATTTGAGAATTTTCTTGAAATTTTAAGCAAATAGGGTCAAGTCATTTAAATCAAAGTCACACTCAGAATCTGACGTATCCATCTCTGCTTTTCTAGATGACTCCCTCTTTCTTGCCAACCCCTCACTCTTTCTCTCCTGGGAATTAAGTGCAATTCCCTTATCATTAGACTTGAAAGATTTAGGAAACATATCAATTTCATACATTTGCAAGTCTCCAACAAGTTCCTCCAATTTAAGCGTATTTAAATTACCCATAGAATTTAGCACAGTGACTTTAGGGATAAAATGCTTAGGCAGTGATCTAAGAATGTTTTTAACAACTCTAGCATTAGGAATGTGTTCACCAAGATTAAAGCTAGTGTTTACAATATCAAACAGTCTAGCATAAAATTCATCAAAACATTCAGTTTTAATCATGGTGATGGTTTCAAATTAAGTTGTCAAATTTTGCAGTTTAGACTCTTTCACAGCATTAGTTCCTTCATGGGTAAGTTGTAAAACATCCCATGCCTCTTTTGACGTGGTGCACATCATTATGCGTTTGAACTCATCAGGAGTGACATATCCAGAAATACCACCTAAACCCTTAGAATTAAAAGATGACCATTTAAATTCTTCTTCAGTCCAAGAAGTTACAGGTTTTAAATTGGTCACGTTTTTAACAGTGATGGAGGGAGGTGTCCACCCTCTTTCAACCAAAATAAAGACTTTTTCATCAATGGACTTTAAAGTAGATTTCATGCGAGTTTTCCAGTATGCATAGTTTGTACAGTCAAAAACTGGCATTTTATTATATAACTTCTCCTTATGAACACGCTCTTTTTCAAAAATCAATTTTTCAGAAAATTGATATCTTAGAAAAAAAATTGCGGAAAATTACACAGTATAATTGTGTAATTGGCTCTGATACCAATTTGAAGGGAGTGCGCTTGTGTTCAAATAAAGGAATTATTTAATTAAACTCAGTTTTTGTCAATTAAGTCCTAAACATGAATCTAGGTGTGATTGAAGATGATAAAATCATGCAAGAACATTCAAACACACACATGTGAGGAAAAATCCCCCAAATGGGTAAAACCTTTTATTTTCACTATAATTTTGTAAGACACGATTACACGGATTACAGTAAAAATACAGTGTGACACAAAAATACCCGCGGGCATCGATTTTGTAGTCGGCGGCTAGAATCTCCCTCGGGAACTCCAGATGAGCAGCAATGAAGAAGGAAGACGACTTCTCCACAAAGGTTGAACAAACTAAAGGTTGTGTTCTTGGGTTACAAAAGGATTCATAAAGATTTGGCAAGGATGTGTGAATCAGAACATGAGTCTTGGGACTCAAAAATACGAAGACGAGATGTATTTGGACTCTCAAAAACGTCTCTCAAAGTCTTGCAAAATAACTCCCCCGAAGTTGGATTTTATAGAAAACCAAAAAGAGTTTCACTATTTTAAAACACTTTCCAGCATCAAGTACCCCTAACCGGTTCGGGTGTACCGCGAACCAATTTGGCCTTCGATTCGCAAAAATTCCCTGGAACTTGGGGCTTAAACACTTGGCATTTTTCAAGGGTTTTTCTCGGAATTTTCTCCATTTTCAAAGGACCATAACTTCTTCACTGTAGCTCGGATTGAGGTGTCGTTTCTTCCAGTATCTTCGTTGCGGCGAGCTCTTAAACTTTTCAGTTGACCAGACCTCTGGAAGGTGGCTGTAAAATTACCAAAATGCCCTTGAACTTCCATATCTTGCCTTTTTTCACTGTTTTGACTTCTCTTGCGTACCACTTACAAAAATTCCCTAAAATCGTGCAACGTGAAGTCGTTGAGGCATATGTGGGACGCATGATGGAGATGTTGAATGCTTAATTCCCGAAATTCAGATTGAGGCCGTCGTATGAGATCGTGTAGAGACGTGCCAAATGTAGCGGCGTACGACATAGATAAATGTAAGATATCGGACATGACAAAAATATCCTTACATTCTCAAAATCTTTTTAACGACACGCGTGTTTTCAATTGGCTCACTTAAATTAAAACTTGAGTTAATAATGTCCGATAAACATGCAAAAAACTCATCAAAACATTCGAACTCAGACATGGTGCAAAATTTTATAACTTTGATTCTTTAACCGCGTTCGTACCCTCATGTGTCAATCGGAGGACATCCCATTCCTCTTTAGGCATGGTACATGTCATAATTCGTCGAAACTCATCGGGGGTGATGGCTCCAGAAATAACACTCAAACCACAGGAATTAAAATTGGATAATTTATAATCTTCTTCAGTCCAATCCTACACAGGTTTCAAAGAGGTGGTATTATTAGCAGCGACAGTGGGAGGAGTCCACCCTCTTTCACAAAGTAACCAAACACGTTCGTCAACGGCTTTTAAATGTGATTTCATATGGGCTTTCCAATAGGCATAATTGGACCCATAAAAAATAAGCATTCGATTATATAAGTAATCCATCGAAAAGTTACGATTTTTCAAAAAAAAAAATCAATATCACAGAGTTTATGCGGAAAATCGAAAAACGCGATAAATTAGCATAACCTGCTCTGATACCGATTTGTAAAATATGCCGTGTGCGATACTGATTCAAATGGATTCGCAAATTTCCAAATCGAACTTATTTAATTGGAAAATTTACTCAAACCAAATACCAATTTATTTAGCCCCTAAACATACATCTATGTGTCAAATCAAATCAACAAATTAAACCAAGCGATGATTAAGCTGACAAACACATATTTCAGAAGAAAAAAAACTTTCAAGTAAAAACCTTTTTATTTCCACTATAATTTGTAAAAGACGATTTATACGGATTATAATGAAAATACAATTTACATACGAAATACCTGCAGGTGTCGGTTCGTAGTTGTTAGCCCAGGAACACAACAACAGTCCCTATAACACACAGTCCATCAGCCGAGTACCTCCCGCAGGTGGAACCTATTATCTTCCCAGTACCTCCAAGGCACCTAGTGTAGCAGTATAAACTCCCAAGAAATATGTCTAGGGTTTCACAAAATAACTCACACAAAAGTAATTGGTATTTGTGAATTGTAAAACAAAAGCTTTAAACCCTTTAAATGGTTGGAGAATAAAATAAACACTTAAAAATGTAATCTATTGAAAACAGTATTTCTCCACACCAAAAATCAGTAGTCTTGCGTCCTTTTTATAGCAGCATTTAAGGCGGTGACGTGTCAGCCTAAAATTCCTATCGTTGAACGAGATACGATGTCGTTTGAGCGACAGAGGCTTTGATCACAAAAAGTCTTCGATCTTTGAGAAAATTTGGAAACCTCGTTGGAATGCGAGGCCCCCAATTTTAAAATATATTTCCTTTTATGTGATAAAAATCGATGCGGAAGCGTTGTGATGGTTCTGCAAAAAAAACAAATTTTAATTTTTTTAAACAAATTAAAATTAAACCCAAGTGAAAATTAATGAAACACACAAACAATATTTATTTCACTTAAACATAATTAATTAATCCAAGTCCTAGAATTTGCCTAAGTCATATTTTTCATTTGAACAAAATTAGGCCAAACCAATTTTAACAAATGACTTGAATTAAATAAACTTTACCCAATATTTAATTTAGCACCAAATTAAATTAAGTGTGATAATTTAAACCAAATTTATGTTGAATTATCCTAAGCATGCATTCTAAATTATTGTGCAAGATAAAATGAATCAATCACACTATACCACGATGTACGAGGAAAAACCCAAGACGGGAAATAACCTCGGACGGCCCTAGCCACAAATCCACTAAGTAAGGAATTTACAAATACAAGACAGAAAGGCTTACAACACACGACTCGATCCCTCTCAAGCCCCGACGCTTCTTCTTGTAGATACCTCTTCCCAGCGAATAACTACGGAGCTCCACCGCGGTCTCGGAGTCCACCGATCGGACTTTGTATGGTCACCATCACCCGAACAAGGAGCCTTTCTCCAAGTGGGTAATGCCGCAATAAACAGCTTCTTCTTTCTTTGATGGATGTAGAAGCAAACCCAAAACTTCTCTTTGAACGGAAGAGATGAACCCGGTGCCAAACTCTAAGCAAGATATATGAATATGGGAACTTGGAAGAAACTAATTTGGGTGTAAACTAGAGTGTTGTATATTTTTCTCTTTGATAAAAACTCACTCAAAACATGATCTTTTTTCCTCTTTGATTTTACTCTTAAAACACTTTCTAGGAGTTAGTAGGATATGAAAAGGATATATTATAAAAACGGTTTCCCGCACATAATAAAGTCTGAGAAAAATCAGTTAAGAAAACAAGTGGGAAGGTGGGATAAAACTGCTTAAAATTGCCAAAAAACTGTTCCCGCCAAATCTCGTTCGAACGACATTTCGTTCGAACGACATTCTCGTTCGAACGAGTCTTCTAACGAAGTTCCAGTATGAACTCGTTAGAAGCTCGTTAGAAATCTCGTTAGAAAAATAATCTCGTTCGAACGACATTTTGAACAAAGTTCCAGTATGCCATAATGGGATGTCGTTGGCAATCTCGTTCGAATGACATCTGGTTCGAACGACAATCTCGTTCGAACGACATATCAAACGAACTTCCAGAAAGATGGAAAATTCGATTTTAGCCTAGAAAACTTTATAAACTTATTTTAAAGTTTTAATTAATTCTTTCTGAAAATAAAACACAGTTTTAAATAAACCTAACACCCAATTAAACTTGTTCCAAGCTCCTATATATATAATATTGCATTCATACCTTAGGAGCATGGAACTATAGTTGATGACGTAGAAACGAGGCACGCAAACCGGCATATTGATGAAGCTTTATACTCTTTGTCGCTACGTCTTCAACAAACACTTCATAGGCTTGAGAAAATTACAATTAAATACAATCCTATGAATAAATGTTTTTGTCCGGAATTGAGCCAAAACTATATATGGACTCAATTGGAAATTTGTGTCATTACAAATCTCCCCCTTTGGCTATTCCGGGACAAAAACCAAACAAAAATCCTAAAAGGCGTCAAGCTCAACTAGACTCAAAACATAACCCACCCAAACTTGACTCAACCCAAGGATCAAACGCTTTGCCATTGAAAGATGCCGCTTTAGAAGAATTCCTGTACACTTAAGCAAACTCATCAAATGCATAGGGAATAGCAAAGTATTTAAAGCAATTAAAATAAATACTCCCCCAAAATTAATTCTCCCCTTTATCATCAAAATGATTAACCCAAGAAGTTAGCTACTCCCCCTAAGTTAATTCTCCCCTTTATCATCAAAATGATTAACCCAAGAAGTTAGCTACTCCCCCTAAGTTAAATCTCTTAAACTTAGATAAGATAATAATAGGATAAGATACCATTTCTCCCCCTATCATTCTCCCCCTTTTTGTTCAGGAATAGGCAAAGGATAAAGAACAAATATAAAAGCATGTTGAAGCTTAAAATGATAAGACATGAAAGCATATGGGCAACAAAAGCATAACTAATCCAAGATAGATACCAAAACTAAAGTATAAGCATAGAAGGACTAGAAAGCAAGGCAAAGGCAAAACAAAATATCATATATATATGGACTATAAATATATCAAGAATGCACACGCACATATATATAGATATAAATACACACAAGACACAAAATACAATAAGTTTGCACACTCGTATGGCAAAAATATGTCATATGGAAACGGAAGTGTAGGGGTGTGAACTAGCAACAATTAAATTTAGACCCAAACACTTAATAAACGTTCACAGAGTTCTCATTTGATTGCAAACTTCATCATATTTGAATATAACCTCATGTGACAATATAGATTGAACTCAATGAACAAACATACACAATGCATACAAGCCTAGCATATTGATGATTCTACAAACCAATAGAGTCATGACATGAGATATGCAACTAGGATAAACGAACATTGTGCAAACCGTTGATATACCATCCAATCTCTCTCAATAAGCATTTATATTAATTTTGAATGAATATATCAATCAAACATAGGCCTTGGCAATTATTTTTCTTTTTAATGCCACATTTTCTGTTTTTAGGCCTTTGGACCACGTATTTCTTTTAGGTCCATTCAAAACGGTGGCTTACTATCGCAAAGGATCACTTAGTCCTTTCGGAGCCCTTCCCCGTGCACATTTTTATTTATCATGTTTTCATTTTTCACACAAATCTCACGTGCAACGGATTTTGACATGCACTAGTCCTCCTAAGTCACAAATATGTAGATGACAAGATTGGAAGGAGAACACCTCACATAGCTCAAATATACATATGAAGTTAAAATTTCAAAAGAGGTCGTGCATGTGTGAATTGAGGCATATAAAAATAGAATCCATTTAATCAATACAAAATCCAACTACTCCATAAAATATGGTAAAGAACATAATAAGGATTGATAATCTAAACCAAAAGTTCTAGCCACGTGGAAGCGTAAAAGATGGGATTCAAACACAAGTATATGCCTAAACTAAAATACACACAAAATAAAATCTTTTTGAGTTTTTAAATCAAATATACATATGAAGTTAAAATTTCAAAAGAGCTCGTGCATGTGTGAATTGAGGCATATAAAAATAGAATCCATTTAATCAATACAAAATCCAACTACTCCATAAAATATGGTAAAGAACATAATAAGGATTGATAATCTAAACCAAAAGTTCTAGCCACGTGGGAGCGTAAAAGATGGGATTCAAACACAAGTATATGCCTAAATTAAAATACACACAAAATAAAATCTTTTTGAGTTTTTAAACTTTTTAACCAAAAATAAAAAATATATACTCAAAAGAATAAACAAAAATCATTTGTATTTTTCATTAAGCTTAAATTATCAAGAGATAAAACCCAAATGATAAACAAAAATCTTTTTGTATTTTTCATTTAATGCAAACAAAATGATGAAATAAAATACAAAAGATAAACAAAAATCATTATTCTAGCATGTGATTAAGCATGGGGCATAACCTAGAAATGATTAAACAAGCATACATTTAGCATGTGAATATAGCATGAAGTACAAACGCTAAAGTATGCAAACACTAACACATTCATCCTTTAGATTTAGCAAGGGAGGAGGCACGTGAAAGTAAATGAGAATCAAAAACCCTATTTTACAAGGAAACCAAGTCGGATTTCCTAACCCAAATTAATGAAGAATGACTATCTTGGGGTGTAGGAACTTTAAATACATTGGTTGCTTTACTTGGGATTTTCTAGGAATTCGTTTAAGATCAAAACAAAATTTCCTAAGATGACCTTTTCAACCACAATGTGTACAAGTAAAAACATGTCGAAAAGATTTACCTACGGAGTGATCTCTAAAAGTTTTCCTAGTAGATTCTCCTAAAACATTAGTTTTGGCTTTAAGAGTAGATTCATTACAAGAATTGAAGCCTAAACCACACATGTCATTTTTAATTTGGACCGTTCCTAAGATTTTATCTAATTTTTTCGAACGACACTACAAATCAAATTTGACATTACTAGAGTCTTTTAATTTATTTTCCAATTCTAAAATGTTAGACTCTAATAAAACATTTCGCTCTTAAAAAGCAAGAAGCACCTTTTTCAAGGATTCTATTAAACCCCTAAGGCTATCTCTCTCGCCTTCTATATTCAAGCTTCTCTAGAAGAGATTTCTCTCGTGTCCAAAGGTCTTCTACTAACATACTATCATCAATGACCTTGACACGCTCTCTTAAACAAGCTTCTAACTTCAAATTAGCTCTTTTCAATTTAATAGATTCTTTATAAAGTTCTTGAAAAGCATTTTGAAGTTCACTCACATTAACCTCTTCTTCATTTTCACTCTCTCTTTCTTCTACACTCTCACTATCATCAAAAATAAGGTAATCAAAAACTTTGACCTCGGAAGTGTCATGAGCTTGAGTATCTTCATGAGAAGATCCACTTTCGGTGCTCACATGACTAGCCATAAAAGCCACAAAATTTGGCTTAGTGGGGGAATCGGGTCTCTCTTCCTTATCACTATCACTAAGGGTTGCATTATATGAAATGGGTCGTTTACCCTCTTTCCTTAGTTTAGTGGGGCACTCAGAAGCCCTATGGCCATAACCCTCACAACCAAAACACCTATTAGACTCGTCCCTATTTAAATTTTCATTAATCGGTTTAGGGATCTTCTCGGCTTTGTCATACTTAGAAGTTTCAAATTTCTTAAAATCTTTTTTAAATTTATCTTTGTTAAATTTAAGAAATTTTCTAAATTTACGAGCAAACAAAGCCATGTCTTCCGAGTCACTATCACTCTCGCTCTCTACTACTTGTTTGACCTCTTTTCGGGCTTTTAAAGCAACGCCCTTTTCAATTTTCTTTTCAGTTTTAGAGGGAAACATGTCCAGTTCATAGGTTTGTAAGTCACCTAGGAGCTCTTCTAATTTCGTAGAGGTTAAAGTTGGTAAAGAATTTAAAACGGTCACTTTTGGAATAAATATATCGGGTAGGGACCTTAAACTTTTCTTTACTACTCGGTTGTCGGGTATTTTCTCTCCCAAGTTAAAAGATGAAACAATATCGGAAAGTCTAGCATAAAATTCATCAAAAGTTTCATTATCGTTCATTTTGATAGTTTCAAATTGAGTGGTGAGGTTTTGGAGTTTCGAAGCTTTAACGACACTAGTACCTTCGTGAGTGAGTTGTAAAATATCCCAAGCTTCTTTAGCGGTCTCACATGTCATAATGCGTCGAAATTCATCCGGTGTGACAGCGCTAAACAAGGCATTCAAACCACGGAAATTAAAATTTGAAAGTTTAAACTCATTCTCAGTCCATCTATCAGCCGGTTTGGGAACACGTTCATTTTCAACTAAATGAGTTGGTGGGGACCACCCGTTAACAACAGACATCCAAACTCTCTCGTCGATAGATTTTAGTGTCGATTTCATACGCGCTTTCCAATACGCGTAGTTTGAACCATCGAAAATAGGAAATTTTGAAAATGGGGAAAATTCCATTTTAGCCAAAACTTATTTAAAAGATCTTTAACGAAATAATTTATCGCTTTGGCTCTCATACCACTTGTTGGATTGTGAGGCCCCCAATTTTAAAATATATTTCCTTTTATGTGATAAAAATCGATGCGGAAGGGTTGTGATGGTTCTGCAAAATAAATAAATTTTAATTTTCTTAAACAAATTAAAATTAAACCCAAGTGAAAATTAATGAAACACACAAACAATATTTATTTCACTTAAACATAATTAATTAATCCAAGTCCTAGAATTTTCCTAAGTCATATTTTTCATTTGAACAAAATTAGGCCAAACCAATTTTAACAAATAACTTGAATTAAATAAACTTTACCCAATATTTAATTTAGCACCAAATTAAATTAAGTGTGATAATTTAAACCAAATTTATCTTGAATTATCCTAAGCATGCATTTGAAATTATTGTGCAAGATAAAATAAATCAATCACACTATGCCGCGATGTACGAGGAAAAACCCAAGACGAGAAACAACCTCGAACGGCCCTAGCCACAAATCCACTAAGTACGGAATTTACAAATACAAAACAGAAAGTCTTACAACACACGACTCGATCCCTCTCAAGTCCCGACACTTCTTCTTGTAGATACCTCTTCCTAGCGAATAACCACGGAGCTCCACCGCGGTCTCGGAGTCCACCGATCGGACTATGTATGGTCACCGTCATCCGAACAAGGAGCCTTTCTCCAAGTGGGTAATGCCGCAATAAACAGCTTCTTCTTTCTTTGATGGATGTAGAAGAAAACCCAAAACTTCTCTTTGAACGGAAGAGATGAATCCAGTGCCAAACTCCAAGCAAGATATATGAATATGGGAACTTGGAAGAAACTAATTTGGATGTAAACTAGAGTGGTGTATATTTTTCTCTTAGATAAAAACTCACTCAAAACATGATCTTTTTCCCTCTTTGATTTTACTCTCAAAACACTTTCTAGGAGTTAGTAGGGTATGAAAAAGATAGATTATAAAAACGGTTTCTCGCACATAATAAAGTCTGAGAAAAATCAGTTAAGAAAACAAGTGGGAAGGTGGGAGAAAACTGCTTAAAACTGCCAAAAAACTGTTCCCGCGAAATCTCGTTCGAACGACATCTCGTTCGAACGACATTTCGTTCGAACGACATTCTCGTTCGAACGAGTCTTCTAACGAAGTTCCAGTATGAACTCGTTAGAAATCTCGTTAGAAATCTTGTTAGAACTACAATCTCGTTCGAACGACGTTTCGAACGAAGTTCCAGTATGCCATAATGGGAAGTCGTTGACAATCTCATTCGAACGACATCTAGTTCGAACGACAATCTCGTTCGAACGACATATCGAACGAACTTCCAAAAAGATGGAAAATTCGATTTTAGCCCAAAAAACTTTATAAACTTATTTTAAAGTTTTAATTAATTCTTTCTGAAAATAAAACACAGTTTTAAATAAACCTAACACCCAATTAAACTTGTTCCAAGCTCCTATATATATAATATTGCATTCATACCTTGGGAGCATAGAACTATAGTTGATGACGAAGAAACGAGGCACGCAAACCGGCATATTGATGAAGCTTTATACTCTTTGCCGCTACGTCTTCAACAAACACTTCATAGGCTTGAGAAAATTACAATTAAATACAATCCTATGAATAAATGTTTTTGTCCGGAATTGAGCCAAAACTATATATGAACTCAATTGAAAATTTGTGTCCTTACAAACCTCAAAAAAGAAAAACTAGTTACGGGATCAGAAAACTTTTATATAAAAAAAACTTTTATAAGAAAATATTTTTACAAAAAACAATTATAAAAAATTCATAAAATATCCCAACACTTTTAATATGAAATGTAAATGGAACTTAAACATAATTTTATCAAAATTTATCTTGTTGGGAATGAATTTTGAAGTCTTCTTAAAATTCGGATCCGTCTTTTGTAGATGTTAGCTTCCTCAATTCTTCGACGACTTATAGCGGTATACGACATAATTAATTGTGACAGACAATGTCCTTACAAATATTATTGCAATTATTATGACATTTGAATTACATTCACCTTAGGATCATACAATACTTTTATGGGTTATAATATAGGTTTGGGCTTAAGGTTATGAAATGAATGGAATATGTACGGATTCAAAGGTGTTTGGGGATGAAACACTTGGAATAATGGAAAATTGTGGGAAATATCAAAATTGGAAAATAATTTCCATAACAAGCATTGAATAACAATGGAAAGTGACAAAGGTTATTAAACACTATGTACATAAATGAAATACTTTCTCTTTCTTTTGTTTTCTTCTTTTTCTCTTCTTTTTCTTTTGCTTTTGTTTATTCGCTTTTTCACTTGACTTTTTTCACTCTCGTATGCTCAATTGCAACCACATAACACGACCATCTTTAAAGACCAACTATCATTCCAAATAAAGGTATGGAAGGTGATATATATGGTTTAAAACTCCAATTTGGAGTTGATTATGGAATTTTGGGTTATGAAACGAAAGGCTATATAAAGGCTCAAAGGGGTTGGCTAGGGAACTATATAAGGTGAGGTCAATGTCAATATGGGTGATATAACAAAGAGGGCCTACGATCCCTTCCTAAAATTTACGCAATTCTCGACTCAAAACAACTTTAAAAATCATGCTCAAGTAACATATTTCATATATGAACTCAATTAATTAACGATCAATGAAATAATAGTGAGATTACCAACAAATTTAACGTTTTCGAGAAGAAAAAAGTAGTGTATAAACACTCGTAAATGAAGAAAAGCACAAAGCTCGCTCGATTTTAGTATACCCAAAGCAACAAAACGTTACCAAGTTATAGTTGTCCTGTCGAGTCAGTTATAAAGTATGCTCAAGTGCTCATGCGGTTTTAAGGTTTAATTCATGCATTTAATCTCAATATTGAATAATTTGAGGACTAAAGTTTAATAACATGAAAGAAATATAAAATGCATCATTGAATTAGCAATTGAATAAGGCAATTATTAAATTTATAAAGGAAATTGGGTCAAAAGCCCCAAGAAAGAGAAAAGAAATAAAGATAATAATTTTTGAAATTTTGATTTTTTTTAGTCTTTTTATGTAAAAAATATAATTAATAAATATGAATATTGATGTAAAAAAACTAGATACGGTCTAATTAATTAATCATAGATAAAATGGAATAAAGTAAATAAGACAATAGATTTTTAAAGTGGTTCAGCCCAACGAGAATGGCCTACGTCCACTGTTCTTTTATTGCCAATGTATGCCTTAATCTCGATGATGATTACCAGAGATTAATTTGTTCCTCTTATAGGGGGTGTTACAATGTATTTATAGCCTTAGGGCTATCAAAATGAATAGACAAGATGTCGTTGTTTAATTGACATATACATTTGTACAATAGGAATGTTCATTAAACCCAATGTTCATTGAATGTGCAGTCATCGTTTGATCTTCCTGTCCAGATGCTCTGTACACTGAGTAGGTCAGCATGTTATGTTCCTCGGGGTGATGTGTAGCTTGGTGCTTTTAATCATTTGCCACGTAAGATGACACATGTCTTCATATAGTTGGTCCACGTCAGTTGACTAATTTTTGTATCAATAGAAGCCCCCAATGTTTCACAGTCGAGTTTAGATATGAGAGTGTGGAATATTTTATTCGAAAGTTGCTCGAACACGTTTGTATTCATTGATTACTTGCAAATCTCTCACACTTAGGATCTTTTCCTCCAATCTCATCATTTGAGCGCAAAAGGGCAAATTTGTAAATATTTTGAATCTACGCTAGACGCTTAGGTATTAGCGTCGTTTCTATCATTTAACCGCCGAAAACGCAATCGTCTTTTCTTATAATCATTTCTTTTCCTACTTCCCGAGGAAAGTCATTTAAAAGCAATAGGAAAAATAACGTCATCTACTTTTCACTCCCAGATTTTTAAACTCTGTGTTTTCTCACTCCATCTTCATACTATCGTTCCTTTCATTGTCCGCCTTAGCTGATTTCTAAATTCTCTGTAAGAATTTCTTCCTTCTTCTTTCTTTGCTTTAGCCATCATGGTTTATCTTGTCGAATATTTAGATAAATTTCGAGCCGACTTTGCGATTCCCTCTTGGGTTATTCTAGAAGAACTTCCTTCTGCAGCTGGTTTATTTTCTTTGGTTGAGGGGCACTGGTTTCCCTCACTTTTCATAGCTGAATGTGGCTTTTCTTTTCCGTCTAATCCCCTGTGTTTGGAATTTTGCCAATATTTTGATATTGTGCCTGCTAGGGTAGCTCCAAATAAATGGAGGGTAGTTAATGGCGTACATAGGTTAAACCAGATCCATGGGACTCGTTTAGGAATCTCTGAAATTATGTTTTGTTATAAATGGGTTACCAGTGATACCACATTTTATTTAAAAACTAGGTTTTCCAATAAAGATTTAGTAGTCAATCTTCCCGATGCTAATAGGGCCTATTTTGGTCATGGGGTGGTGATGAAAAATTAGCAACACCCTCCATTAAAAGGAAATTATGTGTACCAAGGTCCCAAGTGTCCACTTTATGGCAATGGGATATGTTGTTTTCAATTATTTGATTTAGCTCTGTTTATGTTTGATAAAATGCGTCACTAATATCTATATTTTCTTTTGTAGTTGATAACGAAAGAAAACCCCCAAAAGAGAGTGATATCAATATAAAGGCTTTGACACTCATTTGGGGTTTGCATCAATCAGTTAACGGGGAGCACGTTAGAGTTGCTTCTTATTTGTTGAGATACAAAAATACCACCTCTTCTTTCATTGATCGTCCTCTTGCCCCTCATGTGGTAATCGATCTTGATAAAGTACCAGCATATGAATCAAGTGCCGAGGAGCCTTCTTCTGATTTGATGACGAGGAAGAGGAGAATGCCTGCGTTCTTCGCCAAAAATGCTCCTGATATTGAGGGGGCGAAGAAGAGCAGAGGGGATGTCCCAGTTGAAGGGATAAAGAAAATGGACGGTATTTCCTCCAAAGGAACAGTTTCACCTGTCAAGGAAGTCAGCAGAAAGTCTCCTGCTGTCCCAAAAGAGGCAGCACCTTTGATTGAAGGTGCTACCGTTGCACAAGAAGAGGCAGCAACTGTGATTAAAGATGTTCCTCTAAGGAGATTGAGGAGAGGTCTTGTAGAGAGACCTGTAGAAACTATTGCTCGACCTTCTGATGTTGGAGGTCCTTCCTTGGGGACTACCGCTCCAGCTAATATTACCCCAAGTTCAGCCAAGGGTTTGATCAAGTCTTGGACCATTTCAGATTATCGAGCTGATGGGGGTTCAGTTTCACGGGAGAAGGTCGTTGATTTTGCGGCTCAACATATCGCGTCGGTAAGTATCATTATTTCTAACACTTCTTCCCATATATTGTATTCGCATTCTAACTTAAGCTTCATTTTTGGTTTCCAGTTTATGACGTGCTTTAATAGTATCTTGGAGAGAGATGAAGCTATTAAGGCTTCAACCTCATCCGGCGGCATTGAAGAAAATTTTATTGGGTTATCTCAAGCCTTGAAGGACGCACGGAAGAAATACGATGAAAATAAAGTTTCCTGGGAAAAAAAGCTTCTATCTGTAGAGTCAGCTCGTGACTAAGCTGTAAATGCCTCCAAGGAGTTGGAGGATAAAGTAAAAGTCATCATTTCTAGCAAGAAAGAAACTGATGGCAAGTTTGAAGAGGCTGAACGTCGTAAGAAAGACCTTCAGGAGAAGGTGAGGCTTGCCGAGGAACGTGCTTCTTCTGAGAAGACGAAAAGAAAGGCTGCGGTGAAGGAATCATTTAGCTCTAATTGGGATAAGGGGTGGAATAGAGCCTTGACTTCGATTACTTGCCAGATGGAATAGGCGAGTTTGAAGTACTTCAGGGACGAATGGGTCGCAGCATTAAGAGAGTTGAATGTTGTGGATGATTCAGAGTTGTTCCAAAAACACACTCATGGCCCTCCTCCTACTATTGACGAAGAAGAAGAAGAAGAAGATGAAGCTCCATCTGATGAGTCTTTTTTATGCTAGTAGAACAAGTCCCTATTGCTAATGCTCTTCAACCCTCCGAGCAAGTTTAGCAAGCATTAAATTCTGCCGAGCAACATCAAATACCTCCTGAGCAACCAACTTCTTCGTCCAAATCTGCTGATGATGTTATAGGAAATAAGGAGAAGGTGTAGCGTTGCTCGGTTCTTTATTTATGTTATTCTTCTGCCTTTCTTCTCTTTCTTGTAACTTTGGTTGTAATCTCTCTTCTTATGATGAATAAAATGGGTTGTTATCGTCACTCTGAATATCCCCTTGACTTTCTCTTGTTTGTATCATTATTGATGTGTTTTTATTTGTCTTTGTTAATTTATTGCCAGGTTGGAACTCTTATCAGCTCATGATACTGAGTTGATGAAAAAATATAATGATTACTTCAAAGCGGGTCATTCAGATTTTACTGAGGCTTAAATAATTGATATCCTTGGATCTGATGCTTCTGAACGAGCAGCTGATGCGTACCAATACTTGAAATGTTTTCTTGATCGTGATGTAGCCAACAACGTGGCTTATTACGAAATGATTTAAGACCTTCAAGGAATGATCAAGGAACTCCAGCTTCAGCAAAAACATCCACTGCTCTCTTATACGAAGGTTATGAGAAAAAATACCAACAGTTGAGTGCTGATAGGGGCTATGACAAGTTCGTCTCTGCCCATGAGAAAAAGGAAAATGTGTTGAAGTTTGAGATCGAAGAGCACAGGAATATTGCCAAGCTACTAGAGCAAGAAAATATTTCTTTGCAAGAGGAAGTGAGACAACTCAGATCTGCTGCCTCATCTTCTTCGGGAGCCTTGGTTCCAGTTAACGATGAAGGCTTTTCCTTTTTAGAAACTGAAAACGCTGCCTTGAGAGAGGAGTTAGAGATTTTGAAACGAACCGGATCTACCCAGTCTACTTGAGGCAGAGCGAGGCCTTCTACCCATAGACGAGCAAGGGCTGGTCAGATCAATATTGAAGAGACAAGGACCCAACTAGCTTTGGAAAATCAAGTCGTTCAATTGACGGTGAAAAATCAGGCCTTGGCAGAGATGTCTAAAAAACTTCAGAGTCTTACCGACCAACTCTCCAATCGAAACTCTGCCCTAGAGAGTAAAGAAATGTTGGTGCAGAAGATCCACGAGGAACTTGAGAGATTGACTTATCAATTTCACAAGCAGCCTAGGGAGTTCTGGATGGCGGGATACAATGAAGCTTTATGACACCTCGATGCTCGGTTGCAACAATCCAATAATGAGGGATACAAACAGGGATGGTACAATGCCTTATGTGTAATGAAAGTTGATCGATGACTATCCTTGTGGGATTGGTATGAGCCTGGATTACTTGACTTGTCGGTTCCTCCCTTTAAACTCGATGTCAACTGGATTCCAGCTCGTGCTATTCCTCGGTGTTTGATCTCTAGGTATCTTGGTGATTACCAGCTTCATTCAGAGTTTGAGATATCTCGTCCTCAATATTTGCTTGATCAACCATGTTCGAGCAACATCAGAATGCTACAAGATATGAACTTTATCAATTCTCCCTATGCGTTATATGACCCTCCAGCCGGGATAGAACCTGTGGCAAAATCAAAGGGAAAGAAACCCATGGAATAGGAAATTTGTATTCAATGAAACAAAATTCATGTTTATGTGGTCTGCTTGTGGTTAATAAATAAAAATTAGTCTTTATTTTTGTGAGATGTGTTTCTCGTTTTTGTTGATGAATGTATATATGCATATATATATAGAGGGACAATTTGTCCTGTTTTGCCTAGACAATGGAGCTTGCCCCAATTTGCTGCCTAGTTGTAGTGATTTATCACTTATTAGTGCCTAAGCAATGGGGTGACTTTCTTCTCATGTTCCTGCTTAGTTGTAGTAATAGCATTGGGATTACCTTGGTGCCTAGACAGTAGATGCCCCGTGAGGTCATCCATTATATTACCTAGTTTGGGATATCTCTTGAGATCATCCGTGATCAAACAGGCTTTGCCTTGTATGATTATTATGCCAACTTTGTTGGTCAAATTTATTGGTGCCGACCAACCGGAGTTGGTGGTTGCTGATGTTGATCGACCGAAATCGATGTAGTGTGTAGCACTAGTATTCCAACAAAAATTAAACAAAAAGAAGACATATGGAAAAACCAACACTTTTATTCATGTAAGGAGAAATGTGTACATGTAAATCTGTATTACTGGTAATACTTGTGCAAATGCTATGAATTCCATGCATTTTTAAATTCTTCCCCCTCTAAAGTTTCGAGTCTGTAAGTCCCAGGGAAAACAAATGTAGTTACTCGGTAGGGCCCATGCCAATTAGCCTCTAACTTGTTATGCTTCTGAATCACCTTCTTGAGCACATAATCCCCTTCCTTAAGTTCACATTTCTTCACTCTTTTATTATAGAACATGGTTGTTCTCTGTTGGTAGGATGCGTTCCTGATTGCCGCATCTTCTCGAACTTCCTCAAGCATGTCCAGGTCTAAGCATCTCATCAAATCGCTTACAGGAGAGTTAAAATTAAGTACCCTGTGTGTAGGAAGACCCAATTCAACTGGGATAACTGCTTCGCTTCCAAAGGCTAGCATGTAGGGTGATTCTCCAATAGCTATTCGGGGTGTTGTGCGATATGCCCAGAGCACAGAGTGTAGCTTGTTAATCCAATTTCCTTTTGCTTCATCCAGTCATTTTCTTCAAGCCATTCAGCAGAGTCATGTTCGTCACTTCAGTTTGTCCATTGCTCTATGGGTGGTCGGGCGCAGAATGCATCTTCTGAACACTGGATTGACGAAAAATATGCAGTAAATTCCTCATTATCGAATTGGGTTCCATGGTCCATGATAAAGGCATATGGCAATCCATACCTGCAAATAATATTCTTCCATATAAACTGGTAGACCCTTTCATACGACATATCAATGAGAGGTTCCGCCTCGACCCACTTGGTGAAATAATCAACAGTGACTACCAGATATTTGAACCTCCCTTTGGTGGTCGGCAGAGGTCCGACAAAGTCTATTCCCCACATAGCAAATGGACAAGGGGATGTAATGGGTGTTAACAATGCCTGGGGGGTTCTTCGGACAGAAGAGAAATGCTGGCACTTATCGCATTTCTTCGCATAGGCTGTGCAGTCAGCTCTCATCATCGGCCAATAATATCCCTGCGTTGTTAACCTTTGTAAGAGAGTTCGACCTGCCATACGAGTTCCACAAGAGCCTTCGTGGACCTCTTCAATCAGATCTTTAACTTTCGAGGGATGCACACATCTATGTAGACCTGCGATGATACCCCTTCTATACAGGACGCCATTATTCAGTACATATTGAGTAGCCTTAAACTTCAGCCTCTTGGCTTTAAGTTGGTCGGTTGGCACAATCCCTTCTTTGATATATGCCCTGATGGGGTCCATCCAGGATGGTCCCCTATCTAGGGTAATGAATTTCACCATTAAACCTTTATCTATGCTTCGTTCTGTCAATATCTCGATAAGAATTATTCTTCGTAGCTCAGTGCGAGTAGCCCTGTCATTCTCTAATCTTGGTATCCTGACCAACCGAACTGCGGTGAAGGTGGACACAATCTCCCTAGCTCTAGCATAGTATCTTGACATTAAGTCTCCCTTCGCTGCGTACAACCCTAGAATCTGATGTATAATTAACTGTGAATCACTAAACACACGTACTTACTCTACGTGCAACGTTTTTGCCAAACTGAGGCCCATTATCAAGGCTTCAGATTCAGCCTTATTATTGGAGGCTTTAAATTGAAAGCACAGAGTGTATTCGACATCTAATCCATCAGGGTTATTTTCAAATTATTCCAGCTCCACTTCCTGTTGCACATGAGGATCCATCAACATACAAGTTCCACACAGGTATCTCATTATCAAACACTTGGTTTGATAAGGTTCCCTAATGGAATATTTGGCACTTCCTTTTGTTGTTCTACACTACTGGGCCATTACTCGATGACGCTTGTTGCTCGTTATTCATCTTTTCTAATGAATTTGCCAACGTTAGTTGATCGGGCATTGTCCTTAATGATCCTGTAACATCCATGGGTTGTTCCGCATTAGGATCTTGTTGGTCGGGAGTATCTAGGTAAGTGAATTCCGTGATGAAATCGGCCACCGCCTGCCCTTTGAGTGAGGACCTTAGCTCATAAACAATATCATACTCGCCCAGTTCGACCGCCCAGTACATTAGTCTTCCGGACTTTTCTGGCTTGTGTAAGGCATGTCTAAGTGGCATATTAGTGTACACCACTATGGTATGGTCCTGAAAATAGGGTTTCATCCTCCTACTTGCTTCTATTAGAGCTAATGCTAACTTTTCCAACTTCGAATATCTAATTTCTTCTCCTCGGAATGCTTTGCTGGTGTAATACATGGGTTTTTGTACTCCATCCTCCACTCTTATCAACGCCGAGCTGACTGCGCTCTCCGAGATGGCCAGGTACAAGTATAATCTTTCGCCTATAACCGGTCTGGATAATAGTGGAGGTATCCCCAAATATTTCTTCAATTCTTGAAACTCCTACTGGGATTTGTCGTTCCATTCAAAGGTTGTCCTAAGGGTATTGAAGAATGGGAGACATTTATCTATTGCTCTCGATACAAACCTGTTAAGAGCGGCGACGCGGCTTGAGAGGCTTTGCACTTCCTTCTTCGTAGCTGGAGATTGTAATTCTAGCAGATCTTTGATCTTATCTGGATTCGCTTCGATGCCTCGCTGATTCACAATATACTTGAGGAACATGCCTTCTCGTACACCGAATATGCATTTCGTCGGGTTCAACTTTATCTTATATTTGTCCAATTAATCAAAGGTTTGGCCGAGGTCAGCTAGATGGTTGGTGGCTTTCTTGCTCTTAGTTAGCATATCATCAATATAAACCTCCATGTTTTTATCGATTTGCTCTGCGAAGACTTTATTCATCAACCTCTGGTACGTAGCGCCCGCATTTTTAAGTCCGAACGGCATGACATTATAGCAGTATGTTCCCCTTGAGGTAATGAAAGAAGTACTCTCCTTGTCTTTTGGTTTCATCTTAATCTGATTATAACCGGAGTAAGTGTCCATAAAGCTCAATAACTCATGCCTCGAGGTAGCATCCACCAGCTGATCAATTCAGGGCAAGGGAAAGTGATATTTTGGGCAAGCTTTATTGAGATCAGTGAAATCTACACACATCCTCCACTTGTTATTCTTCTTTTTTACCATAACAATATTGGCTAACCAGTTGGGGTATTCAACATCTTCGATGAAGGAGGCCTTTTATAGATTCTCGACTTCTTCTTGGATTGCTTGATTCTTCTTCAGGCTAAATACCCTTTTTCGCTACTTCATCGGCTTGACCTCCTTGTTAACATTGAGCTCGTCGCATAAGAAACCTGGATCTATCCCCGGTATGTCTTCATGGCTCCATGCGAAGGCTTGATTTCTATGCCGTAGAAATGCCACTAGCTCTTATTTTATGAATGGATCCAGGGAAGCGCTGATTTGAGTTATTCGTTCTGGTCGTTCATCGTCCAGAATAATGTTCTCTGTAGTTTCGACGACTTGGCCCTTCACAAGTTGGGATTCATCTCTGGGGTCCAAAATCTCGATCTCCGCCTCTTCAGACTCATCCATATGGTAGGTGATGGATTTCTTCCTCGCCTCCTCTAGTCCTTCCTGCTCGGTAGATGAATAGTAACATTCGCGAGCTCCTTTTCGGTCGCCTTTCATAACTCCAACTCTAAAATTGGTCGGAAACTTCAAGCACTGGTGTACCATAGATGGTACAGCTTCAAACTTCTTCAAGCCTACTCTGCCCATGATTACGTTGTGGGCTAATTGAACATTCTTATCCATTACGAAAAAGCGTACTTTTTCTGTTCTGCAGGAAGGGCCAGGTGCCCATGAGCATGTCCAACTTGATCATCCCAAGTGGGAAGACCTTCTCTCCTGTAAATCCGAGGAGGGGCCTGTGATATGGCTCCAACTGGGCTAGTTTAAAATTCAAACTATCAAAACAGGGGTAGAACATGATGTCTGCAGAGCTACCATTGTCCACCAATACGCGTGAAATCACTACATCCTTCATTCTCATCTTAACCACTAAAGGGTCATCGTGAGGATATAGTACGCCAGCAAGATCATTTTTGGAAAATCCAATGACCAGTTTGTCCCTATTCACCTTCCTCGGATGATTGTCCTCAGCTAAATTTATACGTTGTATGTAAGAACAAGCTTGAGCCTCATTGAGGTAAGATTTTTCGTTCGGCGGTATGATCTCCTCCCCCCTGCATCGCCACCTGTAATCACGTTACATTCAAACGACCCGAAGTGGATGGAAAATATCTCGCATTCTGATTACCTTAGTTTTTTAGGGAGGTCGGTATCATCCTCCGGATTATCTTCGTGGTTCCTCTTATTATCATCTCTTGGTCGGCGAGGAGATTTAGACCTTTGTCTTCCTCTTTCGCTAGTCTTCCCACCATTCTGGCGATCAACGAACTTACTTAATTTTCCTCGCCTAATGAGTGCTTCAATATCGTTCTCGAGAGCTATGCAACGCTTGGTCGTGTGGCCATGATCTCTATAGAACCCGCAATATTTGGACTTATCCCTCTTCTTGGATCTGTCCTCATTTTCTCTGGCCAGTTTATCTTCTCGCTGCTCTTGATCTCTTCCAGAATATAGTTTATATCCACTTTCAAAGGCGTGTAATTCCCATACTTCTTCAACTGCTGGAATGCCTCCTTGCCTTTTGGTCGCTTAACGTTCCCATTGCGCTTTTGGTCCTTCTTCTCCGCTGTACCTTCGGCCTTGGTCTCTACTTTAGTGCCAGGGTTCTTCTTCGCAGCTATGGCCTCTTCGGCGTTCATGATCTTGGTTGTCTTTGCCATCAGTCTGTCATGGATTTAGGGGAATCTTTGGCCAATGTAAAATATAACTTGTTCGGTAATAGACCACTTATTAGAGCTGTTATTGATGTTTTCTCCTCGTAGTCAATCACTTACACTTTCTCGTTATTAAAACGAGTGATGTAATCCCTGGTGCTTTCTCCTGCCTTCTGCCTAACACTCAGTAGATATGCTACTCTCTTAACTGGCTTTGCTCCAAAGAAGAAGTTTCCTATGAATAGCTCCGCCAATTGATGGAAAGTAGCAATCTTGCCCCGAGGAAGGTTATTGTATCATATTTGGGAGGATCCCGTGATGGTTCCTGAGAAAGCCCTGCACCGCATCTCGTCTGGAACTGCGTAGATGTCAGCAGCGGCCTAGTACTGCTTTATGTGGAGGATGGGATCAGTTTTTCAATCATATTTGGGCGTCACTATCGAGGATTTAAACTTTGATGGTGTGGGAAAATCCGCTACCGTCTGCACGAAAGGTGACCCTTGGACAAAAGTTCATTGGATAGGATTCTTGGCCTTAGCCATTTCCCCTAGTCGGTATTCCAACCTCGGAAAGGAGCCCTTCCACGCATCGTTCGCAACCGTGAGCCTATTTGCCCGAGCAACAGAACGTGCTGAATTCTCCTCTTGGGATCTTTCATTGCGGGTTCCTGGGTGTGATTGGGTAGAACCCCCCCTTAGATCGATTGATCATTGAGTATTCCTCGACACAATCCTAGGGGGATTCCCATTCCTCCTAGGGCCCAAACGATCAAAAGGGGAGACTCTGCTCAACCTTTCCAGAGCGCTTGTTCGCTCAGGAGTTAAAGTGACATTTGGTCTAGAATTTGTAGCTATAATAGATAAAGTTCGTCCAGGTTGATAGGAAGGATCATTGGACCTCTCGGTATGACGAGAGTCACTACGCCTGGGCTGAGAAACATCTGGGAATAGTGTACGTCTGGTTCTTGAGGATGGCATATGGGTATTTCTCTGAGCACTTCGTTGTCCTGACTGGGCAGGTGATCCGTTACGAACAGTCTAAATGAGTTGTCGCATAGTTTCTTGCATAGTCGTTTCCCCTTGGGCCAAGTTGGCTACTATTACTGTAAGTTGATCGATAGTTGGAGGAGAAGAGGGATTTGGAGGGCCCCCGGTATTTTTTCGGGCGCTATATTCTGGGATCTCAGCCATTAGTAATGAGTTTTTGGTGAAAAACGCTACGTATAGTCGTTTCCCACAGACGACGCCAATCTGTTGATGTAAAAAACTAGATGCGATCTAATTAATTAATCACAAATAAATTGGAATAAAGAAAATAAGACAATAGATTTTTAAAGTGGTTCAGCCCAACGATAATGGCCTACGTCCACTATTCTTTTATTACCAATGTATGCCTTAATCTCGATGATGATTACCAGAGATTAATTCGTTCCCCTTATGGGGGGTGTTACAATGTATTTATAGCCTTGGGGCTATCAGTATGAATAGACAAGATACCGTTGTTTAATTGACATATACATCTGTACAATAGGAATGTTCATTAAACCTAATGTTCATTGAATGTCCAGTCATCGCTTGATCTTCCTATCCAGATGCTCTGTACACTGAGTAGGTGTGCACGCTGGGTAGGTCGGCATGCTGGGTAGGTCGGCACGCTATGTTCCTCGGGGTGATATGTAGCTCGGTGCTTTTAATCATTTGCCACATAAGATGACACATGTCTTCATATAGTTGGTCCACGTCAGCTGACTAATTTTCGTATCAACAATGAACATGGCTCCCGATGATAAAAAAAGAAATTGAGATGAATAGTCACACACACCCCAACTTAAAACGCATATTTTCCTTAATGAAATTAAAGACACTAGGATAAAAAGAGGGATAGAAATAAATCACCCCAATTTGGAGCGATCCCCGAGGTAGTCAACGTGATCCCCATACAAACCAAAGAAAAATAAAAATATTTACCGCAAGAATTAAGTTAAAATAAATCATGTCATAACAATATAGAGGGGCTGAAATGCAAATACTAAATAAATTGACGGTGAACATTTGATTTAATAAAAATGGGGGTCACACACATCAAAATCCAATCGATAACCAACATCTACATTATTATTTAAAATCCCATAATTCCACAAAAAAACTTAATACAATAGAAAGAAAGAAAGAACAAATAAATTAAAAAAATTCCCTTTATAAAAGGGAAAATAGCTCTGGACCCGGGACCACCGAAGGATCCCGGCACATAACATCACCCCCACACCATAGTCTCATTTGATGTCCCCCCCCCCCCCCCCCCCCTTTCACCACCACGAATGTTGCATGAAAAATATGCCCAAAGTCCAATTTGATGCGACTATTCTTGGAAAGAAAAGTGCGCCCAATTATGGCGACGCAAGATGATTCGCCTTTCACAATGGATCCCTGGACACCCCGAGAGGGAACACACTAGGTTGAATCATAGTTTGCGGCCATACAAACTACAAAACAATAATTAGGCAAGACAAAAAAATTATAAACCACAACTAAAGTTAGTCGGTGAACAAGTTAAAATGGCGTGTGTAAGCGAGTGAAACCGAGTGAAAACATGCCACATTGTGACAAAATGTATCGACGTGCGACAACGAGTGAAAAATACGCAATTGTATGCTAAAAATCTAAAAAAAAAAGTGGTTTAGGCATTTTAGCGAACACTTTGTGTGCACAATGTGGTATAAAGTATAAGGGTGTGTGAGTGCCATTTGGACCAACACAAACCCCATTCATGAGCAAACACGAGATTTCAATAACAATTTGTGTTCATGAATGGATATACATCAACAATTAAGCATAAAATCAAGTTGGAGAAACAATTGGGACAACACCCAACAAAAACCTTTCTAAGTTGTCAAAACATAAATAAACTTTGAAATCATGACAATAATCAACCCGCGACACCAATTAGACAAGATAAAGAGGAAGAGTTTATACCTGGATTTTGTAGAAATGGTTGAAATCGAGTGAATTTGGGTGGGGGAAAAACAGGGCACGAAATGGGTGTTGGGGGGGGGGGGGGGGGGAATAGTAGAGAATGAGAGAAAAACGTAAGATAAAACAAAATGTCCTAATACCTGCTTGCCCCGGCCGACCGCGGGTCACTCCTGATCGACTGCGATTTTTAAAATTTCATTGGAAGCAAGGCACTGCACGTGGAGAAGGAGGCCCAGTTGACCTCGGTGTGATGGTTGGTCGACCGCATTTTTCGAATTGCCATTGGAATTATAACAACGCTAGTATGAACCCAACAACGATTGACCTCGGCTTGGAAGCCGATCGACCGGGCCCACAAAAAAAGAGGACCTGCTTGTAATGCCCCCCCCCCCCCCCCTTTTTATGCAAAGAACTTGCTCACCTCTTATATTTTATGCCAAGACCTACTTGCATTCTAGTACAATTGCTTTGCCAATACCTTCTACTATTCTAATAAGCACGTACCTACTTGCAAAAAAAAAATAGCCTATAAAGATTATGTTGTCATGGAAAATGAGGGGGGTCGCCTAAAAAAATCAAATTAAAAATAAAGAAATGAAATATATATATATATATACAACAAAAGTATATGCACTACGATATTAATAAAATGATGAAATTTACAATGGGCGACACACACACACACACACACACATGCACACAAAAAATGAAAATATATGCATAGAAGTGCGGATGAGTTTGTGCAAAAAAATATTTTTGTGTGAGTTAATTTTTTTTAACTTTTTACTACCACTTGTCGGGATGCACAATCTCCGTAAATTTAAGCATATTGAACCTACAAAAAATGTTAGAATCAAGCATACGCAAAAAATAAAGAAAAAATTAACTAAGTACACTAAAAGCTATACGTAAATACATAAAAAAAGAATTAATAACAATATACGACCTAAATTTCAATTACTCAATCAACTGTACAAAAGGAGTTGAAATTTTCGAGGGTCCGCCCAAATACATATTTGACTTTGAGGGATAATTAGTGATCCCTCAATTGAGTTTATACCTTCTGAAAAATAAAAATTATGTTTGAACACCGAAAGGTATGTGTAAGACGAGAGAAATGAACCAATATTAATTAAAACTTTGGGCGAAATGATAGGGGGTTTGGATTGAACACCCGACGAAAACACATGGGATCCAAGAAAAATAGAATTTCCTCTCAAAGATTTTGCAATTGGAATGGGAGGTGGTGCACATGGAGGCAAAATTGCCTTCATGGAAAGAAACTCGAGCAAGTAATATTCATCGGTGAAAGGGTTAGACATTTTAAAGTTTTTAATCGATTCATCGGACACTTGTATCGGTTTGATAATATAGAATAAAGATGGGGAGGAAATAAATTCAAACTCAAGAGATGAGTCATCATCGTTTGAAGGTTGAGATTCGGAGGAAATAAGATCATTTTCAATAAAATATTATTCTTTGGGGACCAAAGACAAAATCATTTCATTGCAAATGGATACTACATCCATTTATTCCTCATTTTCAATCTCTATTATACTATGGGCTAAGTGAAGAATGGTTTGTTACAAAGTAGAAAAAAATTATCATTTGGTTCAAAACATTCCTCGACTTCAATAGTCTCGAAAGAAAAACGATCGTTGAATTCGAATAATGCATCCAACTCTTGCTCCCAACAACGATTTTCTTCCCCATAAAGGTTTTCAAAATTTTCATTTTCAAGAATGCGCAATCCCTCGGGCAAAGTCATAGGTGGAGGCATCGATTCTTGATAATGAAAAGTTTGGCAACTATCCTCGGAACAACTATCAAAATCATTATTATAAGAATTTTGAAAGCTAATGCAATTCGTTTCAAAATTATATTCATAATAATTTTGAGGCCCAATATCGGAATAATTATTCTCAAAATTCCTGTAATCAACAACTTGATATTGGTAATACTCACCCAAAGTCATTTTAGATGTTTCAATTTTTAGGCTTGTGAGTTTTGACCAGAAGTCAGAGGTTTGGAGGGATTTTAAGAATTGTCACTACGATTATTGAATACATTAGAATAAGACATGCTTACCCCGAAAAAGGCTTAAGATGGAAAATTTCATGAAGTGATGTGCGCCCAAAAAATTCAAGCGTTTCTTGATGCTCAAATGTAGAAGTCCCACGAAAATTGTTAACATAAAAATACAAATAGAAAGAAAAATACTACGAAATACTAAATCAATTAAATTCTAAAACAAATAAATCCCCGACAACGATGTCATTTTGATCGAGGGCGGAAAGTAGCGCATTGTCAGTACGCCAGTCGTTGAGTTCGTTTCGCCGCCTCAATACAAAAACCTAAACTATGACTACACTCTTTTAAGGGAGTATAGCGGCCAATCCGGGCATCGAATCCACAAAGAAATGTTACCAAACTTTAATTAGGTTAATAATTCATGAATAAAAGTGTAAAAGATAATTGTAACAAAATAAAAGATAATGCTAGGCGTGTGTTTAAAATACGATTACAAAAAGGAATAAAAATAATAAATTGCGACTAATACCCCTCACCTTGGATTAATTAGTATAATTGGTTTATATGGGAAGACGAGTTTATCAAGATTGAATCTCATTTCAACAATTAATTAAATCAAGAGTTGTCACTCCCTAAATCATCATAAAAGTCTACTGTGATTTTGGCGTTAACAAATACCACAAAATTACCCACACAAGGCCGTAAATTCGGCACATACATGATATATACCGTTAAATCATCTAGGCATAAAATCAAGAACAGTGCAATCGAATTAAACTCATAAACTCCATCACCAAAATAAAGCAATCCATTAACCAAAGGTGAGTTCAATCAATCACAACCTAAACTAAATTAGCTAAAAAAACATGTTAAATGGCATTAATTAAATGAAATCAAGTAAAGAAAAGCAATTAAATCTAGGTTACAAAGTAAGTAAACAAATAACAAAGAAAGAAAAATAACAATGGAAGCTTGGATTAAAGAAGAAGATGATGAATAGTGACTTATAAACCCATTTAGGTGAAACCTTATGAGAGAGAGAAGCAAAACCCAAAATTCTCTCCAAAAACCTTCTTCCTCTAACCTAACTAGTAAAAAGATGATAAAAGAATATAATGAAAGATATCTTCAAATACCCAAAACCCACTTATGTAGTAAGTGGTAAAAAAATAAAGATAAAAGAAAAGAAAATGATTTGTCCTAAGTGGTTTTGGTGTTGTCCTTCCTCCACGAGAAATTCCGTAACTTCTTCGTTATTGATCAAAATCGCGCACCGTCAGCGGCCACACGAAGATGACTTAGAGGGCTTCAACTTTCGTGAAGACATTGGCCTAGAAACCCAAATTGAGAAATTACTAAGTTGCCCCTGTACGTTCGATTGTTGACGCAACTTCCTCAGAGCGCTACTGAACTTCACACTAAGCACCGTAATACCTAAAAAAACTCAATTATACCTCGTAAAATATGTAAACATATAAAATAGAGTTTTTCTTGTTAACAAGCATAAATATAGAAATTAAGGTACCCGATGAGGCTAAAATGCATAAGTAAAGAAAGTGAATATATGCAATATTCGAGCCGAATCACATCTTTGCTAAGGCTAGTCAATGTACTTATAGGGGTCTGTGAGTGCTTAGCGGAGTCTAAACCAAACTTATTCACTAGGTCCCTAGCATATTTGGATTGAGATATGAATATTCCATCATCAAGCCAATGCACCTAAAGACCTAAGAAGAATATAAGCTCACCAACCATGCTCATCTCAAACTCACTCTCCATCGCCTCCTCAAAAGTGTGATCATGTCGGGAAGACGTGGATCCAGATACTATGCCGTCCGCATAGACTTAGGTAACTAATATATCAACACTCTCACTCCTCACAAATAATGTCTTATCCACTACCCGTCTCTTGAAGCCAGGAGCTAAGAGATAAAAAATGAGCCTCTCGTACCAAGCACAGGGTGCTTGCTTCAAACGATACAAGGCCTTCTTAAGATAATTAAAGTGTTTTGAGTGCTTTGGGTCTTTAAACCCCTTTGGTTGTTCTGCGTACACTTTCTCCTGTAGAATGTCATTAAGGAAGAAACTCTTGACATCTACTTGATATAACTTGATGCGTAGATGACATGCTATGGCGAGTAGTAACGGACAGACTCAAGACTAGAAATATAAGCAAATGTGTTATTAAAGTCTACACCCTCAATCTGTGTGTAGCCACGAGCGACCAACCTATCCTTATTGTGAACTATGGTATAATTCTCATATATCTTATTTTTATATATCCATTTGGTAACCATTACATTAGTCTCACTAGGTTGGGGGATTTACTCACATACATCATTATTGTGAAATTGAAGAAACTCATCTTACATAACGGATATCTAATGTTCATTATTTAGTGTTTATTTCACATTATTGGTCTCAACTAAGGAGGTGTAGAAAAGGTAGCTAACTACATTCTCGAGTTGAGCGCCAGTCTTAACACCTAGTGTAGGATCACCAAGTATAGTGAAGGGTCATGACTCTTTCAAACCCAAGAAGGTGCATCCTCTAAATAAAAAGTGGGGACCACCGGGGTAGTACGAGGAACAATGGGATTGTTACTAAGGGTGCAGCGTCCTTACACTCAAGGCTAGGGTCAATAGACACCAGCGGTTCGTCATCTCTAATCGTGATGTTTATTGACTCCGCGACCTTAGGACTTACATCGTTAAACGCCCTATAAGTCCTATTCGATGATGAATAACCTAAAAATATCCCTTCGTCGCTCTGGGAGTCAAACTTTCCTAAGTGCTCTCTATCTCTCAAATGTAGCAAGGAACCCCAAAGACACGAAAATATGATAAATATAGGTGTTTTCCCTGTCCACAACTCATATGACGCGTGTAACGTTTGTGGATGAAGATATGCCCTCTTCTCATTGCCTATGCCCCAAAATATCTAGGCACGTTTATCCCAAGAAGCATGTATTTAGTCATCTCTTGAATCGTCTAGTTATTCATCTCAAATATACCATTTTATTAAGGAGTACTAACGAATGAAAACTCGTGTTTTATGCCCACTCCATCATAATAGTTATTCATTCTGAATTTATTATATTCAGTGTCGTTGTTACTATACATTTAAATAATAGTGATATCGTGTTAGTTTTGTAGGACACGACACTCGGTTGTTAAGAACTCAACTGCATCAAACTTTTCTATAAGAAATCCCATGACAGAGTATCTCAAAAAGTCATCGACCATCACGAGAATATATCTCTTACCAACTGTGATCTCCACATGATTAGTACCCATAAGAAATATCCATATGTATCAACTCCAACACACGTGAAGTGGTAATGGTATTAAATTTCTGATGGGGACTTCGAATTATTTTCCTTATTATTAAGGACCACAAACTAAGGAGGTTGGTTTCCCAAGCGATGGTAAGCAACACACTATGTCTTTCCTCACCAATCTCACAAGATTTCTAAAATTCACATGACATAATCATTGATGTCAAATGTCTATATAAGAGACCATGGTATTATTTCACATAAAAGAGGATTTAGAATGATCCCATAGCAGTTATCGTAGGTCCTCGCTCCTTGAAGTAATAGTTCACCAGATTGATCATATACGCTACACTCAGACCAATCAAACTTTATCCCAAATTTTGCTTCGCAAAGTTGGCTTATGTTAATCAAGCTCGCTCTCAAACCTTCGACGTATGACAGACTATCTAGTTTAGGAAATTCGGGTATCTCAACACAACCACATCCTATAATACTAGACCTACTCCCATCTACAAAGGTTACTTTCCCCTCCTTGTGATTTATAAGGTCGGTAAAATACGAATCACCACCACTCATGTGCCTAGAGTACCCACTATCAAAATATCATTGGGAAGTATTTTGAACCTTGAGAGCAATATGAATAATAAGGGCTTTGTCGTATTTCTTGAGTACCCAAATGGTAACCTTTTGTTTACCCTTATCATTGATGGATCTAGTCGTAGCGTTAAAAGCATTCTCAAAAGGCATAGACATCCTTTGAAACTATTTCATTAAGCTTTACGAAGTCGCAAGTAGGAACTCAGCTTGCTCTCTAAGATTAGTAAAGTCTCTATAGCGACGTGCGAGAGCATATGTACGTTGAGTTCTCCCTAACATGTAGCAAAATTCCTTACTTTTATAATAGGTGCAAATATAGGCTTGTTTAGGTCTACCTTGGTTAGCACTTTTAGATTGAACTCTCTTTTGTGGTTTAGGTCGAGGCCCAAAGAATATACTCGAAATTTAGGAACTGGTTCTGACGCGACATAAGAAGTTGATATATCGTTGTAACCTATTCCTCGCCTCTCCCTAAATCCTAAAAGATGACCGAGGAACATCTGTATAACCTTCTTTGATGTATCCTCTATAGTAACCTTGACCTCAGGGGCATGATCGAGATCTTTCTCGAGTTGAGATATAAGGGCTTTAAATTTCTCATGAGTTTCCAATGAAGCTTGAAGATATCTCGTAAGACTAGCTACTTTGCTGGTCAAGTCACCATTTTTCCTCCTCACTAAAATAACTCTCTCTCCCTAATGAACTCTCACCTATGGATGGCAATTTAATTCGACCCGTAAGAGCCCCGCCCCGCCCCTAATGGGGCGGGTTTTGAAACTCGATTAATAAACTAGGAGCGGGTATGGAGTTTAAAAAAAATGTTTATTAAATGGGTCGGGTTAGGAGTTAGCTCCAATAAACCCGCCCTGCCCCGTTTATCTTATACCAATATATAAATACCATTTATAGTTATATTAATTACGAGTAAACCATACATATATATACCCTTTAAGAAACTCTAAAACAAAAAAAAACTCGTAGTTCTCCTCTAGTTTCAGACGACCCTAAAAAAGACCTAAGCTCTCCTCTCCTCTCCTTTCAGACGGCCATAGTTATCCTTGTCGAAACTCGATAATTTCAGACGCTATTTTCATCTGTTTGTTTGTAATTTCAGACTTTGGTTCATCTTTTTTATATGACTTTAGTTCATCTTTTTTTTATATTTTTTAATAATTCGAAACACCATTCCGGCTCCGAAACACCACTCCGGCTGAGGTAATACCCAATCCATCTTTTTTAGTTTATAGTTCTTAGATTTTATTAGTTTTATTGTTCTTAGATTTGTTTTTATAGTTCTTAGATCGGTTTGGCCATGGATTTTAAACTCTGGATTCGACCATAGTACCAATATGATGTACTATTTTTTCTGTTATATTTATTTGGATTCATTATAATATTTTTTTGTTATTGGTTCAAGAGACTGTGTAGATCCATAAATGTTGAATTATAGATGCTGAAAATTTGTCAAATGTTGATTTTTTTGGTTTTTAATGCTGATTTTTTTGAAATTTTAAAAAATACAATACACTTCTCTACTACTGGTTGTTGTTGGGTTTGTTGGTTTTTAATGCTAAATTATAGATGTTGATTTGTTTTCGTATTATTAAAACAAAACGGGGCGGAGTAATATAAACGGGGCGATTTGTGACCCGCGAAAGTTAAATGGGCGGGGAGGGTTCGGATTTATACAAAAAATATTTAAATGGGTTCAGGGCTCCTACAAGTAAACCCGTCACGGGTCACGGGGCGGGGCGGGTTAGGATTTTTGAAAACCCACCCCAAACCCGACCCGTTGCCATTCTCACAGAGGACTCCCTATCTCTTGACTTTCTCATCTCCTACTCTAACGATAAAACCCTAAGGGCCAAACTTTCATTTTGCTTTTTCATTTTAAGGGAATCGACATAAAGCTCACGTAATCATATTGAAGGTAACTCTCTGTAATGCCCCTACTTGGATTTAAGGGTTACCCGTGGTCAACGCGGTCAGACCCAAGCGCAAGGTGTGAAGTGTAATGAAACAACCTACATAATATTGCTACTTCAGTTTTATTTAATTAACATTTTCCCTGTTTAACATGCGATTTCCATTTCAAATCAAGCTACGTGAGGGAACCTTAGTAAGCGTTCCCGAAATCCAAGTACACAGAGCTACTAACGTAAAATAAAAGAATACTTAATTGTGCAACGCTCTCAAAATATGAAACCGTACCCAACATGCTGTAATAAATATGAGAGAACGAGTCGAATGCCCGGTGGGAAAAATACAAGAATGCAGTATAAAATTGAATGGCAGAAAGAAGACCTTAACAAATTATATCTAAGTGCACATGCAACTATCGTATGTATATATATATTTATATGGATGAAATTATTTTTATTCCAACAATGTTATTTGCCCCGATTAATTAACCTTAATCTTGTAAAAGAAATTCCTTTTACTTGATTTGACCTTTAATATCTAATTTAACACACCCGGTTAAATACTTAAAATAAATACGCTTTGTTTAAGTAAAATCATTCCCTTTTTCGAAATTACCCCTTTATTAATACCAATTCACGTTAGTACTTTTTTTAAATCATCCTTTCAACACACGCAAACACTGTATTGAAAAATACTTATTTTCCTTTGAAAATCTTTCATAAACACACAATTGTATTAGTTATGGGTTAAACCTCTCTAGATTATTTAACTAACCATTTAATCCCTTTACCATTCCTTTACCTTATGAACATTAATTAATTTTCACATTTCTTGTCCACTTTATCCTTTATCGGAACATTTATTAATTCATTCAAGTTAGGTTGTATTTTCATATATTCACCACACAACCCATTTCCTGCTGTGTTCCAATTTCATTATCTTTTTCTCGGAATCTTCCACTATCCACATACTTTAACGGGCTCCACACCGTCAGTTATGCTACCATATGCTCTGATAGTGATTTTAGTTCTTTTATCCCTGAGTTTTGCGCCCTATTTAATTATCCCAGCATCATCCAAGTTCTTATTAATGTGTTTTAACATTTTACAAATGTCCACTGTATTCCACTTTTCCCCTTTCCGGTCGAAGCCAAAACCCGGGATTTCACCCAAACTTATGTTATACTTTAAAAATCATCATTTCGTATCCTTTTTTACTCTAACATCCATTTTATCCAAAAATTACGTTCATTTATGACCTTTTATGCAACACCTTTTCCAGCATTTTTATTTAATAAAAATGTTCCACTTTACGTAACATTACCACTTTACTCGTTTGTTTCCAAACTTGTCCTTTTCTCTAGGGGTGGCGATTTTGGGAATGAAACGATAACACGACATGAAACTAAATTAAGTTGACACGAAATTAACACGATCTTTCGTGTTCGGGTCGTTTACGAGTCTGGGTTTTTGGACCCACTAACGAGTCGTGTCGTGTCGTGTTCGTGTCCAAATTCTGTCACGAAAATAACCCGATAAGAACACGATAGTGACCCAATTAAGGACGCAATATAAATCCTATATAGACCCACTATCGACCTTCATTTAGACCCACTATCAACCCACTATTTAGACTCACTATTTATTTGATTCCTCCCCAACTGGTCTAATCGTGTCCAATCATGTCGTGTTGGGTCGGATTTAATCGTGTCCAATCGAATCCTATTTACTTATCGCATCGTGTCGTGTTTTTAACGTGTCGTGTTCGGATTAAGGAAAAAATATGCTATTGTGTAGTATCGTGTTCAAGTCCATTGGATTCTTATCGTGTCGGGTCAGGTTGTGTGAAAAAATGACACGTTGACCCATTCTTCCACCCCTACTTTTCTCCATTTTCATAAGTGTTATTTCTCTAAACACTCTTAAGTTACACACACTAACTTACTAAGTTTTAAGTCATTAACACTTATATAGAATTTTGGAATAACATTCCTTTCAAGTTGGAAACATCTTTATTTCATTAATTTCTTTTCCAATAAATCATGGAATATATAAGACTACTTCATAAGAAAAATACCATTTTATTTATTAATTCATGTAGTCTTAAAATCATACACTCATCACCTTTTCAACACCTTTTTCACACACTTTCAGGACTGAAATTTCTAATTTCTTTGTTTCATGTTTAAACCCAATAAACTCTCATTAAACTTGTTTATACGTTCAACCTCAAATACTTCAAGTTTATATGCACTAGAAGATGAATTTTAAGTCCAGAGATCATATCAAATGGGTCAAACACGTGGTTTACTCTAAAAATTTCATAATACTTGCAAAATTACATTTTTCAAGACTAAAGGACATTTTTATTCCATAAAACTTCACCAAATATCCAATTTTAATAAAATCTTAATTTTTGCAAGGAACTTTAAAACATAGTTCACCCAAGATATTTTTAGCAAGATAAGTATCATTTTCAAACATTTTATTCCATAAAATGTTTAACACCAAACTTCATAAATACACCATTTGTTCAATATTTTTGAATCATAATATTTTTCACAAACCTTTGAAACCATTTATACCCAAACTTTAAGAAATTATCTTCTCACTCATGTATGCATCCTAGTTTAACAATTCTAGATACGAGATTACTAATATACAAAATAGAGTCTTAAACTAAGAGTATAATTTTTTTTCACCTCAAATGAAGCTCCATTAATGGTAGGATGAAATGTATAAGAATATGGCAACCTCCCAACTCCTAAGGTGGCCTTCGAGAGGTTGTCTAACTCCACCCAATTTATCTCCATGAAAGTTCCATTAAAACCCCCCATCAAGCTCCATGATTTCTCCCATATTCATCTTCTCCAAAAACCCCCCAATAACACCTCCAAATTCGTATCTTTACCCAATAATGGAGGAAATAGGTGTATAGGGCCTAAACGTGGTGGACTACATGTAAAATATGGTAGCACAAGGTAGGGATATAGCGGTGTAGGATGAATGGTGGTGGTAGGAGAGGGGAAGCTCTTCAAGCGATAAAGAGAGAGAAGATAAATCTAAAAATGGTGGAAGACACACCCTCCCCACTCTCTCTCTTTTTCCAAGGCCCAAATAATCCCAAACAAAGCCTTATAAAACCACCCTAAGAACTAAAATTCCATTTTTATCCAATTTGGCTTCACCAAAACTCGACGTGCCATCTATCCAATGACCCAAAATGCGACATCACGCAAGGGAAACCCGATTTAAAATTTATGGGCAACCTCGTTCGAACGAAAATGGGCCTCGTTCGAATGAGAAATGGGCTTCGTTCGAACGACCTTCTAACGAATTCAGATAATGGCACCTCGTTCGATCCTTATTCGATCTCCATTTCGAACGACCTTGACTTTGTGTTCGAACCACCTGTCTTAATTCGAACGAAACAACAATTTTGTACGATCGAACAACCCTTGACTTGTTCGAACCATAATTTACAATATTTTTAATTTTAACCCAAAAACTTTCAACAATTATCATAAAGACTCCAAAACAGTCAAATACAGATATAAACCAATTATAACAATCCAAATCCCAAGGCTTTCATATTATTACAATTCATGCGGGGGAAATGATAAAATATTGGGCACGGGTATTACATTATCTCCCTCAATCAATACGTCATCTCCCTCATTCTTTCTGGAATGACTAGACACATAGTCGAGGTCATCATGTTTAACAAATTCCTCATCAATGTGAGGTGTACTCGATGTACTAACGTAAATGGCCATGAACGTGGTGAACTTACGTCCATACGGTAATTCACCTCCGGAATCTACCGATTCGACATTGCAATCATTAAATGTGGCATTGAAGGAAGCTTTGCCTTTGCTTTGGATATTTAATCTCGTAGCACACTCGTGAGATTTGTTATCTTTACCCTCACACCCATAAAATCTTCTCTCCTCATCTTTCGTAAGATACTCTTCTCTTACTTTTTCAAAATTTTTCTTGCCCAATTTAAACTTTTTATCTTTCTCATAAACTTTTGTTTTCTTTGGAAGCATTTTCTTTTCTTAGCTTGAGATTTTTTTTTGAATTTTTTTGCCAAAAGGGGCGAGATCATCGAAGTCAAAACCATATTCGGAGCCAGAAAAGACCTCCTCTTTCTTTTTAGTTTGGGACTTTAAAGCAGTCCCATTTGTGCTCTAGTTTAACAGCTTTGGGAAACATGTCGATATCATAAGTTTTAAGATCTCCTATGAGTTCTTCTAACCTAAGTGTATAAAAAATCCCAACGAATTAAGGATAGTAACCTTAGGAATAAAGCAGGATGGAAGGGATCATAATATCTTTTTCACAATGCGCGTCTCATAAAGTCTCTCGCCCAAATTATAACTAGAGTTAATGATATCAAATAATCGTAAATAAAATTCATCAAATGATTCAGACTCTAACATAGTAATTGATTCAATTTGTGTGGTGATATTTTTAAGATTATAAGCTTTCATAGCGTTGGTACCCTCGTGAGTGAGTTGGAGGGTATCCCATGCTTCCTTAAACGTGGTGCACGTCACAATGCAGCAGAATTCGTCAGGGGTGACAACTCTAGAAATGACACTTAAATCGATGAGTTAAAATTATGCCATTTTAGTTCATTCCCCATGCAAGTGGTGATGAGTTTAGGACCTATGACATTGACAATGGTCACAGTGTAACACCCCGTATTTCTGTGAATGTAATATTTAATTAATTCAGGAAATTTTAAATTACTTGTGTGTCGTAATTTAATTAAATTAATTATGGTAATATTTATTTAACTATTAATCGGAGAGTGAATGGTTGATATTTAGGGAAATTAAATTACTAAGTGAATAGTAATAATTTATTTGCGTTATAACGTGTATTAGTGATGTGGCATTTATTTATCTCAATCGGGAGTCGGTATAGACTAATTTGGGTGTGAAATAAGAATTTTTATAAATTAATTCGGATGTCGATTTTGAGTGCACGGTTGAGTTCGGATGGGACGAGATAGTCAAAAAAGTGTACCCGATGGTAGTAAACGGGTCACGGGGAATTTTTAGGCATAACCGGACCCACACGGGGCGATTCGGGTCACTTGGGCTTGGCCCATTAGGCTAAAAACGGGATTAGTTTTTTAAGACCTAAATCTAAGAGTGGGGAACGACAGAGAAACATAAACCTAAATCTAAGAATTTGAGGAGAAAGTGAGAGGGAGCAGTTAGAGCCAATTTGGGGATCTTTTGGAGATAAAACAAGGAACGGATTGGGTGCTCATCATCAAGCTTGCCTCTACACCAATGGATCAGACCCAACGAACCCCAAAAGGCAAGTCGTTAACTTGCTGTGATGTTTATTTATGATATTTAATTCATATTTTTGTGATGTGTAAATCAAAATTCATTTTGGGTGTAAAAGGGTACAAAAAAATAGGTTTTTGTATATACAACACTTGAATGAAATTAATGTGGGAATTCATTATGTTACATAGTTCTGAGATAATTTATTCAGATGTGAAAACCCAATAGAAATTTATGAATGAATTTGGGATAAACAGATGAAATTGGGACTGAACGAGTAAAGACCCGAAAATTCCCCAAATTCAGAAAAATAGAGATTTGTGAAATTTAATTTGTGTTTAAGGTTCTAGGGGATGTCCTAATTACGTTCCCATATGATTAAAATGTTGTGTATGCTTGAGATGAACCATAGACGAGTTTGGAGATTAGAGAAATTCGTTAATGGCAGCAACAGGAAGTCGGAGAAGATGAAAACCTGTTCGATCGATCGATGGCCGAAATTTTTTGACAGTTTGGCCGTGGGAGTTTTAGGTGGGATTTTATTTTAATTACCACCAAGTCTAATTAAGGGAGAAAATTTAATTAGGGAGGTTAATATCCTCACAATTATAGGGGAATATAATTGGGAGTGGTGGGGTAATTAAGTCTAACACTTACGTATGAATTTTGAGAATAAATTCTAAAAAATAAAATAACGAATTGGGTGAATAAGTTCGGGTATAGTAATAGGGCGACACTACTCGCTTAAATCAATTATGGATGAAAACTAATTAATTCGGAGTCGGGGATTATACTCGGGTATTATATTAATTTCGGGCCACGAGAGCGAGTCGAGTATTTTGGTTGGGTGACACCAAAAAAATAATTTAATTAATTAATGTGTAAATTAATTAATAATCAGAGTTGGACAATAAACTCGAGATACTAAGTATAGGCTAGTATTACGGACTCAGTACACGATAAAGCCGGGATATTTTATATTTATATATATACGATGTGTGATAGTATATATATGGTGTGTGCTTATAAATATCAGTAATTAGATATTATTAAATACGCTCTAGTGCTATTAAAGGAGGTTGCGCGAAGTGGATAAATCCCCTAGATTGAGGAGTAGGGCGAGTATATCCCCATGTTACAGCATCCGTTATATGGGTGAGGGGTTTATCCCACTTTCAGGTAAGGAATATGACCGCCTCCATTATGTTTACATATTTGGCCAAGTTAGTGAGCGATTCTGACTGGGGGTAACTAGGTCATACGAGTATACCTAGTGTGATAGCACTTTAGAGAATACATCTAGTGAGTTATTACTCGGGAGGATGGGTTATATTTATATTCAACATATGTGCGAATGTTGTAATATGGTTCTACGAATATAATGGGATAAATAGTTATATACGGGTCATTAAATACATGAAGTGAGTTGTATTAATTATATATGGATAATATTCACATTCAACATGTGTGGTTGTTGTAAGATAACTGTACGTACATAATGGGGTGAGTAATTATATAAGGGAAATTTAAATACATGGAGAAAAGTGTATTAATTATATAACTAGTGAATGCTATATAGCTTTCAAGGAAAGATGATTAACTAAGTTAAGGTGATAAATAGCTAATAAGTCATGCATTAAAATACTCGGGATTGAGTAGGGCGGTTCACAAGAGTTATATCAAGTATCCGGTTTCGGGTAGAGGACTAGGTGGGATATGAAGAAGGCGTTAGGTGTGCACATTAGTTGAGGGGTGAGTCTGTCCTCAAGGGAGTGCGACACTAACTAAAATATAAAACGCATTCATGCGTATTTTATTACTGCAAGTTAATCATTTGCTAAATATTTTCAGAATGTTTTGGGTTCTAACCCTTGCTATAAATTATTTTCAAAACCTTTTAGGTGTCCAGCCACAGGGACGCCAGGCTTGATTCATTCCAGGGATTCGCTGCTGCAACATATATGGATGTTGCAGGATTTGGACAGGCGCGTCTATTCCTTCTATTCCTAGTATAGGGATTTTCTATCAGATATTCGAGCATGTTGCTCACGGTTTTATTTAGTATTTATTTCAGATACCTTGAGATTTATTGTTATCTGTCTTTACTTTCGTGTTGGATTTTTGTCGATTGTTTATTTGGCTAGATTCTTATTTATATGTGATGGTTGTATTCAATTAGCTTGTGATTGTTAATTATTTATTTCTGCATGAGTATTTCATTGAGTTAATGAAAGATAAAACTTGACACCAGTCTAATTTCACTTAGGTGGTTAGTGATTAAAAATTTTCGACAGTGATGCTAAGAATGAACCAACTGAGAAACCTGTTATAATTTAATTTAGGACTGATCACCCGGGGTTTAATTAGGTGGGGTGTCACAACAGTGGATGATGTCCACCCTCTTTCATAAACCAGCCAGGTACGCTTGTCGATCGCTTTCAAAGCCGACCTCATTTCAGCTTTTCAATAAGCATAATTAGACTCATCGAAAACATATAGCCTGTTATATAAATTATCCACCCAAATTTTTAAAAGATCACACAAAATCTTAGTGTAACTTGCTCTGATACAAATTTGTGATAGCGAGTTCGTATAGATATTCCATATATTAGGTTACACAGAGACGATTCAATTTTTAATCCAAATTTTATATTGACTAGATTAAGAGGTGAATGCAAATAAAGTCAATAATAAATATATTCAAGTCAAGCAATCAAACCAATACACGCGAAGAAGAATATGAGAAAATTTCCCTTTAGGACAAAATCTAGATTATTTCAGCATTGTATCAAAAATTTTCAGACTCGTTTGCTTACAGAAAACTTAATATAATGCATAGTTCTTCAATTTTTCTATAGATACGGCGTAGTCCATCATCGTCCATAGAAAGCATTCTTCCCTTGATATCCACCAATCAATATCCGAATGTGTTATCCTTTTTTATTTGGTGGTAGAGCCTCGACTCCACAAATCAGCAGTAGAGAAAACTCAATAAGTGTTTGATGTAGACTTTGGAATCTTCGGTTTGACAAAACTCAACAAATCATAGAAGGGATGTATGATTTGGAAAAAATAATTGTTTTAAAGAAACACAAAGATGGAAACTTTTGGCACATGTATTGCAAAAGATTTTCGCTTAAAGTTCTGTGTAAAATAGGTCAAAATAATTTTTTTCATAGAAAAACACGATTTTCAGGAGGCAGATTTATTTTAATGAAAATGGACTCTCATTTGAACGAAACACACTAGGTTCATTCTAACGAGGTCAAGCTCGTTCGAATGACAAGCCTATCTCATTTGATCATTTTTCCAACGAGAATGATTTGGTTAAATATATCCCATTTCATTAGATGCTCGTTCAAAACCTTCATAATGAAACGGATATTTTGTTCTAATGAGATTAAAAGCAAAAAAAATATTTTTTGTTTTATAAAAAATGCATCAAGAAAAAACAAATATCCCATAGTATAATTTGATTGAGGAATCAAAACCACAAGTTTGTATACCCAAACAAAGAGTTCATGGCAGCTTGAATCTCGGACATGATGATTGGTTGCTCACATGTCTTCAAATGATCGTAGAGGCAAAATAGGATGCAGTCTTTGGTTTGTGATGACAGTTTGTAACGGGATGCACCAAACTTCCTAATTTGTGAGCAATTATAAAATCTCTCACTTACAAAGAGAATGTGTAGTTATTTATTGTATCCCAAAGTTAGTTAAATCTTTATTCTTCGTAGACTTGTTGTTTACGTTGTTGTTCTCAGTTGTTGCTAATTATGATGTATATGTTGAGCATGCGTGATCACCTTCTTATTTATATTTAGTTTCTGTTGTGTTGGATTTGAATTGGTTCTTTCTTTATTTGGTGATTTATTTTGTTGAGACAATAGTATTGTCAGTATTGGCTTTTATTACTGCCGTAGTTATGGTATCAGAGGTGTATGGATTTTATCATGGTTGAATTAAGTTGTTACAATTATGCTTTAGTTTTATTTTTGGTCATACTTAAAATGATATTCAATTGTTGCGGAATCTTGTATTATTTATTTTAGACTGATCAATGTAGTTTATATTTTAAGGGTTACCACATTCATGCATAATCACTTTTTTCATAATGAGATCACGATTTCGAGATATCGCTCGTATTTTATCTTTTTAGGATAATACGTACCACATATTCCATGATGAGGATACATTGACTCCACTTCACACACACATACACACACACACACACACACACACACATGAACATACTCACCTTTGTTCGATAATTGCTCATTTTACTCATCAACACGTTTATCATAGATACACACATCCATGCACTCATGCATAGAGGAAAAGTATGACATAGTACAAAGCCCATCCAACTGACAACAGAAATAAACTCCAACTTTTATAAAAGTCCTAATAACATAATATCCAACTCGGAATAAAAGTACATCTAATACGATCTCTGGCTCTGGAAAATCTGAAATAAATATAATTGACAAACTAAAATATAAATAAATATAGGAATGTAAACAAGCTATACTGCTCGACACCTACATACTAGGAATGATGACTAAAATGTCGTTAGAGATACTCCTTCAATGTACAACCCAAGTTTGAGCAGCATCAACGACCTAAGAACGAACTATACTTAGGTCTTTTTTTATCCCGATCCTACTGATGACGTACCATTATTCTCTCGGGGGTAAATGTAGGGTTCTTCATATAGCCTTGGGTACAGAGTTTATACGATAAATGATAAGGTGTAGTGATATCTCTTATTATTGCTTAGAAGTTATAGTTTTGTGATGACCTATAACTATACCTAGTATGCACGAATGACCACCGAATGCATTAGTGACAGTTATTCACATATTTTTAAAAAATTGCATTAATTTTTATAAAACTGTATTGTTTTACTATTTAAAAACATATTATTTAAAAAACGGTATTATTAAAGAATAATTTTTTTTAATGTTTATTTTATAAAAGAGCTATTTAAAGAAGTAAAAAATAATATTTTTTTATAAAAAAATAAAAAAAAAATATTGAAAAACAAAACAACATATTTTTGAAATACAGTTTTAGAACAAAATACATTTTTTATGTTTTTTTTGGGAATACACATGATAAGTTGTTGCTTATATAATAATTTTTATGTTTTTAACGTATTTAAAAAAATACCATTTTTACAAAAATAAAAGCACTATTTTTTTAAAATACAATTTTTATAAAAATGCAGTTTTATGTTGTTTAAAAGCCATATTAAAAATACATTTTAAACATCTATTTTTATAAAAAAAATAATTTTTTTATATATGAAATACATCTTTTTACAAAAAATATATTTTTTATGTTTTTACTTTTTTTCTTCTATATTTTTCTTTATTTTTTACTTTATTATTTTTAAAATATTTTTTATGCAAATCTATTTTTTTATATTTGTACATTTTTCTATATTTGTATGTTTTATTTATATATTTTGTTTATTTTTTCTATGTGTGTATATATATATATATATATAATTATGTTTTTCTTTATTTTTTTAAATACAATTTTTTTTATAAAAATATTTTTTTTTTCCTATAAACTTTGGATTTTTTTTTTCTTTTTAAAAATACATTTTTTCATATAAATATGCAGATTTTTAAAAAACTATCGCAAATTTTTTCGGGGAAAATGGGTTTGATTTTAAGGGAAATATTTTTTTAGTCATGTGGGTGATGTGGAGTCAAAATGAAAACGTGGAGTCAAAATGGGTCTTCGTTGGAGTCAAAGTGGTTGAGTTAGTTAATTCTGTTAGTTTCTTTAATGAAGTGTAACGGTTTGACCAACTCTAATAAAAAAGTGAAGTTGAGAGTTAACATTCAAAAAATTGAAACTAAAAGACCGAAGTATAAAATCACCCGAACATAAAGGTCAAATTTGTATTTAACCATTTTTTGGCCTTTAGTCCCATTGTCAATTTTGCAATTGTTAGCCATCATATATGTAATTATAATTATAACTACTTTCGTAACTTCTCATAATCGCCTTTAATATCCCTTCGTCATTATTCTTAAAAAATGACACATACGTCAGTACAACTTTATCTACGACTCAATAAAAACCATAACTAAAAATAAATGAGAACCACATGGTAATACCTGAGATTCCCCCCAAAGAATGGGTTTGATAAAAAGGAGCTTTAATTATTTTATTTTATTTTTAAAAATTTATTTATAGTCACTTTTATATTTTTATTTTTTAATTGTTGGTCTTATTATAATTACTATGAGATAAAGTGTTATTATCTACTAAAAAAGAGAGATACGGTTATAGAGTAATTATAAATAACTAGATTTTATCCCCGCGCGATGCGCGGACTGTTTGTAGAACTTCTTTTAACATGTATTTGTAATTTCTTAAAATGTCATGCTTACGGTCACGTAAACTAAATTTTTGAATGGCAGGTGTAAAAGATGAAAATCTACAAAGAAATTAAAAAATGAATTCACTCGAAAATTTGGTCAAACACTTTTGAATGAAATATATCTACATGTATATGAATTAAGAGGATGAAAGAATTAGAACAATACTTACGAAAAAACTTATACCCGTACATTGTATCTAGTTATAGATCATGTATAGCAAAGATTTTTCATTTGATCTTTTGAAAAAACCAAAAAAATAACATTAGGATTAATAAATATTTGAAGCAAGTATAAACTAATAGATATAGATTGTATATAGTTATTGATCATGTCTAGAGAATGAATTTTATTTTTTATACAACTTATTTCAACATCTTTCAAATTTAAATTATAATAAGACATCAATAAAAATTGTATAATCAAACTCAGTAATTAAGTGATCACAAAATATTTAAAACTTTAACTTAAATTTAGTTTATAAAACATATAAATTACTAAAAACTTATTATAGGATAAACAATCATTTTATAATTCAAGTAAATCTTATCACCTTACAACTATGCAAGAAATGGATAAATTCAAGTAAACCTTATCACCTTACAACCATTTCTTAACATGAAGCACCATTTTGCAAAGTCTTGTCTTCCATTCTAAGCAACATGTGTCATTTTTCTATTTTTAAATCTGAGCATCCGATCGTCATGTATGATAAAATAGGGTGTTAGTAAAAAAAATGTGTGGATAAAGAATGTCCCATAGAATTATTCATTCAGAAGAAGTCAATAAACATAATTTAAATCTGCCACACCACCCAATACACAAAAAAACTTCAAACCCAAATAAAATGACACCAAATGTTAAGTGAAGCATTTCATCAAACACTTAAGAGCATCATCCTATTTTGAGAATTGTCCATAAACCCATATCTTAAAATCTAATTCTTAGTTCAGAATATATGTTGTTACCATGGTGATAGACTGCCCAAATTCATAGCTTGATGAAAATGGCTCATATATGCGAATAACAATAAAAAAAGGCACAAACTTACATGAATATATTACATAAAAAGATATCATCCCATCTCCGGGAACGTAATCGAACCTGTTGATAGATCGAATACACAAAGTTAATGGTCAAGTAACAGAAAATATATGGAAAAATACCACGCCAAATATAGATGGAGAGAAATGGAAGAGATATTTATGTTGAATAATGTATATTTGTTGTGTTATAATATTTTTCTGCCACGTGGATCTATGGACCAAGACACCTCAATCGAAAAGATCAAGGGTGTTTATTTTATAATTTTCGTAACATTCGATTTTCTTCAACCGTAAAACGCATTTCATACCAATTCTAATAAGTAAAAAAGAAGCCCAATTAGGTATAATAGAAAAGTAACTATATCTATAGATTTACATACCCTAACAGGTACTTTGTCTCCGCTCATGTATAAAATGCAACAAATTCACAAATAACAATTCCCATTATGAGAAAGTTTAATTTAGTTTTACTATAACGTGTGTGAGCATGTGTTTTATTTTGTTCTTTCTTTACGTAAAAAATAAGGAAGCTTATATCTTAGGAAAAGCCGTTGTGTGCTGAAGTTTTGAGGAATGAGGCACCCTTGATGATCTCAAGCAAGGGCTTGTTTGTGAATTTGATGAGATCGTAGACCCAGGTTATGACCCCGCATATGGAACGCACCATGTATATCCATAGCCCCTGGGATGTGAAAACCAAAAGTTGGATGATATATTTAATGAGGAGGTAAAGAGATGGGAAGCATGGGAACCAAAGATAAGGTGGGTAGTAAAGAGAGTAAATGCAGTTACACAAGGTTGGCTAATAGAGAGATACTAAATGCATCCACTTGACAAAATTATGTTAGGCGACACCGTTTTTAAATTATAATATTAGATTTTGAATAATTATGAAATTTATTGTAATCTATTATATACCTCTAATACGGTAGATTAGAGGTATAAATAGGCATTAATGATGCAAAGTTATCACAGGGGGGTGCACGATAAATGAATGAATAATACAGATTGTAAGAAGAACCATCCCTTCTTTGAAGATCAAAAATCACGAAACTCTCTGCTTATATTGCTTCCCAACTGCCTCTTGGTAATCAATAAGAACCGTCCCTTCATGTTTTAAATAAGAATCGCCCTTTTTATCTATGGTTAATATAAATATAAAAATAAAAGGTCTAGAAAATGGGAGCCTACTCTCTCTCTCTCTCTATTTTGCACCGCCCCACTCTATCTGTTATCTATTATCTCTAACGTCCATCTTTTTCTCTCTCTCTCTGCAAGTGTAGATGACTGTTGTTTTTGTATTCTTTTTTTTTGTTTGTTTTTGCAGAAGGTCTGCTACTATTAGCAGCCTATTAAGATTAACCTCCTAATTCCTATTTTGATGTGCTGATTGTAGTTGTTGGCCCACCCACGCAAGGCAAAGGTAAGACCTTTCATCTCATATTTTTTTAATCTGTGAAAGTAACAACACTATTTTGTTGTGCTGAATAGTTTTTTAATCTATTTTTTTTGTTATTTAGCTAAAAATAACAAAACTATGAATAAATTATTAAAACTATTTTTTTTGTTATAAAAAACCACGAATACTTTTCATATCCTTATTAATTTGTGTTTTTATGTAATTATTTTTTTTGTTATGAGGTTCCTACTTTCTACATTAAGAAAGTAGATGAAATTGGAGAGGGAATAATAAAAGGCTCAAACCAGGTGACATTTTTCAATTTTTTTATATTCAATCAATTAAGATATTTCTAGAATAAATTATCTTTTAGATTCATTGTTAATTGCGTGTTCTGTTTTTATTTATAAACCTATAATTTTTAAAAAAATTATCGAAAAAAAAGCATCCGGTTCGGATATCAAAAATGAAAAAAAACTAAAAAGAATTGAAGAGGCGACACAATCTTTTAAGGGAGGGCTTGATAAATTTATTATTAAAGAGCAACAAAATATAAATTTTGTTAATGAAAATACAAGTCAATCCGAAGAATTAGAAAACAATGCAAATGACAAAAATGAAACTATCTTCATGAATTACTAGATAAACTTATTGTAAAAGTTTAATTAACAATTTCGAAGTAGAAATGCTAAAGGAACTATTTTTAATGAGTTTTTAGGTATTTAATACTTTTGTACAGTATTTTTTTGCAACGACCCTAAATTGAGTTTCGCACGGGGCACTCCGAATCTCAGGACCGACCCTGCGTATATGGTCATTAGAATATTACATTTTTTTCTAAAATAATCTACATATTTTAAATTTAAATGTTATAAATTTGCAGGAGCACAAGGACGCTTGGAGTGCTCAACAAATTTGTGTATTTCAATAAGCATTATGTTTTAGTTTTTATTAAGACAATAGATGTAAGGACATTTTTGTCCATTATCATTATGTATGTCGAACGTCGTTACACCGATGAAGAAACTCAAGATAAAATCTACGTCAATGGATTCGAATATCAAAAGCATCTTCAAACTTGGAATTTGGTTTCTGAATAACCGGACCGGTCCACCCCTTTTAAAAAACAAACCGATCCGCCTCAAGTCAGACAGATCTGCTATTGCTTCAAACCAGTAAACCCCGGATCGATTGCAAACCAAAGTGGCCCTGTTAAAAAAAGAATCGATCCGAGGTCGGGCCGATCCGCCTGAGATAAAATCGAACAGATCGTGTTGAGATTTTTTAGGCCCAGGTTTTCCTATTTAAACCAACTTCGGGGATTTGTTTTGTAAGACTTTCATAGACGATTTTAAGAGTCCTAAATACTCTAAGTCTTCACCTTTTTAATTCCCAAGACTCGTGTTTTGATTCACACAACTTCTCAAACCTTTGTGAATCACTTTGTAACCTAAGAACACAACCTTATGTTTGCTCAACCCTTATGGAGAATACCGTCCTTCTTCTTCATTGCTGCCCTCCTGGAAAGGGAAAGTTTCAGTTGCCGACTACAGAACCAACGCCCGCGAGTATTTCTGTGTCACTGTATTTTTACCATAATCCGTGTAACCATTCCTTACAATATTATAGTAAAAATAAAAGGTTTTTCCCCTTTGGGGGATTTTTCCTCACATTTGTGTGTTTGAATGTTCTTGCATGTTTTACATCTTCTTCAATCACACCTAGATGCATGTTTAGGGTTTAATTGGTTAAAACTGTGTTTAATTAAATAATATATCTATTTGAACGCACGCGCACTCTTTTCAAATTGGTATCAGAGCAGGTTACGCTAATCTATCGCGTATTCCTAATTTTCTGCAAATTTTTTCTAAGATATCAATTTTCTAAAAAATTGATTTTTGAAAACGAGTGTGTTCATAATGGAGAAGTTATATAATAAAATGCCAGTTTTGTCGGGACAAACTATGCATACTGGAAAGCCCGCATGAGATCTGCATTAAAAGCCATTGATGAACGTGTCTGGATTTTGGTTGAAAGAGGGTGGACACCTCCCTCCGTCACTCTTGAAAACGTGACTAATTTAAAACCTATTTCTACATGGACTGAAGAAGAATTTAAATGGTCATCTTTTAATTCTAAAGGTTTAAGTGCTATTTCTGGGTCTGTCACTCTTGATGAGTTTAAACGCATAATGACGTGCACCACGTCAAAAGAGGCATGGGATGTTTTGCAACTTACCCATGAAGGTACTAATGCTGTTAAAGAATCTAAACTGCAAAATTTAACAACTCAATTTGAAACAATCACCATGCTTGAATCTGAATATTTTGATAAATTTTATGCTAGATTGTCTGATATTGTTAACACTAGCTATAATCTTAATGAACACATTCCTAATGCTAGAGTTGTTAAAAAGATTCTTAGATCACTGCCTAAGCATTTTATCCCTAAAGTCATTGTGTTAAATTCTATGGGTAATTTAAATACGCTTAAATTAGAGGAACTTGTAGGAGACTTGCAAACGTATGAAATTGATATGTTTCCTAAATCTGTCAAGTCTAAAGATAAGGGAATTGCACTTAATTCGCAAGAGAAAAAAAGTGAGGGGTCGACAAGAAAGAGAGTTGAGTCATCTAGAAAGAGAGATATTGAAACGTCAGATTCTGAGTGTGATTTTGACTTAGATGATTTGGCCATTTTTGCTAAAAATTTCAAGAGAATTCTCAAATTCAAGAAAAATGGTAATTTTAAAGATAAAAAGAAGTTTGAGAAAAATAAGTCTGAAAAGAAAAATGAAAAAGTTTTTAAAGATCCTCCTAAGAAAGAAAGTGAGAGATGCTTTGAGTGCGACGATAGGGGTCATAGAGCCTTTGAGTGTGCCACACGTCTGAACAGAGAAAAGGGCAAAGTTGTCCTTAATACTACCCTTAGCGATGAAAGTGAGGTCGAGTCGGTGGACTCGGGAGATGAGTCACCGCATGAGTGTAACTTCACCGCATTCATGGCTAGTCATGTGAGTACTTTTAATGCTCCTCTGGACGATGAGGATGCTTCTCCACAGGGACCCCTCGACAGTGAGATCGATGTGAGTGAGGGGGAGGATGACACAAGTGAGAGCGAGAGTGATCTTCAACGCGCCTACGCCGAGCTTTATTCCGAGTCATTTAAAACTAAAAAGCGTAACAAAGCGTTAGTTCTTAGGATCACCGCTTTAGAGGATGATTTAAGAAAAGCGAGAGAGAGAGAGTCCTCCATATGCACTACCTTAAGAGAGAGGGAGTCTGCCTGTATTGAGAAAGAAAGTTTGTTTAGAGAGAGAGAGAAAGTTATTTTGAGAAAGAGAGAGGGGACTTGACTAAACAAGTGGCTAGTCTTACGAGTGAGCTCCATTCCTCCGTGGAGACTCGGAAGAAACTTGAAGCCCTTGTAGCCCAGCTTACTCATGATCTGGAGAGAGCACGGGAAGTCAAGGTACAAATCGAGGACACATATGGGAAGATGGGAAAGATGCTCCTCGACCCCACTTTAGGTTTTGGTGATAGGCAAGGAATAGGTTATGATGGTGCTTCCATGTCTCAAATTGCACCTGGACCAGTTCCTGAATTTACGACCACTCCTTATGGCCATCGTCAAAAACCTCGAAGGAGAGTTCGACCAAGAAAAGCAAACCAGGGTCCGCCTTTGACTGTGTTCTTTTGTACATATTGCAAAAGAAAAGGCCACCTCAGGGAGTTTTACTATAGTATGAGTCGGACACGACGTACTACTGCTCCACCTCAGCATACTGATGATTTTACCAGTCTGAGAGAGAGAGTTGAGTTTTTAGCTGCCACATCACAGAGTTTGATGGAGTAATTCCGACGGATGTCTTTACCGTCAGTGAATGCTTCTCACATTCCAGCTAAAACCAACAACTATAAAGGTAAACAAAAGGTCACCACTTCTTGGGTGCCTAAGAAAGATAAAAAGGCCTTTGTTGTTCATGTAGTTCTCAAAGCACATAATACCTCACAGTGGTATTTTGATAGTGGGTGCTCCAGACATATGACAGGTGATGCCTCATTTTTTACGTCTCTTGAGGATTATCAGGATGGCAGAGTCACTTTTGGAGATGGGAGCAAGTCCAGCATTGTAGGACGTGGTACTGTAGAGTTACCAGGATTTTCTAAGCTAGAGAATATTTTGTACGTCAAAGGTTTGAAAGCAAACCTTCTCAGCATTAGCCAGCTGTGCGACGCTGACTTTGTCGTAAAGTTTGACTGGGACTCATGTAAGGTCTATAATCAAGCCGGTAAACTTTTAGTGCAAGGGGTGAGGACAAAGGATAATTGCTATGGGACTGAGGCCACATCCTCACTTATCCGCAACAGCGCCACGATCACTCATATGGATCTGTGGCACCAACGTCTAGGTCACGTGAACATTAGAGATTTATCTCGTTTAGCTAAAAAGGACCTAGTACGTGGCTTACCATCACTTGGAAAGCCAACTTCGACGGTTTGTGGACCCTGTCAGTTGGGAAAACAAATTCGTAGCCCACATAGGAAGTTGCATTCCATTACCACCTCTCGTGTACTTGAGCTTATTCACATGGATCTTATGGGTCATACTCGCACTGAGAGTCTGGGTGGTAAGAGGTATATCCTCGTGATGGTGGATGATTTCTCCAGATACTCGATTGTAGGTTTCCTGAGGGAGAAATTCGATGCTGTGGAATTTTTAACGACCAAGTGTCGTGTCCTGCAAAATCAACACGGAGTCACTATTAACAGGATACGTAGTGATAACGGCACTGAATTCAAGGAAGCAACGGTAGATCTTTACTGTGATAGCATTGGGATCAAACATGAGTTTTCTGCTGTGAAGACTCCTCAGCAAAATGGAATTGTTGAGAGAAAGAATAGGACGATCCAAGAAATGGCTAGATCTATGCTTCTAGGTTATATGGTTTCTAGGAGATTTTGGGCAGAGGCAGTGTCTACTGCATGCCACACGGTGAATAGGGTTTACCTGCGTCCACACACATTTAAGACACCTTATGAATTGTGGATTGGCAAGAAACCGAACCTTGCATATATTCGTATTTTTGGGAGTAAATGCTACATCCTACGGGATCGAGAGCAATTAGGAAAGTTTGACTCCCGGAGCGACGAGGGAATCTTGCTAGGATATTCATCAAATAGTAGAGCATACCGGGTCTTTAACCTGAAAATCTCTAAGGTTATGGAATCAATAAACGTCACCGTGCAAGATGACGAACCTTCGACGGTTATTGATCCTAACCTTCAGTGTGAGGATGAGGACTTTTCTGGCAGTGATTTACTTGCCCTCACCCACACTCTGTAGACCCTACTCCTGTGTTAGGGGACACACCTGCTTGGGTTCGCAAGAGTCATGACCCAGCCTTCATTGTAGGCGATCCCACTCTTGGGGTTAAGACTCGTGCTCAACTAGAGAACGTCGCTAGCCACTTTTGCTACACGTCCAAAGTCGAGCCCAAGAATCACAAAGAAGCACTCAAGGATGAACACTGGATATCTGCTATGCAGGATGAGTTACTTCAGTTTAAAAAGAATAATGTCTAGAAACTTGTCCCCCGACCTAGTGAGACTAATGTGATAGGTACCAGGTGGATTTTTAAGAATAAAATGGATGAAAATGGTACCATAATCAGAAACAAGGCTAGGTTGGTCGCTAAAGGCTACACACAAATAAAGGGTGTAGACTTTGGGGAGACATTTGCTCCTATTGCGAGGCTTGAGTCCATCCGCCTACTACTCGCCATCGCATGTCATCTGCGCTTCAAGTTATATCAGATGGATGTCAAGAGTGCCTTTATAAATGGCATTCTACATGAGGAGGTTTACGTGGAACAACCGAAAAGGTTTAAATACCCCAAGCATCCTGAGCACGTCTACTATCTGAGGAAAGCCTTGTATGGTTTGAAGCAAGCACCCCGTGCTTGGTACGAGAGGCTTACTTCCTATCTCTTAGCCCGTGGCTTCAAGAGAGGGGGAGTTGATATGACGTTGTTCGTTAGGAGAGACGACGATGCTATTTTGGTTGCCCAGGTCTTTGGATCCACGTGCTCCCAATATGCTCATAAGTTTGAGGAGGAGATGAAAAGTGAGTTTGAGATGAGCATGGTTGGTAAGATTACTTTCCTCCTTGGTCTCCAGGTTCGTCAGCTAGAGGATGGGATGTTCATCTCTCAATCTAAGTATGCTAGAGACCTAGTGAAGAAATTTAGGTTAGACTCCGCTAAGCACGCACGTACACCTATGAGTACCACTACCAGGCTTAGTAAGAACACTTCAGGCAAGGACGTAGAGCAAACCTTGTATCGGAGTATGATAGGTAGTCTTCTCTACTTGATTACCAGTTGTCCCGACATAGCCTTTAGTGTTGGAGTCTGTGCGCGATATCAGGCGTCCCCGAAAAAGTCACATTTACTTGCTCTAAAACGTATTATTAAATTCGTGAGTGAGACTCTCTCATACAATATTTGGTATTCCTTTGATACCGATGTTCGTTTGTCCGCCTATTCGGATGGCGATTGGGCCGGGGATGTTGATGGTTGTAGGAGCACTTCTGGTGGGTGTTTCTATTTTGGTTCTGCTCTTGTCTCTTGGCTGAGCAAGAAGCAAAATTCCATCTCTTTGTCCACTGCGGAGGCTGAGTACATCGCCCCCGGGAGTTATTGCACACAACTCTTGTGGATGAAGCAAATGTTGGAGGATTATGGGATTTCACAGGATACCATGACTATTTCCTGTGATAACACGAGTGCGATATAAATATCCCGCAATCCAGTCCAACATTCGCGCACTAAGCACATCAGGATACGCGAGCACTTTATACGTCAGTTAGTAGAGGAGAAAGTCGTATCCCTGAGTTTCGTACCCACCGACCGTCAGTTAGCCGATATTTTCACGAAACCTTTAGATGCCTTTAGATTTGAGAGTCTTAGGAAGTCTTTGGGGATTTGCACAGTTGACTGAGGGGTTGGTTTGTGTCTAGGATATGATGCTTTTTCATGTTCATATCATATGCTTCCTATTGCTAGTTTGTTTTATATGTATTATTGCTTTGTTGTACAAATATTTATTTTTTTTGAAAAATCCAAAAAGATTTTCTTTTATAAATTTTTTAGAAAAGCCCAAAAAGATCTTTATTTTTTTCTTGCACCTTTTATGGATGAACATTTAAGATAGCCGAGTCACTATTTCATTTCATTTATCCATGTGACTGTTTGATAGAGATTTGAGACACTACATCATTTCATCCATGTGCTTTACATAGTTTGGAGTCCTTGAGATGTGATTAGTGATATCTTTCTACATGCTTGACTCCTATCTCCTTTTATTGCACACATGCACAGCTTTATTTGATTATTGTACTTGTCTATCACATATTGGCTTGAGTGCTTCCATCTCAATTCTGTCTATACAATCAACAATATGCGATAAAACTTGACCAGATTGGAATGCACATGAAAACTGTTTTGGTGAGACTGTGTGTTTATTTGAAAAAGGGGAAGGGCTGCGAAAGGTTCATTTAGCCTTTGCGATTCTAAGCCACCATTAAAAAGGACCTAAGAAATGGAGGAATTTTATTATCCGGGGTCCAAAGAGGTTAAAAGAGCCTGAAAAAAATTAAAGGCAATAAAAAGCATTATATGCCAAATATGGGCCATTAGGTTTCGCCATCAATTCTCCAAAGTTTGAGAATTTAGATCGCCTCTATACAAAATATAAATCTGAGGGAGTTTGGTTGGAGAATATAAACGGGTTTGCACTTCCTTGAAAGTCCTGAAAAAGCATGAAATAGTTTTGGATGTTATTGGTGTGGAAATCACTTTGAGCTTTGATTTGTTGATTTGATTGAGTCAATGTCTCATATTACCAACTTTTTACACCAAAGGAAGATTTTGAGTTCATTCGTTAGGAGTATCCGATATTCATCGTGCACATATGTCATGTTTGTATGCATTGATTTTCCTATCGAATTTGTTCACACACCTTCATGTACGCTATCATCGACTTGGTTGTTTCTGTGTTCATTCATGGTGTGACTTCTTACATTTCGTGTGAAAATTTTTGAAAAATTCAAAAATAGAAGTTTATTTCCTTGTGACACCCCGATTTTGCTTGTTTGATTTATTCTTCTCTTTTGTCTATTTGGGGACATCATAAAAAGGGGGAGAAAGAATTATCATATGGGGAAGCTTTGAAGTTTTGAGTTTGAGGATCTATTTTAAATTGGTATATATGTTTATCTCTGGTATATATGTTTATCTTATTTCAAACTCGATACGTCACTTGGTATTTTGCTTTATCTCATGTGTGTAGGTACGAAGATACTAAGATTAAAGATCAATTGATTGCACACCCTCTGATGAGAAAAGTTTTGATTATTTTTGAAAACTTGAAGAGCAAACGATGTAGACTTATTCAGTTGTACCTTTTCAGTTTTGGGTTCATGGAAGGGTAGATTTGTATAGGCAGTTTGATATTTGATAATTCGAATTTTTTATGTATGTACCGGCATAGACATAGGAGGAGATTTATAGGGATATTTTTGTCCATTATCATTATGTATGTCGTACGCTGTTACACCGATGAAGAAACTCAAGATCGAGTCTACGTCAACGGATCTAAATATCAAAAGCATCTTCAAACTTGGAATTTGGTTTCTGCATAACCGGACCGATCCGCCCCTTTTAAAAAATGAACCGATCCACCTCCGGACCGATCCGCCTCAAGTCAGATCGATCCGCTATTGCTTCAAACCAGTAAACCCCGGATCGATTGCGAACCGAAGTGGCCCTGTTAAAAAAAGAACCGATCCGAGGTCGGACCGATCCGCCTCCAAGCCGGACCGATCCGCCTGAGATAAAATCGAATAGATCGTGTTGAGATTTTTTAGGCCCGGGTTTTCTATTTAAACCAACTTCGGGGATTTTCTTTGTAAGACTTTCATAGACGATTTTAAGAGTCCTAAATACTCTAAGTCTTCACCTTTTTGAGTCCCAAAACTCATGTTTTGATTCACACAACTTTTCAAACCTTTGTGAATCACTTTGTAACCCAAGAACACAACCTTGTGTTTGCTCAACCCTTGTGGAGAAGACCGTCCTTCTTCTTCATTGCTGCCCTCCTGGAAAGGAAAAGTTCCAGCCGCCGACTTCAGAACCGACGCCTGCGGGTATTTCTGTGTCACTGTATTTTTACTGTAATCCGTGTAATTGTTCCTTACAATATTATAGTAAAAATAAAAGGTTTTGCCCCTTTGGGGGATTTTTCCTCACATGTGTGTGTTTGAATGCTCTTGCATGTTTTACATCCTTTTCAATCACACCTAGATGCACGTTTAGGGTTTAATTGGGTAAAACCATGTTTAATTAAATAATATATCTATTTGAACGCACGCGCACTCTTTTCAATAGACGAAAAAAACTTTAAGTGCATATTTTATAATTTTTTAATCGAACACCAGCGGATAGTGCGAATTACATGCTAAAAATGAGACTATAATAAATCATTGAAGATGAAAGTGAACCGAGAAACAGTATTAAAAAAATCATCCTAAACAAACACAACATTTACAATTTGACTTGTTAAAAAACGAAAATTTGTCTCATCACTCCTCTGCTCATCGGCCCAGTTGGGAGGTGCTCTCTCTCTCTCTCTCTCTCTCTCTCTCTCTCTCCACCCACACACAGTGCTATATCCATCTAGGGTTTACACAGCCATAAATTCATCACTTGTTTAAATTCGGTGTCTTAGATTTTAAGTTACTTCTTTGAAAATGTTGCAGAGATTTTATGCTAAACTGTAGTATATAAAATATATTTCTACAATCTAATCTAAGCGTGTGGTTATTTGGTTGGCATGATTTTACATGTAAAACTCTTTGATTTTTACCCTTACTTTATGTACCCCAAACGTGATGTCTAGCGAAATGACTTGATTACCTTGGAATTCCAACTAAATATCATATCATATGTAGGGCATCCTCCTCTGGAATCATTGAGGGCCGTTTGGCAATTCAATTCCAAGGCTTGGAATTGGAATTGGAAGGCCAATTTCAATTCCGTGGAATTCAAATTGCCCTTTCAATTCCAATTCCACGCCTTGGAATTGGGTTGCCAAACGGGCCCTGAATTTATTCTAGGGAAAAAGTTTCATATTGGTTTATGTGTCTTCTGCTGTGAGTATGGTTTACATTCTTAGTTGGGTAGGTCTATTCGTGATATTTATTAGAAAATGAATGCTGAGTATGCTGTTGTTGAACCATGTTGAGAAGCTATGGCTTTTGGGTTCTTTGCTTTTGTTCATTTCAAAGGGCTATATTTTTGCTCTTACCATTGCTTGTACATACAGGTTTTACAGTTTACGTTTGGCTCCTCCCTTTTCAACGGTATACTAGTTGTAAACCAGTTTTATTAGATCCCTCACGCTGATTACCTCCATGGCTAGTGTGGCCTCAAACCTTGTTGGTCTCCATAAGCTCAAGCCGTATTGTTTTCGATCCTACCAATCTCTCCACCTCCTAAAGCCTTTTATGCAATCCCGGAATAAAACGAGAAGATATCAGAGAATATATTGCCAAGCAGACCCTAATCCAAATGATTCCTCCACAAAGGCATGATCTCTCTTTCACACTTTATTTTTAGTTTTTCTTTTTAATCTACCTTAACTCTGATTATATCTTGTCCACTATTGCTTCTTCAAGTTAGTTCTTGCATGTCTTTATATGTTTTTGCTTGCCTCTAATTGATCTATCAAGTTGATTTAAAGCAACTTTAAAGACGTATCATCGTTTTATGATGTTCATTTAAATTCGTTCCTAAAGAAGCCAACCATGGGGGATGGTAATTCATGCTTTGTTGTATTGTCATCCAGGATGTCAATGTGTGGCAAAGGGAAATGTCCATGGGATTCTCTTTTTGAGGTATTAGATGTCTAAGGTGCTATCTACCAAGTTAAAAAATAATAACACTAATTAGTGTGGTGAGACATGATCATGCTTTCAGCACATATTTCTACCATTCAAGCATGCCACACGGGACATGTTTTGGATAGTACTATCCCTTTTTATACTTTTGTACACACTATATGCCTCATGCCCAAGGTTCTAAAAAACGCGGGGCGTGATCGAGGCGTGGAGGCCAAGCCTTTAGCCTTAGAAGCCTAGGCGGGCTTAGGCGTAAAAAGGCGTGAAAAGGCGTTTAGGCCTTTTTAATATATTTTAATATTTTTTAATCATAACAAGGCTATTAAAATACTAAAATTGTACATATCATAAATATATGGCTGAATATTTGTAAATAAAAATACTATTTGATTATTTTGGATGAGATAATGGTCCGGTTTGTAAAAAAATCTTTAAAAGGCGATATCGTTTCACTAGAGCATTGTTGTTTTTAGAGAAAAAGTACGCCTTAAGGGTTTTACCAAGCATAAGGCGTCAAAATCTTAAGGCGGGGCGTTTCTCCCAAGCCTCAAGCCTAGGCGGGTTTTTTAGAACAGTGCTCATGCCACAAAATGTAACTATCTATTATATTTCAAGTCTTTTAGACATAGCACAAGTAAGTGAATTCCACATGCCCTCAACCTTACTGCACATTAAAGGTTTTTCATTAAATTTCTCTCTTACATCAAATAGTGAATTCTGCATGTCGTCGTTACTTTCATCTCTTCAGTATAGAGTATCCTATTGGCAGGGCCAACACTGAAGTTTTGGGGCCCGGAGTCAGAGTTCTAAAATGGGGCCTTCATATTAAAGGAAAAAAAAGGCTGAAGGTCGTTAAGAATATTGGTTTGTATGATGCTTTTGGAAAACGAAATAAATATTCTTTCTTGTCACTTTTAAATATTTTTTCATGTTTTATGTCAGTTTTACATAATTGCTCATTTTTTCAATTTTTCTCGGACCTTATAAAATCTTGAAATTTGGGGGTCACCTCCTCTCTGTGCGCCTTCAGCACTTTCCAATAAATTGTGACAGTATATTTTTGGTGCATTCGTAGACATGTTTTCGAGATGTTTGCTCTACATCACAATATACTCCAATCCACAAGGTAAGAAAAATAATAAATATACCCTTATTTGCTTCATACTCTGATGATAAGGCTGAAGTCAAATACGTAGAAATTAAACCCCTCTGCATGGCCCACTTACATTCAACAACGAATTTAACCAAGTCAACAACAAAGTTAACCAACTAATAAAATTAAAGTTATTATGCCAATGGGATAGTGGTGTGGTTGTTGATGGTCTTTGGTAAGTGATGGTTTTGATAATCAATTGATAGTTTATGTATACAAAGAAATAAAATGATAGTCTTAATTATACATGTATACGATAAAGAGCTTTCCCAAATAAACTGCAAATTATATACTGATGATTTCGTTTTTCTATCTGTATGTGCCTTATAAAGAAACAACATTAACTAATATTGATCTCGCCCTTCTTTCTCTTTATACACGTGTATACCAAAGATCTTAATGATTTAAGAGCATCCACAATGGATGCTTAAAGAACTTTGTTCTACTTGCCCTGATAGTGGGTTGAGACAGAAAAAGGATGTTATACCGCATAATAGCCATTTTGAAAGAACTTCTTCTATTCTATCCTATAATAACTACGAGATGTCAAGACTTTAGGGTTCGAGGTGATAGCCATTCCCTTTAGCGTAGGAGCAATGTTTAAAAACGCGCGAGGCGAGGCGTAAGCCTCACCCCAAAAAAAAGCAAAATAGTTTAAAAAAAATACTAATAAAATCATAAAAAATTAAAGTAACAAAGAAATATAAAATAAATCTGCAAAAAAAAAACATCTTTGAGGATTTTTTCACATAGTTAAACATTTTTTTGTTCTCCCGAGATGACTTTTTTACATATTGTTAATTTTATAATATGACAATAAATTAATCAATGCAAAATCAAATTGACCAAATCATTTTTTTAGTTTCATTCACATTGGTTATTTTATAACATGAAAAAAAATTAATCAAATGCAAAATCAAATTGACAAAATAAGTTTTTAAGTTTCATTCACATATTGGTTATTTTTTAAAATTTTCTTTCAAGTTACAATAGTAAATAGTACAAGTGCAATTTTAAAACAAAAAATGGAAAAAAGAATATGAGTTAGTAGATTAAAACAATGTTTTTTTAAGTTAAGTGCAATTTTAGAAAAATGAAGAACTTTAAATTACCTTTAAAAAAACAGACTTTGTGATGGAAGAATATTTTTTTTTTTTCGCGCCTCAGCAAAATGGTGTGAGGCATGGTTCAAAGTCTCGGTATCGGTCCCGGTATCGGCCACTCGATTTTCAATTCGGTCGCGGTATCGGTCACGGTATCGGGCGATACGCAAAGATACACTATTTAGAGAGCGCAAAAAATTCCGAAAAAAATTTAGAAAATTTTAAAAAAATACGATTAACAATGTGGACCAATCAGATAAGTTTAAAACTTCCCTTTAATATGCATAACATTGTACAATTGATTATATTGACGTGCTGCGAACTTGTCAGATTCAATGTTCCATAATAAATCAATGTTTTTTTTCACGGAGGATACAAATATTATGTTTTTACAAAGACAAACAAATGTTACTTTTTTAGTAAGAGGATATTTTTTTTTTTACAAAGAGGATACAACTATTATATTCTTAGTATTATTTTTAGTAAGAGGATACAAATATGTTTTTTAAATATGTTATATTTTTCTAAAAAGAATAGAAATGTTTCTTTTTTAGTATTGTACAAATAATGATTTTGACAAAACACTACATTTTTTTTACAATCGTTTTTTACAAAAAGGATGCAAATGTTATATTCTTGCAAAAAATGATGCAAATGTTATTTTTTTATAAAGGGAATGTAAGTGTTATTTTTTTTTTTTTGTTGGGTTGCAAATGTTTTTTTTTAAATTGATGGAAATGTTATTTTTTTACAAAGAGGATGCAAATATTTGTTTTTACTTGTGTTGTAAATGTTATTTTTACATAAAGGATGCAAATATTATTTTTACAAATGTTTAGAGGATACAAATATTATTTTTACAATAATTACAGTTGTATATTTGTTTGTAAACGAATAACATTTACGTTTTTTTATAAATAATAACATATTAAAATATAACATTGGGAACATTATTATAAAAAATAATAATAAATAGCATTTGGATCATTTGCATTCTTTAAAACAAAAACTGACACATATACAACGCACTAAATTAAACCCACACACGATGACTAAATAACCCACACACACAGCACACTAAATTAAAAAAACAATTAGCATTTCGTAACCCCCCAAAAAACCACGCTTACCAACACAACACTGGAGAGAGAGAGAGAGAGAGAGAGAGAGAGAGAGATTGATTCTTAGTAACTTATACCATCTCGGCCGAAATGGGCCGATTCCATCGCGATATCGCCGATATGGGCCGATTCTACTGCGATATCGTCGATATGGGCCGATTATACTGTTACATCACCGATATTACCGAGAAATTACCGATATAGGGTCGATTCACATCAATAATTGAAAACTCAACTCGTAACTCGGAATCGGATCGGTGGGCACCGATACCTAGTCAACTCGGCCGTATCGTCGCGGTATCGGCCTTGACTTTGAACCATGGTGTGAGGCGAGGCATGAGGTGCAACGAGGCGTAAGCCTCAAGGCGCATTGTAACGCAAGTCTCAAATTCAACCCCGAGGCTTAAGCTCGAAGCATTTTCTGCCCGCCTCGCTTCGAGGCGTAAACCTCAAACGCCTTTTTAAACATTGCGTAGGAGGTGAAAATGCTTAGCATCCGTCTCACGCCAAAGTGCTTACACGCATTGGTGTCGCAAGTTCAACACTTTAGCGGCTCTTCTTCTTGCGAGACGTCGTCAAACCTTTAGGGTTCGAGGTGGTACACTGTTCCTTTTATCTCATGAGGTGAAAGCGATTACTATCTGCCTAGCACACTAAAATGTTTAGTGTGCATCAGCCTCACAAAGCTAAACACTTAGCGTACTAACATCTCACACGCTGAATTGTTTAATGAGCCTCTATGAAAAATCGTCATAAAATAGAATAAATTTGTAAAATAGTAATCCTCCCTTTAAGACCAATCATTGTGGATACTCAAGTATTTTTTGGTAGTTTTTCGCATTAGTAATATCTATCGGGTTACTCCTTTTTTAAATTGACGCGTATTGGCCAAAGATGTCAACCACTTACCTTTTGGGTGGCTCCAGTGGCAAAGCCATCACCAACTTTTTTGGGTGTTGGTTAGGCGGAGAACTCGCGTATAAGGTTTACCACAATACTTGGGGTTTTGGCCTTTGTGTCATTGATGTTTGCATCAAACACAGGTACTAACACACATTGGCAAGTGCGATATCAGATTTGTCGCCGCACCCACCAAATTTTTATATTTTAGTTGCAAAGCTTTCTAGACTCTTTAAGGATTTTTTCTCTCATGATCTTGAGTTCTGAGATTTATAATCGGTTCCCTTGTCTTTATAGTTCCAATTGGATATCCAGTTATATGGTTAAGATAGCTCTCAGGGCTAAAGGTTGGGATGGGAACATATGCTATGTAAGGTGAGTTGTTCCTTCGGGAGTATTGGTACGACCCTTTGGAAAGTATTTTGAGTGCAGCCCAACAGTTGCCGCATTTACAAGTTTTAAGCAGTACCAGGTAAGCCTCTGCCCAAGGAAACAGGAGGGTTCACAAAAAGAAACAACACCAACATGAAAAAGATTGAGCTGTAGTGATTCCAAGTGGTTCTGTAACCACAATATTTCTCTTAAATCAATATTCAGAAAGTCCTAATTGAGAATTAACTCCCTTTACATAGAGAAGAACACTTTAAATTTAGATTAGGGAGGATTCAATACTCCTCAAAAAGGTAAATGCTAATTACTAATTAATGATAATTGTGAGAATATCAGTATCAAACGTTTGGGGCATTATTTGTAGCTAAAGAAATTTCACTATTCTTAAATATCGTCTTGGGCTCTCATACCGTCAATAAAGAATTATATGGATTTATCGGTTAAGACCGGGCGTGAGTTTTTGCTAAGCCCAAATTCGTTTATTTTCTACGCTGACTCATAACTCAATGGGATTGGACAAGGCTTGCCCATCAAATGACAAATATTACTTCAGGGTAGGGGTGGCAACGGGTCGTGTCGAGTTGGTTTTGTCTTGGGTGATAAACGAATCATGTCAAAAATTCATCCGCCCAACCACGGTTCGTTTACTAAAAATTAAATTCGCATGATTTGTTTACTTAACGGGTGACGCGACATGATGCGTTTACTCCCTTATGATAAATAAATGGTTTTGATATGTATACCAATTTAACGCGGTTAATGTGTAAAACCCGTTTAACATGTAAAACGGAATACTTCAAAATGCTATAGAGGAAACAACTTACTTATACTTAGGTAAGAATGGAGATTTTCTTCACAAACTGATGGGTGATTTAAGACTTACTAGCGATTGTTATTGTGAATTGGTTGGTGGGTTGTACACGGGTGGTGGTTTGTAAACGGGTGATGGGTCACACTATCCATAACTTAAACGGGTTAACGGGGCATAAACTGGTTTAATGAATTCACTTGCCCAATTATGACCCAAACTCGATATGCCTCCACCCATATCTTGAATGTTCCTGGTGTGTGGGAGGTGATTTTAATGTGGTTTGGTATTCTTCAGAAAGGCAGGATGGCAAGAGATCGGCCCGTGCTATGTCAGAATGTTTAAATTTTGTTTCTGAGCTTGAGCTGATTGATAGCAAGAGATTGGCCCGTGCTATGTCAGAACGTTTAGATTTTGTATCTGAGAGCTTGAGTCGATTGACTTGCTTTTGAGGGCAATCAGTTCACTTGGCTCAGTTACATAGTAAGTTTTCTTTCTAGATTCGATCGTTGTTTAGTATCTTCTCTTTAGAGAAGATCTTCTCCAGGATTGTGCAGCTAACCATTCCTAGACCCGTGCCGTGTCAAATGATTCAAACTACATATCTATCTTGCTTGATCGTGGAAGGATTAAACAAGGCTGGACCCTTTTTTGTTTTGAGAACATGTTGCGCTGGATTTCAAAGCAAGAGTCGAGATGAAGGCAGGGTTATCTGGTGAGCGGTATAATGGGTTTTGCACTGGCAGAAAGAAACAAAAAACTGAAACTGTTTAAAGGAAGATTTAAAGAGATGGAGTGAAGAGGTTTCTGGGAACATTTGCCTGTGGAAGATTTGAAAGAGCTGGAGAGGGAGAGTTTAGGGAGTCTGCCTGAAGTGGACAGGCTGAGGATGGAAGAGCTCAAAGGATAGGTATGTTCTAAGTTCTTAGATGAGAGAACCTATGGCTGAATGAAGGCGACATAAATACTCAGTTTTTTCTTCAGATTGGCGGATTTGCATTGTAGATTCGGCAACATCAGGATCATTTCTATTGATGAAGAGATGATTTCGGATGATAGGGGACATTGTTAGTCTTACCGCAGGCTTTTTAGATGAGTATGAGTGAAAACCTAATCTGGATGGTTTGCAGTTCGATATTAAATCTGAGGAAGACAGCTCTAGAAAGGCCTTTTGTAAAGGAGGAATTTGTGGAGGCACTCAGAGATTGCTGCTAGGATAAATCTTCGAAGTTGGGAAGCTTCTAGTTGGCCATTTTTGAGTCATGTTGAGGGGTGATCACTGATTAGGGAGGATATGATGGCTATCTTCTAGGAGTTCTTTTCCCATGGTTGTTTTGGGCCGAGATCTATTGATTCTCTTATTGTGCTTATACTTAAGACAGATAGCCTCTGACATGAGAGATTTTAAGCTTCTAGCGCGAGGGTCATTGTATTTTGGATGTGGTTTTGCAAGATGGATGAAGAAATTGTGGGGCATTTTTTAATTCGTTGTATTGTGGTGCGGAAATTCTGTATGTTATTTTATTCCCTTTTAAAGTTCATTGGTGCAACTGAAAACTGTTTTAGATTTTTTACTCATCTGGGGTGGCCGCAAAATATTGGGCACTGCTCCTTATTATTCTCGGTCACGCAAAATATGACACCTTGAAAGCGTTGTTTATGTGGTCCAAAGAGAACCTCCCATCCTCCAGAATTTTATTTGTAGATTTTTTCGGGGAGCTTTGTTAGTTCTTTCTTTAGTTTTTGTTCCCTCTAGATGCAGTTTTTGTGGCCCAAGCTTTCATGTTGTGCTTTGTCTTCGAGTTAACATTTCTTTTGTGGCTTTTTTGAAAATACATTTTACGTACAAACAAATAAAAGAATATACAGTAAGAAAATTTAACTTATAAATATTCACATTCTTATTTTAGATTAAAAGTATCTTAATTAATTAGAGTAAAATTAGCAGTCAAGTGAGATATTATGATTTAAAGTTTTTAGGTGGCAGGTTCCTATACTTGATAATTTGAACATGCTTGATCCCTTGACGTATTATCATGTGCTGTGTATATTGTTTAGAGCGACCATTTGTTTATTGTATCATCTTCTTTTTGTTGATTTTTTGGTTTTGGTCATCAGTTGGAATCTCAATACACCTAATAACATCTCAGGAAAATCTGCCGGTAGGGCCCGAATCGGACAATGATAGTGGCAACAGCCAACCTACAGTTTCTTCAAATGATGCTGGAATTCCTGCATACCCGAACAAAGACTTTAATAAGCAGATAGCAGTGGTTTCTCTTATTGCAGCAGTAGGACTTTTCTTATCATCTCGGCTAGATTTAGGTGTTTCTCTGAAGGACCTCTCTGCTGCAGCATTGCCTTATGAAGAGGTTATTTCTTATGTACTTGTATAGTTTGATATTATGTTTCTCACAATTGGTACAAGTTAGTGGGGAGCAGGGGGTGAGCTAATGGGAGAAAGGTGGGGTGTTCCCCCCCCATATTTTTAAATTTTTGAGTAACAAATCAGTGTTGCAAAAAGTTTGTCAATGATGGTAAATTTTATATATTTATTTATTATTTTTTTGTAGCGTTAGAATTTTAAGTGGAGTAATAATAGTTGCACAATATAAGAAAATATTTAGTCGTTATACTTATCCAATTTTCTATATCGGCTATATATATCAACAAACTCGGTGCAACCATTACTTTTTCAAGAATGAGTAATTATGGGTTCCACTCTTGCAAGATGAGATGGAGCGGGCATTTTTTTGGGGATCGTTGTATCATTAATATTTGAAATCTTAACTCCATCTATCCATTTAGCGAGTTTTGTCCCCCATTCTTGTAGGAATAATTTGAAGGGCGTAAATCTAAAAGTTGAGGCTGTGTAGTCGGCTGAATATCACGGGATTGCTAATGGAGAATTAAGAAGGATCGTAACTTTATACGATCGAGTCAAGTCGATTACAACTCTACTACTCTTAGGATGAAATCAAAGAGGAGAGACCTAGACTTGTAGGCAACTTGTACTTATAAATAGAGTCGACCCCAGTCAATTGGGGGACATTGAATTGTACTCGCATCACGGCGATCTGGACTCTCCGCTAGCAACTCTATCACTCGAGTTGTCCTTATTTGTTTTCAGTCAATATATTGCTCCCCTCTTTTCCCCGTGTATGTATGCAGGACGATCTGTCGAACCACGTAAATCTATATGTGTTTTCTTATTACACATTCATTTATACATCTGGAGTCGATTGATAATATTGCAATTATTGTGGGTTCGATATCCCTGGCAATTTGGCGCCATATGTGGGAAAGGTTTTGAATCTCCACCATTGTGGAATATCAACCACTACAACAATACGAGTGCTCACTAATCTTATATTTTGCAAGCTAAGTCGTATCCAGTCTGAGGTATGAATTGTCAGGAGGGATTGGACTCCTTCGAGGTCCCCTCCACCTCCCAGTGAAACAAGGTCAAGGGGATGCACATCCAGGAGATCTAGTCCTAGTCGGCGACGCTACACCCCGTTAAAAGAATGACCCGCGGGGAAAGCGATGTCACTGGTCAGCCTTTGTGAAGAGCAACTGAATGGTTGTGATGAAAGATTGCCCGTCTGAGGAGGCAGTTCACCGGGTCACAAGAGGAATATAGCTCAAGCTCTCATAAAATGGAATGACGCAATCGAGCTGGCAGTGCTTCTAGATCAAGGATCCTTCATGCAGTGCAGTCTAGCCAGCGGCGTCTAAATCACCCTTAAAAGAAAGAAAGGGGGATCTCTTAGGCAATATACTCATCGCTATTGGGAATTGTTCAACGAAATCGATAATTGCAATGAGCAGTTGATTATCTCGTCATTGAAGTTTGGACTCACCTGATTAGACGCTCTCAATCGATCTCCAACCAAGAAGCCGACATCGATCATGGACGATCTCATGGCCCCGTATTGAAAAACACGCTAAGGTAGAGGACGAGCTCCTCAGTGCAAAATCCCCAACCGAACGTAATCAGGTAAGCCAAAAAGAACGACTTGAAGAAAACATCCAATGGAGGAAATCAATCAACTCCAACAAAAAAGGAAGAAAAAACTGATATCTCCAAGAAACGGTCCAAGGCATAGGGCAATGAAAACACTTATCGGACAGTGGATACTTTCTTTAAGGAGCTAATTTATAAGTTGATTCCTCAGATAAAGGACAAGTCGTTCTTCAAGAGACCAGTAAAAATGGCCAGCGATCTGAATGATAGGGATGCCAACCTTAGGTTTACCTATCACCAAGACCACGATCATCTCGCAGAGAATTGCAAGATGTTCAAGCGACACCTTGAAGATCTCGTACAGGTCAGACATCTCAAGGAGTATGTTGACACATCTAAGATGGTCATCAACTTGGGTAAACGCTATACAAAAAGAGGGCGAGGACAAAGACCTCCCACCATCAGGGATGGCTATAGCCACACACGGCTATACCGATCCTTTGTAATGCACCATGAAGAAGCTAGAAAAGGGTGAAGATTGCAGCTTGCGTCCACGAAGCCTTCCAAGTAGAACTATCTAAGCCCGTTCTGCTAAGCGCGAACGTAGATATGTCAATTTTGATTGGGTTGTATTGTTCACCGACAAAGATTTAGTCGCATTAATCTGCTTCATAAAGATGCCTTGGTTCTCACTTTACGGGTGGCAAATTTCGACGTAAAGCGGGTAATGATCGATCAGGGGAGCTCCTCAGAAATCATGTACCTCAACTTATTGCTCAAGATCGGCTACACCGTCCAAGATTTGGACATGAAGGTGGGGTCGTTAATCGACTTCAATGGAGACGTGGAGATCTCGTTGGGGAAAATCAAGCTACCTGTCAAGGTCGGCCCTGTCAACTTGAGATAATATTTCACGTCATTCAGTCGGAATCACCTTACAACGCCATTTTGCTCCACATTTTGAGAGTTGTCCCTTCTTCCCTTTATTAAAAGCCCAAGTTCTTGAGCGAACAAGGAGTTATGGAAATTAGGGGAGATCCGGTGGCAGCTCGCAGTTGTTTCGTCGCAGGGTTGAGGAGACTAGGTTAGCCCCCGCTATCGAGTAATGGAGGAAATCATCCCCGTTCCTTTAGATTCATCTCAACCTGATAAACCCTCGATCGAATTCAAAGTTGCCAAAGAGCATTCTCTTTCTCAGGATAAAAGCAGGCGTCTTCGCATGATAACCTTGTGGTCTTTCGAGGATTGATCTAAACATTGCCTCGCGTGGATCCAACCTGTTTACCTGTCAAGCAGAAGCCGAGAAAGTTGGCACCAGATAAAGTGAGAGCCATAGAGAATGAAGTTGAGAATCTACTCCATGTCGATTCCATTAAAGATGTCCAATTCCCGGGCTGGATCTCCAATATTGTTGTAGTAAAAAAGAAGAGCAAAAAATAAAGGGTCTGTCAACTTCACCGACCTTATAAGCACACCTCAAAGGACAATTTTCCACTTTCTCAGATCGATCAACTCGTAGATTGAATGGTTGGACACTAGCGGACGAGCTTTATGGATGTTTACTCCGGCTGCCATCAAATGTTCATCACGACTTTGGGACTTTATTGGTACAAGGTCATGCTTTTCGACCTAAAAAATGTCGGGCAACTTATTAACGCTCGGTGACTAAGATATTTAAGAAACAGATTGGAACAATCATGGATGTCTACATTGATGATATGCTTGGCAAGAGAAAACAGGAAGCCGATCACATCAAATATTTGACCAAGACCTTCAAGATGCTCAGATAATGCAAAATGAAGCTAAACGCCTCCAAGTGTTTTTAGAGTCAGCTCGGGCAAGTTCCTAGGCTACTTAGTGACACAAAGGGGGATAAAAGCAAACTCTGATCAGATCAAGGCCTTGGAGGACATTGAAAAGCCGACTACCATCAGAGATGTTCAGGTCCCCATTGGGATGTTAACCGTTCTCAATTGGTTTATATCTCGATTGTCTAACAAATGCCGACCTTTCTTCCAAGCTCTTAAGAAGGCTAGTGCGACAATTTGGACGGAGGAGTGTGATCGGGCATCAGATGAATTCGATAGTACTTGGGGTCTCCTTCCTTCCTGTCAACTCCTAATAGCAATGAAGACCTCTACTTATACTTTGCCGTTTCATAACATGCAACCAACGGGGCGCTGGTACGATTACAGGATGGAGAGTAGTTGCCAGTCTATTATGTCAGTCATACTCTTCTTGAGGTAGAGAAAAGACATACGCCTATTCAAAAGAACTAGTAACATTCACGAGAAAATTGCGACACTACTTTGATGCCCACACAATATTCGTCCCAACGACTTGTGCACGCAAGTGCTCAAAAAGGTAAATTTTTCCAACAGAATGACGAAGTGGTCTTTGGAGCTGGCACAGTTTGATATCCATGGTCCTCCTATGAGCTTCCCATGAAGAACGACTTTCTTGCTACGTGTACTCCATTTCAAAAGTATGAACCATGAACAACCATTAAGGGGTAAGTCTTAGCTGACTTATCGACTCAAGGAAGTGCTCAAGAAGGCATATCTGCCCAACAGAATGACGAAGTGGTCTTTGGAGTTGGCATAGTTTGACATCAAGTATGAACCATGAATAACCATTAAGGGGCAAGTCTTAATTGACTTTGTCGCCGAATTCTCTACGCTCACAGTTTTCAAGGACGATCAACCATAGGTATGTAGATTGTTTGTGGATGGAGCATCTAACAAAAATGGGACCAACGTTTGGACTGTTTTCGTTACCTCTCAGGGATGTCTCATTGAGCAAGCAGTTCACCTTGGGTTTAAGGGATCCAATAAGGCCGAATATGAGGCCGTGATTCATGGCCTGCAGTGGTCGGTCAGTACGAGAGCTAAACAGGTAGCGGTATACTGTGACTATCGTTAGATCGCAAATAAACAAATCAGGGTGTGAAGCCAGGGATCCAAGAATGCTTGCTTAATTGGATAAAGAAAAGGGTTTATTGAAGCTTTTCAGGCTGTCCTCAGTAAAACAGTTGCCAAGGAACAACAACTGTCACGCTGATGCTTTAGCCACTTTGGCATCAACCATTGACACTGATTTGAAGAGAACAATTGTGGTGGAATATGCTGACCGACCAAGCATTGATGAACCAGAGGCACCTCCAGAGATTATGCAGATCCAATCGGCTCTATTATGAATAAATCCAAGCATGGAGTACTTGTAGAGCGGTGACTTGCCGTCAGACGGCTAGGAGGCCCATAAATTGAAGAACTAACCCCGAAGGAAAAATGTACCGACGATCATCTACGGGTCCCTTACTCAAGTGTGTTCATCTGAATCAAATGGAGGAATCCTCAATAATGCATGAAGGTAGCTGCGGAGCACATGTAGGCGAAAGATCACTCGCCTACTGGGCGATTTCCCAAGGTTATTGATGGCCTTTAATGCAGAAGGATGCCCTTCAGTTTGGTTACAAGTGCGCCAAATGTCAGGAATTCTCTCTTATCATCAAGCATTTGATAACTGCCACTGACTACTTTACCAAGTAGGTGGAGGCAGAACCACTAATTCACATCAGAGAGGTAGATGCTGGGCGGTTTGGAGAAATATCATCACCAGATTTGGAATCCCCAAGGCTCTAGTGACTGACAATGGGACATAGTTCGATAATGATACTTTTAGTGACTTTTGTGCCGAGTATGGAATCAGGATCCACTATGCTTTAGTCGTCTTTTTCACAATGCAACGGTTAGGTTGAAATCACCAATAAAACCTTACTCGCTGGAATTAAGCGCCGATTGGAGAATGCGAAGGGAAGATTAGTGGACGAGTTTTCTTCTGCCTCTAGGCTTATAGAACAACACCCAGGAGGCCGACGAGAGAATCCCCACACTCTTTGGCATACAGAATGGAAGTAATCGTCCCTCTAGAATTCGACCTACCAACCTTAAGAACGGAGATCTTTGAAGATGGCCGAAATGACGACCGATTGGCCCATGAATTGGATCTAGCACAGGAACGAAGAGAGCAGGCGAAGAAGGTCAATGTCGGGGAATTTCAAGTCGGCGACCTAGTTCTCAAAAAACTCCTACCAGCCGCAAAGAAGCCTTCTGATGAAAAATTGGCTCCGAACTGGCAAGGTTCGTACAAAATAGCGCCAAAGGGAGAAGACGAATCCTACCCACTTGGAAGAATTAGATGGCATAGTATTATCAAGGTCATGGAATTCCATGAACCTTAGGAAATTTTATAACTGTATAGTTTTCTTTTTGCAAATGTTTCAATGAAGTGACTTATGTTAATAGAAGTTTTTTTCTTCTATTGTGGCTATGATGTTCTCTCTCGCCCTAAAACCCACCTGAAAATGGTGGTACAACCCAAGTTGGACTGGTTGGCCTAGAATAACCACAAACCACCTAAGAATTGGGTGTTACAGCTAGAATTAAATTGACCACCTACATTTGGCATAAAAACCACCTAAAAAAGATGTTACATCCCAAGTTGGGCTGGTCAGCCTAGAATAGACATAAACCCACTGAAGAATTGGGTGGTACAACTTACAAATAATTTGGTTGCCTATTTTTGGCGTAAAACCCACTTGAAAATGGTGGTATAACCCAAGTTGGGTTGTTCGGCCTAGAATATGCACAAACCCACCTAAGAATTGGGTGGTACAACTAAATTAAAACAACTAATCGGTTGCAAGTCTCTCCGAGCTGTTAACGAATCTCAATATTATTAACTACAACCTAAGTCAGAAAGTTTAACTTATATTTTATCACTGCTAATTTGGCGATATGTTAAGTTACAAACTTTGACTTACAAGCCTAAAGTTAATGAAATCAAATGATCACCTTTGCAAGACTTTGATTCACAGGAGCACAATCAAACAATGTTGGTCATGTAAGATGGATAATTGAAAGACGAAATAGAAGACAGATTGTGCTCTTATTAATAGCAAAAACAAAATGACTCGAGGCCTACAAAATTGGCCAAACAGCCTACAAGAAAAACAAAATAATATAAGAGTTAAGGGTGACGTCCCCCTAACTTGTTGCAGAGGCATCTCTCTGGACAGTTATCTCATCATCGGGAGTAGCAAGGCCAGCAACGACTTGTTTGGCCTTAGGGGCAGGAGCCAAGGGGGCAACACCCTCCCTTATGATTGGCCTCCAAAGGGTGGGGGTGGTCGATGTATGTTGGATCGCCCTCAGGGACATTGCCCCTTGGAGACCAGTGATCCACCCATGGTTGAACAACACTGACTCGTAAAAGTCAAGTTGCGAAGCAACCTCTTGCATCACAGCCTCGAAGTCGTTGTTATAGGCTTTTTTCAGGTCGACTTTTACCTCTCTCAAGAATAAATTTTGCCTTTGCAGTCTTTCGACAGTAAGCTTGCCTGAGATTGGCCAAGTTGGTGTCGACCTTGCTAAACTCCAGTTGAATTCTCTCAGCCTCCTCTATTGCCTTGTCCTTCATGGAAGTTTCTTCCTTTGTTCTTCACGGTCATGAAGTTCTTCAAGACATTGCTGTTGTTAATAAGAACATGATACCTTCTCGCTAGGTGGTCGAAGCTGGTGGCCATCCCGTGCATGGCCTGTAGAAAATGAGATAGAACAAACAAAAAGTTAGCATGATACAAATATCTTAAAAATTATGAAATAGACATAGAAATAAGACTTACCAAACACTGAGATGGAGCCCTGAGATGGAGACCTTCCTTGTGAAGGCGCTGCAAAGAAAGTGTCCTTAAAGCCTCCATGTCAAACGACAACATGGCGGTTTGGGCGACCGAGCACCTGACGTTGAGATCTCTGTAGGCAGAATCTGCGGTTTTCAAGGGTTCTTTACCCTTCATGAAGGAAATCGTCCAGGGATGCACCCTCGACGCAGTCGTCGTCGGCGGTGCCGTGAATGAATGACCACTTGTTGGTTAACATCACGGATGGAGGGGGAGTGGGAGCGTGAGGAGCAGATTTCTCTGTCCTCTTTTTGGCCAGTTCGCCTTTCCTTTTCCCTTTCCTTTTGTTGCCCCAGCTCAAGGGCTTCCTTTTCCCCGAGGGAAATCACCCTCCTTTTAGTGCTGGCAGCACCTTGAGCAGTTTGGCTGGTTTGGCTGCTCTGCTTCTTCTGGTTTAGCACGGATGAAGGCTAAATTAACAGTTCAGTGAGGATGGTTGGTCATCTCCTCAAGGTTGTCTCTCTGGTAGGCCCAACCAACGAAGAGCTGGCTTACGGAGCTTACTCATCAAGGGGCGAAGGGAGGTTCATGCATCGGCATCTCGTAGGATTTCCTTCAAGAAAGGATTGCTGCTCTGAGTGATCATGCACGATCTATGAAGCACGGACTCGTAATATGCGTTTCGACACGCGATACGCGACACGTGATTCTTTAAAAAACTAGGATACGACACTCTAGGATAAGTATATATATATATATATTAATGAAATGAAACGTATTTTTCCATAAAATACATTATTAGAGCATCCTTAACACGAAATTAAGAAAATGGACCATTCAAAACAAAATTCGTATACACTTTAACATTAAAAATAATAAATAAAACAGAATCACCATCACAAAATTCAAATACACGGTAACGTGTCGGAGCCTGCACATAATACATGTTTCGACACGACACGTGACTCGTGGCTTCCGGGAGAGTGTCCGTGCTTCATAGTGCACGATAGAGAATGATGGATTAGCGGACCGATTGATTGACTGAGATGTGATGCCCACTAATCGACCATGCAAAAATCTCCAAGCTCCAGAACGCAGCAGCGAGCGACAACCCACCCATACAGCCAGCGGGGAGGATGGCACTACTGGCAAAGACCATTTGACGAAAATGCCGCAGGCACGAAGCGTGGGGAGAAAAGGGAGCCCGGACGGTGGAGGAGCCGGGTCATTTGACGGAAATGGATCCCCCTCAAAAAAGAAAGGGGGCAGCTGCGGTCGAACTCGAATTCTGGAAGTAAGTCGGGGCCCTATTCTTCCTTAATTTCCTCCCAAAATCGGCTTGAGATGCCGACCCCTTCCTAGGAGAAAAGGTGGTCGAAATTGTCGAAGAGGGATCTTCTTCCTTTCCATTCTTCTTCCTCCTCAGTTTGTTCTTCCTCCTCTTCAGTCTGTTCCTCCTCTCGCTGATCTTCGTCGGAGATGGTCGATAAAACGTAAATGGAGGATGATGATTCACCAATGTTGACACCATGTGACCAATGTCAGGACGAGATTGGCTGTGGGGATTGAAGAATCGACAACCACAGTACCGTCGACAATGGTGACCTCTGGAACGTCAGTGAAATTCTTGATAGAAAAAATGGTAAGTTTGTAGCCAAGGAGGATATGATTAGAATGTACGCCAATAGGAGTTCGTTTGTTCAAAATGATTTGCAAGTTGTTTAGATCGACTTCGAAGTCTCTGGCTTGGCTTTTCTTTTGCAGTGAGGATTTGAACATATAGAAGTGACCTAACAGAAGCTTCATCAATTCAATTTATCCATAAAAATGGTGGATGACCTACCAATAGATCCGGCCCGAGCAGGCACAAGAAGACCTGTGTAGTCTTCCCATATAAAGATTCAGAAAACATCAAGACATCCTTATCAGTGTCTTTTTGTCATATGGGCAGCTAAGTCGCAATACTGCGAAACTTGTCTTTGGCTTGGAAATGGTAAATGTCAGTCCCAGGAGAATTTCTTTGGTTATAACAGTACCTGATTTTTTTCAAGCCCAATCCCGCAAATCTGGTTAATGGCGACTGTACTCGTTACAGTTCGGAAGAAACTTCTGTTTTCTTGGATGGAAAGTGTTCCATTAAAACAAAGTACCTCCACCAACAATGGGTGAAGGTGGAAACGAACTCCTCCTTCGATTATTGCAATTGTCATAAAAGCAACTTCGCCGTCGATATCGAAGATGTCTTCTTCTTTCGGCGAAGTTATAATATGAATATTGCTCGGTAAGATACTTGGAACGAAATGCCTCAAAGTTGTTCTATGAGGTCACTTAGGACATGGTGAGAGAATGTAATAGAGAAGAAATGAAGAAAAAGACTTGGATATCTAATTTTTCAGAACTTTAGAGAGAGAAATAATGAGAAGTATACCTAAAAAATGAAATGGAAGAAAGAAGGTATAAGGGCTTTCCAAACCCTTGTACCTTTTGTCACCAAGAAAGCCAAAATGGTGGCTCACCTTGGGCCTTAGCCTGGCTGTCCTCTAGGTAACGCGCTTCACACGCAATCATTACCTAAGGGAGGTAACTTATGTCTTGTGTAATCCCAGGCATGGGGATTACACGCGTCAACAAAAATGGTTACGCAATCATTTGCACAAGTGTGCACGTGTCTGTTTGTGGGCGATACTTGAGGAAATTCACGTCGTGTACAACCGACAGCAGAATTAGGCCGATCAAGCCTCAAGATCGATCACCCCAATCTTGGGAGCAATTAAGGGGCGTTTTGCCGATCACGTCATGTGGATTGACATGTGACATCTAGAAATTGAGGCGGTGTAGTCGGCTGAATATCACAGGATTGCTAAAAGAGAATCAAGAAAGATCATAACTTAATACGGCTGAGTCAAGTCAAGTCAACCATAACTCTACTATTACGAGGATGAGATCAAAGTGGAGAGACCTAAACTTGTATGCAACTTGTACTTTTAAATAGAGGCGACACCAGCAAGATGGAGGACATTGAATTGTATTCGTATCAACAACGACCTACTCTCATCTTGCAATCCTAGCACTCTAGTCGTCCTTCTCTGTTCTCAGTCAATATATAGCTCTCCATTTTTCTAGTGAACGTAGGCAGGACGATTTGTCGAACCACTTAAATAGGTGTATTTTCATATTGCATTCATATAGCTGGGGCCAATTGATAATATTGCAATTATTGTGGATTCAATATCCCCTACAAAATTCATCACTGGTACTATTAAAGTTGTATTATATATATATATAGTGTTGCTCTTGTGCGGACCGGTCCGCATTTTAAGAGTGCAAAACGGACACGTGCCACCCGACGGTGAGACTAGAAATTATCGGCTAAATTATAGGCACTCTCTCTATCTTTTCTGGGCTCACCGCCAGGTGACACATGTTCTGTCCGCACTCTTAAAATGCGGATTGATCCGCACAAGAGCAGTACTGTGTATATATATATATATATATATATATATATATATATATATATATATATATATATATATATATATATATCTGCATGCATACATATAGTGTTGTCCCACTGGGTAATTGTTTTTCTGGTTTTATTTTTGGGATGAGCAGGGTTTAGGAGAGACAAAAATTCATATTATGCATACATGCATTAAAGTGTAATAATGCATTCATAATACACAATAAAATTATATGCATACATGCATTAAAGTGCAACATATATACAAGTATTATATACATGTATTATTATAAAATATAGTATATTATGATCTATATATTAATAACATTATCAGTACATAATTGATATTATAATATATAGTATATTATGATCTATATATTAATAACATTATCAGTACATAATTGATACTTGAATTGTATATATACTTGTATATACACCAGTACATAATTGATACTTGAATTGTATATACACATAATATGTGTTATAAGGTTTCCGAAGACAGCATTTTGCTCTTTTCAGAAAACTGGGTTTTAAACACGATTTTTAAAATACAGGACCAAACACGAACTGTAATCAATTATGTTTAAAAACAGCATATGGTTTTTAAACACATTAGCAAACAGATCGCACATAGTCCTTCCTATTTGCTGTTCTTTAGATAGGGGAGAACGACTTGGGTAGGTTGCAGTGTCCTTGTTACTTTATTTTCGTAACAATTTGTTTGTTTTGTGTGAACCACATTGTTGCTCTTATCTTCTCATGAATTATTTTTCGGCTGGTTATATAGGCGCTCGGAAACGGGAAGCCCACTGTTGTGGAGTTTTATGCAGATTGGTGCGAAGTATGTCGGGAATTAGCTCCAGACGTGTACAAAGTTGAGCAGCAGTACAAGTAACATTCCTTGGTTTTTACATGTAGCATGATATTCACTACTTTTTTGTCATCTTTCCTGCTGAATGACTTGGAAGATTCGAAATACAAAATACATTTGAGGTATTTATTGTTAAAAAAAAGTGAGGATATTATGCTTTTAGTGCTCGTTCTACTGGATTGGTAAATTCACATACTCCCTCCTTCCCAAATTAGAGTCTTGTTTTCCTCTATATAATTTGTTCCAAATTAAGAGTCTTGTTTCTAAAAATAATATATAAAAACAAGTTGTAATTCCAGAGTTACCCATCCCATTCGTACCCACGGGAGAAAGTTGTGTGTGTGTGTTTTCAGAAGTTAGGCTGTATAAAGTTTTGAGCTCTAGGAAAGTAATTGATACCCTGTTATACAAACTCTGAACATAGAATATGAAACACAAAAAAACTCGAACCAACCAAGCACTTGTGCCTTTGGTTGGAAAATTTTGTATTTTTTTTCTTCAAACACTTGACCTTGTGATTTTCTTATTCATTGATATATCACCTTGCACATTTTAATTCAGGGACCGCGTGAACTTTGTTATGCTGAATGTTGACAACACAAAGTGGGAACAAGAGCTGGATGAATTTGGGGTAGAAGGAATCCCACATTTTGCGTTCTTGGATGGAAAAGGAAACGAGGAGGGTAATGTTGTAGGTAAGCTTCCAAGACAGTACCTGCTTGAGAATGTGGCTGCCCTTGCCCAGGGTAAAGACTCTATTCCCTATGCACGTGTTGTGGGACAGTATTCCAGTGCCGAAGCCAGGAAGGTGCACCAAGTAGCTGATCCAAGAAGTCATGGTTAGGCTGCCATCATGTATATTGTATATACACACAACACAACAACTACTTCATTAATTAACCTTATTATATGGTTTATACTCATTTATATGTATGTTGTAAATGTAATTCGGTATGTTGTCTTGTGTTGAAGAATGTATTTCTAAGAATTGAAATTCGCCATCCAAAAATGACAAATTGACAAATTGACACAAGACAAATTGACAAATTGACAAATTGACAAAATGCATAGTTAATGTATGTTGTAGTTAATGACAAATTGACATATCATTTATAGTTAACTATGCATTTTGTTACAAATCCCCACTTGCCTTGCTAAAAATCAGTGTTCTAAAAAACGCGCCTAGGCGCGAGGCTTTATAGATACGCCAAGTTTTGGCCCTAGGCGTGGATCAAGGCGTGGTCAACGTTTTTTGGGGCAAGGCGTGAAAAAACGTGCATTTTTTGGGGCTAAGGCGTGAAAAAACGGAAGTTTTTTTTAGAAGTAAGGCGTTAGAAGATGATTTTTTTTTTTTTTTTTTTGTATTTTTAAAAAATAGTATTTTAATTTACAAATATTTAGACATATTTTTAAGGTATGTACCAATTTAGTATTTTAAATAGCCTTGTCATAGTCAAAAAATATTAAAATATATTAAAAAATGTCTAAACGCCTTTTTACGCCAAGGCCAGCCTAGGAGTGTAAGGCTTAAGGCTTGACCTCTACATCTTGGTCACGCTCCGCGTTTTTTAGAACCTTGCTAAAAATACATTTAAGCTGTCAGGAAAGTTGCGTGTGAAAATGATTTCGAGGAAAAGTGAAGTAAAGTATAGCGAATGAAAAATAAAGTTATTTTCCCTTGTGTTTGTTTAAACGGGAAAATTGTATGCATATTTATAATTTTACAATAAATAAACGTAAAATATATTTCTTATATAAACTAACCATAAAATATATTAGTTTAATAAATATATGTATAGCATATACACTAAAAATAAAAATTAGGAAGAATATTTAATTCGTAAAATACAAATAAATGATTCATTTTTATCATTGTTAATTATAAATAATAAAAATAATTTACACGGTTATATATCCAAAAATCTTAGATATTTAGTAGGATATGTTTTGTGGGTCAAATTTTTGTGCAGGAACATTTGATAACATGATAAAATAATTTTATAACACTTCTCCTTTCATTTCTTGACAAACAAATGCAATCTTAGTGGGTTTGCAAAACTTCGAATATTAGCGCTTATATGCGCCTTAATGTGTATTATATAATTTTGGGAAAATGGAGATTTTTGCGTCTATTGATGTGATTGTTTGCACGTCGACAGGAAACTTGCTAGCATTGAATTGCAACAATAAGGAATGAAGATTTCGGTGGAACTAGCCCTTTCTTTGTATTCTAATTTTTTTTACATTTCAATAAGGATCTCACTATTCTAAAAATCAGTGTTCTAAAAGGCTCCGTCTAGATGCGACTACGCTTGAGGCTTGAGAGAACCCCCCCCTTAAGCCTTTACGCCTTATTCTTGGTAAAAGCTTTTAAAAGCACTTTTTTAATAAACAAAAATTCTTTAGTGAATCGTCTTTTAAAGACTTTTTTTACAAACCAGAGCAATATCTCACCCAAAACAATTAATTAGTATTTTAATTTGCAAATATTCAGACATTTTTAAGGTATGTACAATTTTAGTATTTTTCATAGCCTTGTTATGGTTAAAATATTAAAATATATTAAAAAAGGCCTAAACGCCTTTTTACGACTAAGGCCCGCCTAGGCTTAAGGTTTGGCGTCTATCCCTCGATCACGTCCCGTATTTTTTAGAACCTTACTAAAAAATTAAAATTGTTAAGTTTATTTGTGATAACTCATTACTATAAGCGCTTTCTTTTAACTAGATTGCTAGCAATTTAATATTTCAACTAGGGTTATTATTATTATTATTATTATTATTATTAAATTTACAACAATTCCATCTTTGTTGCAATCCAAGAAAGCAACGTGCTTTTGGAGGGCGTTTTGAGCATTATCAGTCAGTTTGGTTGGTAATTAGCCTATACCTATACCAATACCGAACTCCACAGTTCGTCAGTAAGATTGGCATTTTTCAGTACATTCAATTTTTTTTGAAAGTTCAAAAAATAACTAAATTTTTGTATGCAAATGAAAAAGTAGGTTTATAAATCACCATTTTCTATTTAGTCAAATTTACTTTGACCAAAATAATGATGAACACCTAAAGTTTTAATTGGGCCATTAATTACAACTTGCCAGCACAGAAGAATCTTTCCATGAAATTAAAAATCAAAAGTAAAAAAGAACTTGTCTTATCATAATTTTTCTGGGTCAAATTTACCTTGACCAAAATATTAATGAACACCAAAAAGTTAGGGAGTTTCTAAGGGCTTGCTCCAAAATACAACTTTAACACTTTCTCTCCATCTCTCTACACATTCAAATTCCTAAACCTTTCATCTTCAACTTCTAAACTTTTCATCTTCAAATCTATTCTCCTTTAACTAAAGATTAACCTTTCATCTTCAGCCTTTCAACTTGCTACCCATTTGAATACCCAAATATATATATATATATATATATATATATATATATATATATATATATATATATATATATATATATATATATATATATATCACATACATCATGCTCTATACATCATACCGTACATCACGCTTAATTCTAGGCCCTAGAAAACTTTTTTTTAAATTTTATATTTTCCCTTGAAATTAACCTTTCAATCAACCCATATGCAAAAAATTAGGTCAAAATACATTTAGTAGCTATTTTTAAAAAATCCACAAAAAACTGCTGGCGCAACCCCTTATAAATAAGGTATTTTTAGCAGTTTTTTGTGGATTTTTTAAAAATAACTACAAAATATATTTTGACCTAATTTTTTGTATATGGGTTTATTGGAAGGTTAATTTCAAGGAAAAAATATAAAATTTGAAAAAAAAAGTTTTTTAGGACCTAGAATTAAGCATGATGCATGGGTGATGTATAAAGTATGATGCACTATAGCCTGACTCTCTCTCTCTCTCTCTCTATATATATATATATATATATATATATATATATATATATATATATATATATATATATATATATATATATATATATATATATACCCGCTGAATATCAACAGAATCACCCACGAATTACACCAACAACTCTCACACATTGCTAAGGATCGAATTACTCCATTCTCCCAAATCAGAGGCATCGTGCATTGGTCTGTCACCCACGATCATCTTTATTACCTATGATTTGTTCATTAACTTGCAATCCCTGTTAATTTCTTTTGTTTGGACTGTTAAACGAACTTGCAATCCCTGTTAAACGAACTAGGGTTTGGACTGTTAAACATCATTTGGACTGTTAAACTGAACTAGGGTTTCATTCATTATGAACATATCGAATGGATTCCATTTATTCGATATGTTCATGACGAATAATTTTTTTACTAATAAGGGTTTCATTCGTTATATTCGTACCAAATTAAGTGGAAGGTTTCGGCATAAACATAGCGAATCGATGGATTTCAAATTAAGCAATCCATTCGTTACATTCATACCGAAATGAGGTCCCTAATTCGCTATGTTTATGCTGAATGCCACTAAATATATTTATGTTTGATTCGTGATGTTTATGCCGAATTAACCTACACTTTTCATTATGTGTATGCCAAATTAACCACCATTGTTCGGCACCTTAACCCCGAATGGAATCAATTATTTTCTTATCTTTGTTTCTTATGTTTATGTTGAATACCTATCAAATGATACACGATTAACTATTATTATCTGTGTTGAATGCCTATCAAATGAATATCTATCAAATGATACATGATTAACTATTATTTGTGTTGAATACCTATTAAATGAATACCTATCAACTGAATACCTATCAAATGATACATGATTAACTATTATTATGCAGAATTATCTTTGTTTCTTATGTTTATGTTTATGTTTATAATCATTACATGATTCCCTTTGAATCGAAACATAATCAATACATGATTACATATGATTTGTTACGAATTGATTCATAACATAATCAATACATGATTACCTATGATTTTTTATGAGTTGACTTATGTTTATAATCAATACGTTATGAACAAACTTCTACATATTTTGTTACGAATTGACTTATGTTTATAATGAATGCAAGTCAAACATGGATAATCTTGTATCTTACTCTCGCAAGAACCGTAAGCCGTTGACTGCCTCAGAGAGGAAGCGTCGAGAAGAGATCCATGCTCTGACTTCTGCTAATGTCCTGGATGTGATGGAGGTGGATCCATGAGTGGTGGAGACGCATGAGGATGTTGCGGTCGAGGTTGAGGACAAGGAGGTTGCGAAAGCCGAGGTTGAGGAGGAGGCCGATGAGGGCCATGAGGTGGAGAACGGGTGTTCATTTACTATTGATTGCCTAGCAAGTTCGAAGCCCGAGGGATCCCTTTTAGTTGACTTCTCGTACTTTTGCTCTTTAACAATTGGTTTTCGACCTCATTGTCAACCCTTGCAATGCTTTAACACGAATGGCTCAAATAACCTAGCGGTTGTGGGACACCCGATGTCCTTCAGTTTTTGCAACATGGCCCTTTGCTCATCGATAGTTGACCGTTTCCACCGTTGTTTAAAAAGTATCATTTTCGGCTCGTAGTCAACCATATGGTACTTCGCTAATTCGAGCACCATTATTAATTTACGCCAATGTGCATCAATATCCCCCCATAGTACTGCCCTTCCCTCCATCCGGTAGAGGACCAATTCATGAGCGCATGGTAGATCATAGATGTTGCGTGCCAAGTGTAGGCACAATTTAACATCCATGCCAACGGTATCACAAGTCTTCATCTCCTCAAGAATTAGGTCAATGGCATAATGAGAAACCCGACCTATGAGCTCTCGCAAAACTGAAATATTGTGCGAGTGCTTTATTTTTGCAAATAATCCTCAAACATTCTCATGATCTCCGTCACTTGCAACCCAATGTAGTTGTTCATGCTGACAAAAACCTTGTCAAAAGGAAGTTGAGAACTCTCCAAGTGCCTCCTCAACTTACCATGTGCTCCTTCACAATGGTTAGTTGTTCGGTTTCCACAGTGCCTAACCATATTTGTCCACGCATGAACGAAGCTCTCCCTTAGATTGTACTATGTACAATCTATGTAATGAAGCGTGCTTGGGAACTCATACCAATCACAGTGAAAAAGCGTCCACTCTTTGTTAAAATCACGCTCGATGGGTGATTCAACCAAATGCATCCAATCTCTTATGAACTTATTTAATGTATCCTCATCTTTGATCTCTTTCCTAGCATGGAGCTCCACATTGCGATAAACGTGGAAGGTGTAAACTATAGTTCTCGCCTTGGGGAACACAACTCGTAATGCGTTCATGCACGCATACTCCCGATCTGTGATGAAAACTGCGGGACATGCAAATGGGTCGAATAGGGATTTCAAACATCCCAATGCCCATCGATAGTTCTCCACCTTATTCGTTGCTAAAAAGGCAAAGGCAATATTGAAAGTCCTACCGCACGACGTTATTCCAACCATGTCGAACAAAGGCATCTTGTATCGATTGGTCTTATATGTGCAGTTAACAATGACAACGGACGAAAAGCACTTGGCTAGTTGGATTGAGCTTGGATGCGCCCAAAAAACGTCTTCCACCTCCTTGGTAGACTCATTCGTTCTATACCAATACCCGTAATGTTTATCCCCAAGAAAATTCATTAACTGTTGCATCGCTGTTCTACCCTCTCGTTTCGAGATCCTCAACTTCCCTTTGGCATTGTATATTATTTTCATGGTCGAAACATTACTAACATTACGACTTTTAGTCGTTGTTAGAATGGAGGCCGGCGTTACACCGCTCAAGGACATCTCTTCAACAATTTGTTTTTCCACCGAAGTAAGTCTACCCGCATATGCATATCCAACTAAGGTTTCTGGCAATGGGTGATTGTGAACACCGCTAACGACAGACAACATCCACTGTTCATTGTCCATCGGAATGCCCTTCAACAAAAATGGACAGTTGCACTTCCAAGTGGATGTGTCCCTCTTCCTACCTTCGTTCCCAACATTCTTCCCGTGATGATTGCGGTACTCACCTCCCCTCTCACAACCAATGTGTAGATGTCCCTTACGCGTTGCAGAAGATGCATCGGACTTGGTTATGATTATCACTGTTTTAACAGACCGGGCTTGCTCTTGAGCCCAATCAACTAACTCTTGCTGGGTGGGAAATACCTGAGAATTAAGAATATAATGAATCAGTAAAATATAATTACAATATATAAAAATATTACATCAATAATAGACATTATAATACCTGTTCCATAAAGAACGTCGCACTAACATCTACTAACACCGCACCACCTTCCGTGATTTGGGGTATTTCGATGTTCGCTAAAACTTGATCAAATCCATGAAAGCATCCTACATAAGTAAAAATATTATTAGTACTCACAATCAATGAACTTGAATAACAATATTGAGAACTAGCTTGCAACGTACTTGATAACATAATCACAACATATGTTTGAATTACATTGATAACATACTTCATAACATAATTATTAACAGTTTGAAACACAATATGATACGATTTCATAACAAGCTTGCAATGTAGTTGAATTACATGTTATGTTTAAATTACATTATGTCTTTGAATTACATTGGAACCAAACTTGGTACAAAACTTGAATTACATTATGTCTTTGAATTACATTGTGTTTGAATTCTATTCGGCATGAATATACCGAATATGTTTCATTATTTCGGGGTGACCCTAACGAATAATGTTAAAGTGGTTCGGGATGTATATAGCAAAAATTGGACAAACATTCGGCGTAATTATGCCGAATATGTACTTCAGTTTTGGCATGATCATAACGAATGAACGTACTTCGATAAAAAAATATACAGTTAGTTCGGGAGGTTTATCCCTAATTTCTTCCATGAAATCGGGACCCCCGATCCCGAACTAACTGTATGTTTGCTGTGTTTTTTTAATGTACAACCCTTATGAAAAAACAAATATGTAAGTAATGGGACCCAAATTTTACCTCAGCAATGGTATTTGTAGAGTTGTTATTTATTTTTGAGGTGTTGTCATTGTATGATGGTGGGATATCCATTAGTATGTGAATATTTAAAGAACAAACCCTAGATATTTAATAATGTTGTTGAAGATGGTCGGTGGGGGACAAAACTTTAATAATGATGTGTGGGGACCAAAACTTTAATAATGTTATTGAAGATGATAGGTTATATTAATGGAGACAAATTTGTTGGGTAAAGAGAATATGAGAAAGAGAGAGTTTGAAGTGTAGTGGATAGAGAAAGAAAGTAAGAATTTGGAGTGTAGTGGTATTATGCATTTTAGTTGTGTTAAAAAATATATATATTGAGTGGTGGCCCTTATCAAAAATCAAATTTTAAAACCTTGTGGTATTTTGAAGCAATTTTTGTGGTGCCCTTAGAAACTCCCAAAAGTTAAACTCATATATAGCCACTAGTTAAAGCTTGGCCAACTCAAGGGACCAATACGTGATTCAGGTTAATTTCTAGGAAGTTATAAAACATTCATACCCTATTCTTACCCACGTGGGACTTTTTTTTTCCTTTTCTCATAATAAATCCAAAAGGGCTTAGCACCACTACTAGCAAACTGTAGCAAGGAAGAAAGCTCCATAAGCTTCCTAAGGTTTTCTAAGTGGCCATAAGTTTGTGTGTTCGTTATTCACACACCTATTCACAAGAAAATTTTGGTTCTTTTTAGTTTTATTAAATTAGTTATTTTGCTCTATATAATTTGTGATTTTTGGTATGGTATATGTTTGGGATTCTCATTTTGCTAGTTTTGATACGGTAATTTAAGTATTATACATTTAAGTAATTTTGGTAGGTAATTTCGATAAATCGGCATTTAAAATGCATAAACCAGAGTGCTCCAATTACCATCGTCTCCCAACTCTCAACCAAACTAAAATCCATACGTTGGATGTGAAAATATAGAAAAGGAACCCCCGATACACTTTTATCTAGTCTAGTCGTTCGTCAAGATCCAATGGTGCGAGACTCTTCATATTACCATTCACAACTCAAACATAACCCGGCTTCCTTATCTTAACTAGTCCATCAACTTAAATAATATATTGCACTAACCTAACTTTCTAACCAACGATACCGAGTACTAAACCAACTCACTACTCCTATTCTCATATCTAGTATCAAACTAAATCCACAACCAATCTACTAAAGAGCAATCAACTAGCTATCTTAACCATTTTAAAAGAGTAATCAACTAACTCTTACTCATCCTAAAAGAGTAATCAAGTAACAGTTAATCGTCCCATTGAATTAACCCACAGAGTAATAACCCAACCCCATAACAAACCTAACATCGGGTCGCAAGTGCACCTCTAACATTCATATACATAGGAACAAACAACCTATAAATAATGACGACAACCCATACATCGGTTCGTAATCGCCGAACCATGTCCTAAATACACATTACCATCTCAAAGTGTCTAAATTATTCTTTAATTAACTAAATTGACCTATCGTCCCTAATACATAATTTAGTATTGTTCCAATATAAATTACATCCCGTTAGTTATTGACATCTTTAAGGCATATCATCAAATACCCGTTAGTTTTATTCTCTTACTAATTTGGGTTGTTACATAATTCCAACCCTTAACCTCAATCTAGTAGGTTAAAACATCAGTTAATAATATTTAGGAACCATCTCAAAGCAACCCGTAACCAACCAATACCTCCAAACCATCAAAACCCTTAACCTTTGCCTCCTCCAGGACTTGATTGATCGGCCTCCCTAGAACCTAAAATCCTTAATTTTTTAATTATTTATTCTTTGTAGTGATTGAGTTCTTAATTAATACCCAAACTAAATCCAATTAAATTCTAATCAATCCACAACAGTTCCTAATGATACTTTATTTAGGTTTCTTGGGAATTGTAAGGGCTCATAGCCTTCTACCTTCTCCAATATAAGGGAATATATCTCAAGGCTTAATAAAAACCTATACCCAATTAGTGCTCGTCTTCAAAGATCACAACAATGCTAATGAAGGTGCCATAATGAGGTAAAAGACAATAACAATATTCCCAAAGTTATAAGGCACTCAATCACACCATCAAACCTGGAAGACCAGGCTGAGAGACCTCAAGACGAATAACTTCACGACTCACTCTAGTCCAGTGGACTTCTGCCTAGCAATAACTGACCTCCGTTAGGCTCATGAACCCTCCTCCAAGGGTGAATTCCTATGTTATGCCACAAGAGTAAGCCCATCCCATTTCAGGATGACCTCAATTACTCCAAGACCCCTCAGATGTTCGATAAAGATTTTGCAACTTCTTTGGTGGGTACGTAGAAGGTACAAACATCATTCTACTTACCACCAACACTCACTCATTCTAGCATTAAATAATATAATCTTCAACTACCTTACACCTCCTGTAAGACTTTCACCAACACTCCACTGTGCTACTGTAGTCATCAGACCTCAGGGATACCCCGTTCATGTCGCTGCAGTCCACTCATTCTCTCTCTAGGGTAATGCTTATATATGGAAGGTTTGTGAACGGTTAAATGGCATCTTACAATTTAGTAATTAACTAAAAATGAGAGTAATCATCCAATAAAATCACAGCAACTAAGAAGCCTTCGTTTCAGAAGTGTTTGCCATTTTAGCTTTAGCTAATCTATCATTAGCTAAGTATAGAAGAAGAAATGGATCATTTCCAACCTCTCACATTTTTTTATTCTCTGTAGAGTCCTAATCCAAGATAAGAAATCCCTAAAGGATTCCATAAGTTATTCCCTAGTGGTCTTTTGATTAATGAAGAAGACCTCAATAACCTTAGATCAGCTTGGACAGAGTCCAAGAGGTCCTTAGATTGTAATACCCTCATTTGAAACCTAATATACAAAGAAACACCCTTTATAGCGGATGTAGGATCCTCAGTCGAGGTGAGAACCACTTTATGTCTTTGTCTCTTACTTTGACAGATCTCCTCACTAACTGGTCTAAGGTCCCGTGGGGAGAATCTACTGGGCCTGAGGTCTAAAAATATTTCAAGCATCCACCAGTGTGGCACCGTCTGTGGGAATGACTTTTCCATTTAATCAAAATCATATACAAACCTTGATCTTATTGGGATGACTACCAACACCAAGTTACATCACTCTCTCAGATAAATTGAGACTCGATTGAAAGAGATCGAAGACCAACTTAGCGATGTTATCAAGAGACTTCCTATACCACCTATGGTGGAGGAACCAATCGAATTTGAGCATAACAGGACTGGAGAAAATCATGATCCCCGATCAAAAGGGTGAAATGATCAAGAAGATGTGGCGTTAGTCTCTATTGAGATCCCCATTAGAGATCACTTGTCATTCCCTAAAGAGCAATCTCATGGAGGTTCCTAGGTAGCAAAACCTATTGACAATAAGACAAAGAAGATGCAAGACAGGTTGTGGAACTTTCTCAACCACTACAAGATGCAAACTCCTAATACCATAGAGATATCACTCCAGAATATGCTGCCTCCTTTGTCCAACATAGTTCAACACTATGCTCTTACCCCTAATTGGAAGATGCCTAGCATTAAGCATTTTGATGGGCTAAAGATCCCATTGATCACCTACAAACCTATATATCCCTAATTCTTCTCCAAGATACCAAAGATGAGGTTCTTTGCAAAACTTTCCCCGCCACCTTAAGGGGGACAACCAATTGTTAGTTTTATAAGATCAAACCAAGGAACATTGGGAACTTCACGGAGTTAGATAGATCTTTCGTCAACCATTTCATAAGGGGTTAAGAAATTAGGAAAATAGTTATTTCCCTCTTCCATTTTATATAAAAATGTATAAAAACCCTCAGAGAATATGCCAAGAGGTTCAACTAAAAAGCCATGTGGGTGGATGAGTTGAATGATACTAATTATATGGCTACCTTCATCTCAGGCCTTATGCCAAAGGAATTGCTAAGGTATGTTAGAAAAGGACCCCATTAGACCATGGTGGAGCTGATGGAAAGATCTCTAGAGTATATGAATGCAGAGGATGAGGTCATAACCAAGTGAACGATATCCTCCCTCAACAGGGGAAGATGAATGATGTGTTCTCCCACCTCAGAGTGTCTCTTGAGGCTATTGAGACTAAAAATAGAAAGAATGGAGGAAAGAGGAATGCCACCCATAATCCAAACGCTTCACTCCCCTCACAACAACTATAAAAGTGGTCTTCAAAATTGTGTAAATATAAGATCTCTTGGCTTCGCCCAAGCCCATGAGGGCTTCGAAGGATAAGTGGGACAAGTTTTAGTACTTTCAGTTCCATAGAGACCATGATCATACCATAAGTGATTGTTTATGACTTAAGGAGGACATTGAAGGAGTCATCAAAAGGGGGTACCTCATGGAATTTAGTGCCAAGGACGTTGGCAATGCTCAATGAAATAATAAGAAAAATATAACATCCCTTTGACTAACGTAAACACTATCTCATGAGGATTCTATGGTGGTGGATCTTCCTCCAAAATAAGAAAATATCATCTCATGAGAATGCATCATGAAGGAGTGCAAGTCAATAGCGTGTATTTCGAGAATAAGTTACCAAAGGAGGCACCCTTGATGATCTTTCCAGACACGGATCCCCTCCCACACAATGATCCTCTAGTCATCACTGTGATCATTGGCAATACAAATATGAGGATGACATTAGTAGATATTGAGAGATCTACTGATATCTTATTCCTAGATGCTTATAAGGCCATGGGCCTTACAATGAAGCATATGATACCCATCACTACCCCATTAATTGGGTTTAACGGAGAATGAACCTACTCTATGGAGTAAATCACTCTCCCCTTTACTATCGGCTCTAAAGAATGCCGTTCCACCATATGTATCAAGTTCCTAGTGATAGAATTTCCCTCATCTTACAACGTGATTATGGGAAATCCTTAACTCAATGAGTTAGACATTGTGGTGTTCACCCGTAGGATGGTTATGAGGTTCCCACCCCCCATGGGTGTGGGAGAAGTGTATGAAGACTAGAAAAAGCTAGGGAGTGTTACACCTATTCTATGAAAGAGAATAAGAGACCACTAGAGACTTCTTTAAGGTTTTCTAATGTCCCAGAGAGTTCTTACAGAAGTGATGTGGTCCTCATAGAGACTCAACCTCACCAACCTGAACTTCCTGAGCTCCCACAAGAGAGTTTTTGCATAGAGTTGTTGAATGTGGACACTCTGGATCCACGAGATAAAGAGAAAGAATAGAGAGTGAGCCTGCTGAGGCTCTTATCACGATTTGCATTGATGAAGTAGATACGACCAAGGTCGTCCAAATTTGGTCTCGTCTCAGTTCTTCCCTTAGAGAGGAGTTGAACCAGTTTTTGAGAGAAAATTAAGATGTATTTATATGGGGCCACTCAAATATGATCGGGGTAGATCCTAAGGTCATGGTCCACCACCTCATTGTTGACCCAAACCACAAGCTAGTACATCAAAAGAAAAGGTTCTTTATCCGTAAAATAAATGCATCTACTATCGAGGAGGTTAACAAGATTTGAGAAGCTAACTTCATTTGAGTGGTGCAATACCCAAAGTGGCTCTCTAATGTGGTGATAGTGACTAAGCCTAACAATAAGTGGAGATATATGTGGACTTCACGGATCTTAGCAAATCCTATCCTAAGGATTGTTATCTCTTACCCCACATTGATAGTTTGGTGGATTCCACTGATGGTCACGAGCTCAATTACTTTATAAATGCCTATTCTGGTTACAATTAAATCCAAATGGCTCCTATAGATGAGGAAAAAACCCTATTCATCATCGACGAAGGTTCCCACTGCTACAAAGTTATGCCTTTTGGATTGAAAAAGTAGATGTCACATATTATAGGGAAATAAACACTATTTTCAAAGACCTAATCGGCAAATCCATGAATGTACATGCCAATGATATGTTGGTCAAGAGCCTTAAGGCTCAGGATCATGTCTAAAACCTCAGAAAGACCTTTGCCATCCTCAGAAGAAATACAACGAGCCTTAATCTAAAGTACTGTGACTTTGGTGTATAAGGAGGAAAATTCTTAGGTTTTATGGTCACCAGACATGGCATAGAGGTTAACCTATAGAAAATCCAAGCTTTGCTGGACATGGAATATCCCAGAACAATCACTGAAGTTCAAAGACTACCTGTAAGGGTTATTTCCCTCAATCATTTTGTCTCCAAGGGCATAAACAAGTGCATGACTTTCTTTAAAATAATAAAAAAAGTTTTACAATGGATTTCAGAGGCAGAGGAAGCCTTTTAGAGCCTGAAGAAGTATTTGGGGTCTCCTTCCCTCTTGTCCCGAGCCATTACTGGAGAATACCTGCACCTATAAAAATAACTGTGGTCCAAAAGACCTTAGACTGATAACTCTAAGAATTACAGGATTTTCATCCTTGGTTCTTAAGGGCTCTAAGGTCTTAAAAATATAAGATTGCAAGGTTTTCATCATTGGCTCTAAATGAAACGACTGAGGTCCAAAAGACATCAGACAACAAACTCTAAGAACTATAAGGCTTTCATCCTTGGTTCCTAAGGGCTCTAAGGTCTTAAAGACCCAACAATAGTTATAAGGCATTTATCCTTGGCTTAAACAAACCGTCTAAGATCCATTGACCCCAAAAAAATTAAAGGAATCACCAAGGCTTCTATCATTGATTCTGTGTGAGTTAACTAAGGTCTAAGGACCCAAAACGATCAATTTAAAGGACTTTTTTGCACCTAAATATGTTATTAAAAACATAAAAGCCGTGAAAAAACTTATAATATTTTATCCCTTACTTTAAAAGATTTTTAGGGGGCCAGGAATTGAAAATACAAAAGATTCATTAAAACCATGGTTGAAAAAGCCAAATTTTAATACTACCACTCTCATAATTTTTTAGGGCTAAGAGTTTATCAAAAAATTCTTAAATTTTTAGTTTTAAAATAAAGGTGCAAAGCAAGTCCCATACCTCTAAGGCTTCCATGCTTAGTTTATTACAGTTTAGAGGTCTTGAGACCCTTAGCGGAACTTTAATTTTCACCTTTAAGGCTTCAATCCTTAGTGTATTACAATTCATTCATCTTAGGACCTTTAGTGGTACTTTAATTTTCACTTCTAAGGCTATCATCCTTGATTGACTCCAGTTCAAAGGCCTCAAGACCCTTGGTGGAACTTCATTTTTAACTTCTAAGTCTTTTATCCCTAGTTAACTTTAATCTGACATCTTAGGATCGTTGGCAGAATTTCATATTAAACTTATAAGGATTTCATCCTTAGTTAATTGGAATTATGAGGTCTTATGACCCATAGTGGAGGTCCAATTCTTAACTTTTAAGGATTTCATCCTTACTGGCTTATATTACGAAGATCTTTAGACCCTTAGAAAGGCTTCTGAAGAGTTCCTAATTATTTCTTGTCGCTTTACCAAGAAATCTTGGGGGCTAAGGGAGAATATTACCTGCCTTACATACCTCAGATAAACATAAGAAGAAATTCCTTGATAAATTAAATCAAACATAAGAAATAACAGAGAAGAAGTTGAAATTCTATTGTCATGTGTGTTAACGGGTTCATAAGTTCAACAAACAAAGGCCCTATGGATACTTTTTTTACAAAAGTTGTAAGCCTTTTAAGGCCTGAGCTTCTCAAGGTTCTTGGTAGTTAGTTCTTTGGCAAAAAATTGGTCTCCATGATTAGGGGACATAGGCTTTATCACTCGCTTCAGAGTCGGAGGCTTCAACAGATCCACCTTCACTACTACTATGACTGTCAGAGTCCTCCCCATCAAAATATGGATCCTTTATGAGGAGACTAGAGACACAAACTTCGGGGAACAACGATTGTACCTTAGACTTGCAAGCGTCATAATATAATGAGTATTTATTAAAATGTAACCTTTGGTAGGAATTAAAATTTCGATAGGCATCAATCTGGATCCTTATCATAGTATACACCTTCTCGAAGATCTTAAAGTGCTTGACTTGGATCCCAGATAGTTCCTATTGTAACTTTAATCCCTCAGCCATTATACGATCCCTCAAATCACTAAAGTTAGAGACCTACTTTTTTAGTAAGTACACAACCTTAACTTGATGTCAAAGCTTTTCATTATCACCATAGAGCTTAAGCACTTCATCTTCGAGGGCCTCCACAATCTACTTTTGACGGATCAAACTCTTGCATTGTACTTCTCAATCTCAGACAATTAGTTTAGAGTAGTAGAGATGAGAGTAGTACTGTCATGGATGGCCTTTCATTCAAGAGACGATTTTTCATTTAGGAGTTTATCTGAGATTTAAGGTCCTACCTCTCATATTCAAAGGCATCCATCACTAATTTATGAGCACATACTAACTCATGAAGGTCCATATTTTCTAAGTCCCATTTCTCAACCATCATCAAAGATTTTTTCCATGCCCTTTGTCCCTCCATGGCCTAATCCACGAGGGCCTCAATTAAATGATAGGCCTGAAACACAAAAGAAAAAATACGAAGGGAGAAAAATAAAAATAATGGATAACTTAGAGGAACACTAAAGCATAAAGTTAGCTTGACAAGAATGTGGACCAAATCCTTGGAATTGGCTGAGGTGACCCTACTCCTGAGTGTTAACACCATCTCAAAAAAGTTTGTCCTGTTCATTAGAGTCAAAGCCTCAACAGTAGAGGCTTATGAGTTCCTCTCCTCGAAAGATGATGGTCATAACTATTTATATTCTTTAAATAATCTCAAATCTCCTTCCTTCCTCTCAGTATGATCAGTAGGCTAGTAAGAGGTCCTTGGAGAGGCCCTTGGCCTCTTTTTCTCCTTCAACGAGGACCCCTTATATAACTTCAGAGGAGTCCGAAAAACTTTCTTTCCCTTCACAGAGGAAATAATAAATTTTGTCACATAAAATTTTAAGACCAGGTGCTGCAAATCCCCTGGAATATAAGGTTTACTCTGGGTTGCTCTAGAGGACCCAACTACCTTTAATAATGCTTGCAGCAGGGGTATGATTTTAACAGTCATCTTCAATGATTGTCTTCCTGTAACTCATACTTTGATCAGTCTTAGCCACCAGTTTCATAGAAGGCACAAGTATCTCCACGGAGGTATTGGAGTTTATTTTCTTTAAGACCTTATACCTCTTCCCCTTCACCATATATAGAGGGAAAAATGTTAGCTTTGCTTGGCGCCTAGTCATCTTCCTCTATTCACATTCATCGACTGAGACCAAAACATCCAAGAGTTAGTGAATGAAACCCAATAAAAGCAAATAATAAATAATTTCTACTAAGTTTTATTGGTGAACGGTCAAAATCGAGAATGACTAATCTTTTCACAGGGGGAAATACCCGATCTATGCCAAGGGGAGGCTCAATGCCCTTCTTGCCCCTTATCCCCACCTTTACTGGCCTTTGGAATCTCAGAGACAACGATTGAGCCTTTAGAAGATTCAACAACCAATGCCTTACACTTCCTTAGTGATATGGTGAAAGTCTCAGCTCTTTCCACCTCCCCAACCACAATTTGTGGAGCCTCAGGCACCCCTATAAAGGGGTTGCCTTGGGCTGAGGTGCAAGACCATTTTTGTACAAGCGGTTGGGGGTGACAAAAAAAATGACTGGTCACTAACTTCAGGGATTAATTTAACTTCTTAGACTCCTCATGGATGAGGTCGACGGATTCTGCAAGAAAAGAGATATTAGTATGACTAGATATTAAGAGAGTAATATGTTAAAATTGAAAGAAAACTCATCCAAAGCTGTGTGAGTACACCATAGAGTGGGGCAACCCATATTATCCGTAAGGTCTGGGGTATCCTAGGCCCCATTAATAAAAAGAATCTCTGATTCCATTATTTTGGAGCACTTTGATTCTACCTTCAAAAGACAATAGGGGCTTTTGGAGAATTATCCTTGCTCTGCTCTTGAACCCAGTACAAATTGAAGAATGAGCAAGGGAAACATCATGCTTGCCCCTGCTGGTCTCCCTATAATATAAGACAGTCACCGTCAAGTACTTCCAACCATTAATAAAAATCTGACTAGGGGCTACCTCAATGAACTTCAAAATATCCATTATAAGACGGGGAAGAGAAAACCTATCCCTATAAGCCAAGAAACATTCGTTGAAGCAGATGCATTTTGGGACCAAATAATAAGCTCTCTCATTAGGCTTAGAAACCTTCAAGGTTATGTTGCCTGGTATTTGATATATCAGATTAATACCCTATAAGTATTTGTCAATCATTTTTAAAGCCACTTAGGCCCACCTGAGAAATTAAGGTCACTAAGACCCAAATATTTGATGACTTGGGTACTTACAGGATTCCCCAAGAAGGGGACTAAGCTAAATTTCTAACTCCCCGCTTGACAGAATATGGCAAAGAGACACGAGGACCTATTGTTGAGAGGAGAGTTGGGTTCAAAACCTTTGAAAGAGAAATGTTACTAGAATACATGTTTGAGAAATACAGAAGTAAATGGTGAGGGTCTTAACTAGCCCAATGTATTCATTTATATCCACATAAGGCCTGACACACCATGGTTCTCCGCCTCCTACATTAAATGTATGATCCTTCCCAATGTAATATCGTAATGATGGAAATTCCACTAGTTAGTTATATTTCTTCCCTTATTCATATAAACGGATTAGTATTTCCCCCTTTAATTATTACAAGGAGCAATAGGCTTCTGATGATACAACATTTAGTTTTTTTAGTCATTCTAAGGAGTCATATCCTTTTACCTTATCCCGTATACGGGAAGAGGTCTAAGGATTGATAAAGAACTTCACCTAACCATTGCTCATCTTCAAAGACCATAATAGTGTTAAGGAAGGACCCATAATGGGGTTAAAGACCATAACAATACCCTCAAATCTATAAGGCACTTAGTATCACCATCAAACCCATAAGACCAAGCTCAAAGAGCTTCGAGTGAATAACTTCAGAACTCAAACTAGTCCAACATACTTTTTCCTAGCAAGAACTAACCTCTATTGGGATCACGACCTTGGTGAATTCATAAATTATGCAACAAGATTAAGTTTAGACCATTTCAGGATGACCTCGGTCATTCCATGATCCCTCAAATGTTTGATAAAGCTTCTATAATTTCTTTGGTGGGTAGGTATAAAGTACAAACACTGTTTTATTGACCGTAACCACTCACTCCAAGTAGCATTGTGTGATCTAATATGCATTTAATGATCTCATCAACTACCTTACACTTCATACAAGACTTTAACCATCACTCTACTATGCTTCTATAGTAGCTAGACCATATGTTAACCCTATTCATGCTTTTACAGTCCACTTATTCTTTATCCAGGTGAATGATTATATATTTAAGGCTTATGAATGGTTAAAGGGCACCTTTCAATCTAGTAATTAACTGAAAAAGGAGAGAAACCATCCAATAAACATCAGACCAGATAATAATCCTTCATCTCTTAAATGTTTTACATTTTAGCCTTAGCTAACCCACTATTAGCTAAGTATAGAAGAAGGATTGGATCCTTTCCAATCTATAGTATTTTCATTCTCTCTAGAGTCCTAGACTAAGATAAAAAATAACTATAGGAGTCCATAAGTTACTCCTTAGTGGTCCTTTTATTAGTAACAAAGACCTCAAAAATCTCAGATCAACTTGGCCAAAGCCCAAGTGAGCTTTAGATTGTAATAATCTCATTTATAACCGAATATAGAAATCAACACCCTTCAGAGTGGACACAAAATCCTTTATTGAGGTTCGAACCACTTTATATCTTTGTCTCTTACTTTGACATATCTCCTCCCTGATCGGTCTAAGATCCTATAGGGAGCTTCTCCTGGGGATGATATCTTAAAAGATTTTAAGAACCCACCAGTTCCTGATGTTATGATAATATTTAGGGACATCCAATAAAAAAATTCACAATCTAATTCATGAATGTAATTATTCTAACCCCGTTGACTACACAATTAGGCATAATACGTTATAATCAATTAAACCCTAAGAACATGGATTCAAATCAATAACTAACATAATGTAACATTAATCCATTATACTATCATGATTTTTACCACATAATAACCATATAGTATGTAGATTATCCTAAATTCTCATAATATTTCCATTATGACAATTATGCCAATTTCACATGAAACCTATTTTAATCAATTCCCAAAATTAGTATAAGGTGTTTATTTTAACTAAACTTAATTTTCAAAATTTTATCAATAATAAGAGTTGATATGTAATGCCCGAAGGCCTACCCTATATGGATGAGGCATCGTTTGCCTTATCATGTGATGATAGATTAAATGATCTTAAATATGTCAATCTTTTTAGGTCATGGCCTATAAAAAGGCCTATGCCTCATATTTTTTTTTCTTAATATCACACCTCATCTATCACATATAATCAATATAATAAGAATGGTTATCTCAATCTTAAAGTAAAATAAATGAATATCAGTCAAGGGGCTTTATTATGATCAAATTAATAACTTTGGCTCCCCAACGCTCAATCTCCATTGGCTCACCTAACTCGGGCTTCTTGTAGATCTCAATATCTCTAAGTTTAGCTAACTCCTATTTTTCTTGGCCTATAATCCGGCCTTGGAAAGACCTCACAATTATACATACTTATCCCGGGCTTGTCTTAACCCATTTATTCCACAAGCCATAGCCACTGCTCTCACCTATTTCCTAGATGAGAGTTAAGTGGTTTTATATTATCTCCATAACCTTATCCAAGATCTGCCAAGGTTCAAGCCCCATAACTAGTCCAGAAGCAATATCCTTCGAACTAATCGTTTATCCTTGAGCACAAAGCAAGAGGCAATACTCATGATGTGATGCCACGATCGGGCGCATCAATGCCACTACCTCAACATCAAAACAACAATGGGGCATAAAAATAAAGTTAGTCAAAATACTATACATCCTATGTCCGTGGTCTCAATGAAGGAGTTAGAACTCATGATCTTCAAACTTAAAGAGTATTTTATTAAAATGATAATACAAGAGAATGATTTTTTCAACCTCATAATACTAAAACCATGTTTTCGTTTAATCTATTTCAATCTGTAACAAAAATTTTCAATATGTCATTCCATGTGACGAAAAGTACAAGATAATGATATTGGATGATCTTTTGAAACTTTTTGATCATTTTACTTTTTCTTTTCAATTGAACATTCTCTTTCAGTTTTTATTTCTTCTCGTTTTCCTTTAAGACTAAGCAATCGGAATTCTTTGAATCATGTGATGAACATCCACTAAATGTGTTAACTTGAGAAGAAGATGAGTTGGTTTTTGGTTTTCAAACATTTAAACAAGCCAAATTCATTTTCAAAGATTCATATATCTTCTCAAGTTCACTTTTCGAGTTCAAGAGTCAAATCATTTTTATCTTGTTCAATGACCTTGAATTTTTCAAAATCAAAACTTTGTAAATATTCAATTTTCTCAAATCTGAATTTGTACTTTCGAGACATTAATATCCTCTTTCAAAGCATAAGTCAAGTTTAATAATTCACCCTTATCTTCTTCAATGAGTTTTGACGTTTGATTGGTAATTTGACTGAGCTTTTCAAACTCACTTTCAAAAGATTTTTTTTCTTGTTTTAAGAGTTTGATTTTTATAGCCAATTTAACATATAAATTTTTCATTTTGAAAAGTTAAGACATTAAGCCTTAATTGTCTTGACTCGATGATTCGACACTTTAACTTCATCACGTTCATTAAAGTCAACATCTAGACTTTGATTTTTTGGAAGAATGAGAAGATTTCTTTTTCTTCTTTTTACTTTTGCACTTCGAATATTTTATCCTCTCATTAGGACTTAAAGGCATAAAACTATCTATACCATGCAAATTGGGACAAACAAAATCCATCAACAATCATAAAAACTGAAAATGTAATTTTGTAAATAATATTAGTTGGCTTGTTCTCTTGACAAAACATTTGAGATGTTGAGTCTTTCAAGTCACATATAATTGATTTAAATGATTGAGGTGCGATCATTTGTATTAGATGAACCTTTGAAAATTCAAGATTTTGCCAGCCGCTCATTGAAGACTTCCATTGCCATGAATTTAAAGACTCTATCCTTTTAGTAGATATTGTGAATTGTCCATGGCTAAACACACACACGCACACACACACAAACATCTTTTTAAATCTTTGAGGATTTTGAAATTCGATGGAACAATTGTTTTAAAACTATCTTAGAGGACATTTGTAAAATATATTTGGGATTTGGAATTTATTTTGAACAAAGTTAAGTTTTTCTGGCAAGGGTGCAACCTTAATTGTTCGCACAAATTAGTTTTAAGACCTTGCGCATAGTGGCATCCTCATGACACCAAATTATGATCGTGCGTATGGCCTTTGGCAAGATTCCATATTGGTTGAAATCGTGTGCAAAGAAAGTGTACTGTGCGTATAGCGGCATCATATTTTTTTTTTATAAATAGGCCATTTTCCCTCCCATTTCATTAGATCCTAAAACCTCATATCTCAATTACAATTCTAAGAGGATTTTTAAGGTTAAGAGAATTTTTCCTTTGATTCTCTTTCCAATTTCACTTGTTCCCTCAAAAATTGACAAAACTTTGATCTATACTTGATCTATGCCTTTAAGAGAGAATTAAGAGTGTTTTGGTTCAGATTCACATATCGTATTCACTTAAAAGGAATTTACACTTGAATTGTATGATCATATACTCGTAGATTTAAAAGAGGATGCACTTTAATTCATTGAAGGAGTTTAAGTGTGGCATTGACTTTTAGGAATGTAGTGGACTTCTTCATTCACGATGTGGAGCTCGTTGTGGATTTTCATCATCTATGGGGGAAAGTTGCAAGGCTCATACGTAACTACACAAGAGTGCTTGCGTGAGAGGTATCTTCTTTCCTGATGTAAAATATCTTTTCAATTAGAAACGAAAATTAGAGTGCGTCGAGATTTTTTTACCCCTAAATGTTTTTTTTCTTCATAAACCTTGTCTTGTGTATGTCTGTATTTGATCTGTATTCATTTACACACATTCGATCACACACATCACTTATATCAAACTTTAATTTATTGATATTGCTTAAAATTGAATTAAGTGTGTTAAATCTAGTTGTCATCTCTATATTCACTTAATTTAATTATTGTGTGAGTTAATCTAGACAATTGAAAAGATATTTGTTAAATCATGTGTTACGAGATTCAATATTGCAAGCAAATTTATTGAAATAAAAAAAATTAATCATTTGATTATTTCAAAACTATTCATCCCCTCTAAGTTTGGTGTTGGTGTTTTACTCATGTACATAAAACACAATCCTCAATTGGTATAAGAGCAAGGTGCTCATTTGTGTAGCATTAATGTTCTTGAGTTAATCCTTGTATTGTCGTGTTCATTACTTAGCTCTTGTTTGCTTATGAGTAGATCTAACTTTTGTTATTATGATAGAATTTGCTTGTCTTAAATGTCCTTGTGTTGATTATCCTACACCGTTGGATCCTATTGTGTGAATAAAACATTTGAAATCCAAAATGGATAAGAATAAAAATAAAACTTCTTTTTTTTTTCTCCAGAAATCAAAGTCTATTGATGTGATGAAATTAGAAATGGAAAATCATTGAGTTAAATTGTTAATGGGTCAAATGATCAAATTCTCAAAATGAAAAATTTGAATGTTAATTTGGCTAATCAAGTCAAACTCAATGAACAAGAAAAAAAAGCTTTTAAAGAGTTTGAAATAACTGGTTAACTTACAATAGAAAGTTAAAAATGATTAAAAAGGATAAGGGTGACTTGTTAGAATTAGCTTATGGTTTGAAAGAAGATAACCAAGCTTTTTTATTACAACATTACGATTTGAGAAGATTAACAGGTTAAAAAAATGTTGATTTCAAAAACTCAAAGTTTTGGAATAAGAGAAAAATGACTGGACTCTTGAACTTGAAAAAGTGAAGAAAGAATTTCTTATTTGTGAAGGTTCTAAAATAGAAATAGATAAGAAATTTGAGTATTTACAAAATAAATTTGACTCGTTGAAATGTTTGAAAAATAAGTCATCTTCTTATCAAGTTGACACATCAAGTGAATATTCATCATATGATTCAAAGGAAACCCATTCCTTGATTTTGAAGAAACCCAGGAGGAAACAAAAGCTGAACAAAAATGTTCATTTGAGAAAGAAAAAAGGATTGATAAAAAGTTTCAAAGGATAATTCAAAATCATTATCTTTCATATTTTGTCATAAGAAAGGACATTTGGAATCATTTTGTTTTAAATTGAGAAAAATGACAAGAAAATATGATTCTAATTCCTTGAGTTTCGAAAGGGAGGATGATTTTGGTTTTGGAGATGTATTTATTTAGAAGAAGTTTGTTAGACATCATTATGATAAGACAAGACCATTACCTTATTATAGGGGATATGAAACCCACAATAAAATGATTTAGCCCCCAAAGTATGAATGCAATAAACAAAGTACATAGGATGTACGTGGTTCGACAGATCACCCTGCCTATGTCCACGGGGAAGGGAAGGATATTAGTATAATTTTAAGAAGAACAAAGGATTGTTGAAGTGCTAGGGTTTCTAGGTGAGACTCCAAGAAGCCAAGATCAAGATACAAGTCAATACCCTTGTGGGTACCCCGATTTTATCACCATAAGGCCTGGACGAGTAGCCCATCCTCAGCGGCCCAAAACCCAGGCCCATCACTTCTGGTATTCATCCATTTACTCCACGATGCCATGAAGAAGAGTTGTGGGGGGACACGATCCCATGAAAGGGAGATGGCTAATAAAGAGGAACTTATCACCCCCACTACTCCGAGACATACATGTATAAATTAAACCCCAAGTCCGGGGCAAAGGACAAGTTGTATTCTCTGTACTTACTCTTCAGATTATAGAGAAATAACACTGACTGAACCACCGTGGACGTAGGCACTTCTTTGCTGAACCACGTATCTTCGTTGTTGTGTGATTGGTCTTTTATTTGTTTTTTCTTGGTTGTCACCTCTTTCATATTTATTTGTGCTGCATAATAATTGCATCTACAATTGGCGCCGTCTGTGGGAACCGTTTATCTTTCCTTGAGAAGAGCCCACACCGAGAAAAAAATCTAAGATGTCTGATCACAGCAGCAACGCTCCTCAAGCAGGAGACATCCAGGAGCCACCCGCTCCTCGCAGGATTAGGTCTGAAGTCCGACGTTCCGATCAAGGGGCTCGCTTAGAAAGGCCAGCCTCAGAAGAAAGTCAAGGACCAGCGAGGTCCACTCAGATATCCAGATTGATCGATGCATACGAAGCAAGGCTCCACGAGCAGAGGGAGTTTTCTCGTAGGTATGAGGCTGAGAATGCTCGCCTGAAGAGAAGACTGGAAAAACTGGAAAAAGAACTACGTCCTGATACCAGGAGACGCCCCTATCGTACTCCTAGCCCTCAGGCGAGCAAATCTCGCAGCCGAGGAAGGAGCCCTAGGCGGCAACATCAAGGGTTCGAAGGTGGCGACTCAGACGACGACCTCCTCGAGCAACTGAGAAAAGCTCGCCGCTATCAGAGCCCTGCTCGCAGCGACGACAACATACGGAACCTGGTCCGCAGAGAAATGGACCAACATCCAGCTCACCGCGGCACCAGGTCAACCAGAGAACTCGCCAGGAGAGCCCTCAAGACCCAGATGAAATCGCCCTTCACAAGGGAAATTGAAGAAGAAGAAGCTCCCAAAAAGTTTGCTATTCCGAGGTTCAAGATTTATGACGGGAAGACTGATCCCATTGATCATGTCAGGCAGTACCGGCAGGCTATGACCCTCTGGAATCACCGAGATGCGCTGATGTGCCGTATTTTCCCCTCGAGCCTTCATGACGTGGCCCAGAAATGGTTCGAGAAACTCCCTCACCGATCCATCAGAAATTTCAAATCCCTGGCCGAGCTCTTTACGGCCAGGTTCATCACCAGCAGCTCCCATCCCAAAAGGATGGATGCTCTATTGACGATGAAGAAAACTCCTCAGGAGACACTTCGAGACTACGCGAAAAGGTACTGGGAGTTATTCAACGAAGTCGAAGACTGCGCAGAAGAGGTGGCAGTGGCTTCATTCAAAATTGGGCTACCTAGCTCTTCCCTCCTCTACCAGTCCTTGACAAAGAAGGAAGCAACCACCATTGATGACCTGATGGCCCGGATTGAGAAATACGCAAAGGTGGAAGATGTCACCCGCCTTAACGTAGGTGAAAACGGTCGAGCCAAGCTCGCCACGAAAGGAAGTGAGAAAGTTGATAACCAGAAAAAAGGAGGAAAGAATGGGAGCAAGAATGGCCCCAAAAACGGAGGAAGCCCTGACGTTGCAAAGTCGTTCCAGGCGGTCAACACCCTCTTCAAAGAACCAATCTACAAGATTCTCGCTAAGATCAAAGATGAGCCATTCGTCAAATGGCCCCGAAAAATGGGAGGAGACCCATCGAAAAGAAACAATGCGCTGAGGTGCACCTTCCACAAAGAGGGGGAACATAAGACCGAGCACTGCAAGGCTCTTAAGTCCCACCTCGAGGAGCTGGCCCAATCCGGACATCTGAATGACTTTGTGGAAAGGAAGGTAGAGAGGGTGACTGTCCACAAGGAGGCAAAACCCGACAACGTGTTAGAAGACGACACCGGACATGAATTCGCAGTAATCCATGGAGTATCCGATGTTAAGCAAATCCAGGGCAACTCAGCTCGGATGGAGGTAAAGAAGCTGACAGCAGTAATGCAAGCTTTTCAAATTGATCCAGCGAAATCACAGGCAGGAAAACGCCGTCGAGCAGAGGACTTCAACTACAACAAGCATATTGTCTTCACGGATGAAGATCTTGTGGGAGTGAGGACCCCACATCACGATGCCTTAGTCATTACACTCAGAATAGCCAACTTTGATATCGACAGACTGCTCGTCGATCAAGGAAGCTCATCCGAAGTAATGTACATCGACCTGTTCAGGAAATTGAAGTTGGACATTGCCGACCTTAAGGGAACCACTGTCCCTTTGGTCGGCTTCGCTGGAAAAATGACCATGCCTTTGGGCAAGATAGTACTACCAGTACTCGCTGGGAGTGTTTCAAAAATGATCGAATTCTTGGTGGTCGACATCGATTCACCATATCAAGCCATCCTCGGCAGGGGATGGCTCCATGCAATGAAGGCAGTCTCCTCGACCTACCACCAGAAACTCAAATATATCACCGAGCGGGGAGTGATGGAGATACATGGCGACCAGGCGATGGCGAGAAAGTGCTTCATAGCGGCTATCCGACCGAAGCCAGAGAAAAAAGACGTTCGAACCAGCGAGAAAGTGGAGGAAGATGCAATCCCTTCCAAATAGCAATTAAAATATGGAAGGGCCGGAGTGGAAGAGACCAGGCTCCTCCCCTCCGAACGGGTTGTAGAGGACCTAGTAGAAGTCATTGCTAGGGAAGGCGACAACAGCAGAGTCTTCCTGATCGGGACTTCACTCACTAACAAAGAGCGAAAGGATTTGTTAACCTTACTCAGAAGCAACATAGATGTTTTCGCCTGGGAACCCTACGAGCTGCCAGGGATCGATCCCAATGTGGTCTGCCATCAGTTGCACGTCAATCCCACATTCAAACCGATAGCACAAAAGGCACGACGAACTGCTCCCGAGAAAGCCAAAGCAATAGAACAGGAAGTCGAAAAACTGCTGGATGCAGGATCCATACGGGAAGTGCAGTTCCCCAAATGGTTATCCAACCCAGTGGTAGTTCCAAAAAGCAACGGTAAGTGGAGAGTTTGCATAGACTTCACTGACCTCAACAAAGCCTGCCCCAAGGATAGTTTCCCTCTTCCAAAAATAGACCAACTAGTAGATGCCACTGCAGCTCACGAGCGAATGAGTTTCCTGGACGCATACTCGGGCTATCACCAGATTCCCTTATATGCCCCAGATCAGGACAAAACGGCGTTTATCACGACGGTTGGTTTATACTGTTACAAGGTCATGCCTTTCGGGCTAAAAAATGCAGGGGCAACCTATCAGCGGCTGGTTACTAAAATGTTCAAAAATCAGATGGGAAACACGATGGAGGTCTACATCGACGACATGCTCGTCAAAAGCAAGGAGAAAAAACCACCTTTCTGACCTAGCAAGTACCTTCGAAATCCTCAGGAAATACCGAATGAAACTCAACGCGAGAAAGTGTTCCTTCGGTGTCCAGTCAGGAAAGTTCCTTGGGTATTTGGTCAGCAAGCGTGGCATAGAAGCAAATCCGGACCAGATTGAGGCAATTAAACGGGTGCAACCTCCTCGCACAATCCGCGATGTACAGAAGCTCACTGGAATGCTCGCTGCTCTGAATCGTTTCATTTCTAAATCCTCCGAGAGATGCAAGCCCTTCTTTCAACTCTTAAAAGGCAGCAAAACGATAGAATGGACCCCAGATTGCTCGCAAGCATTAGGCGAGCTCAAATCCTACCTAAGCTCCCCACCACTGCTCGACATGCCACATCAAATGGACCCTTTGTACCTCTACCTCTCTGTATCCAGCCATACTATCAGCTCAGCGCTAATGTGTGAAGTCACAGGGATCCAACATCCAGTCTATTACGCGAGCAAAACCTTACTAGACGCCGAGCAGAGATACCTGCCATTGGAAAAGCTCGCATTCGCCCTAGTAATGTCATCAAGGAAACTAAAACATTACTTCGAAGTTCACACGATCATCGTCCTTACATCACACCCCCTCAAGGCTGTCCTAAGGAAGGCGGATTTGTCAGGCAGGCTGTCTAAGTGGTCAGTCGAGCTCGGACGGTTTGACATCCAATTTCAACCAAGGACAGCTATCAAGGGTCAAGTCCTCGCTGACTTCATAGCTGAATTCACGGGCGAAGAACCTCTCGACCAGCCTAAACCAACAGAACAAAACAGCCAGGCTACGGGGGGAAGCTGGAAGCTATTCGTTGATGGAGCCTCCAACTCAAAGGGGGCAGGAGTAGGAATTGTTCTCATCACTCCAGAAAATGCAGTCCTCGAGCAAGGAATTAGGCTGGGATTTGCAGCCTCCAACAACGAAGCAGAATACGAAGCCTTAATTGCAGGTCTCCAAAGGGACTCTAGGAGCAAAACATTTACAGGTATTCGGAGACTCGCAACTAGTTTCCAATCAGATAAGTGGAGACTACAACGCGAAGGACGAGAGGATGGCAGCCTACCTCTCGTTGGTAAGAAACTTGATGACAAACTTTGAAGAAATCAACATCCAGCAGTTCCCCAGGGGGCAGAACAGCCACGCTGACGCTTTGGCAGCCCTGAGCTCGGCAGTCGATTCCAGCCTTAAAAGGATAATCCCTATCGATTTCCTTAGCTATCCGAGCATTCACCGCGAGCTAACAAAAGCGAAACAAATACTCCAATTGGAACCAGCCCCTAGCTGGATGGATCCCTTAAAAGGCTATTTGAAGAACGGAACGCTCCCAGATGATAAAAGGACCGACCACCAGATAAGAGTCAAAGCTGCTCGCTTTCACTTATCCACGGGAGGCGACTTGTATAAAAGATCTTTCTCCGGCCCCTATCTTAGATGCGTCCACCCAGGCGAGGTCGAGACAGTGCTTCACGAGCTCCACGAAGGAATCTGCGGAAGTCACATCGGAGGAAGATCTCTAGCCTTCCGAGCAATGAAGGAAGGTTACTGGTGGCCGTATATGCAAAGGGACTCCGCAATATATGTCCGCAGATGCCTAAAATGCCAGCTTCACGCCCCCATGGTCCACCAGCCTGCCAGCGAATTGAAATCCCTGACCAGCCCCTGGCCTTTTGCCCAGTGGGGAATGGACATCGTGGGACCTCTACCCACCGCTGCCGGCAATCGCAAATACCTGTTGGTCGCCACCGATTACTTTACCAAGTGGATCGAGGCAGAACCTCTGGCGAACATCCGAGATGCTGACATGATGAAATTCATATGGAAAAATATAATCACTCGATTCGGGATCCCCAGAACCATCATCACTGACAATGGGACACAGTTCGAAAGTGGCCCCTTTCAGGACTTCTGCGACCAACACGGAATCAGGCACCACTTCAGCTCGGTAGCTTATCCTCAGAGCAACGGACAAGCTGAGGCTTCCAATAAAACAGTGATCGCTGGATTAAAAAATCGGTTAGAACGAGCAAAAGGCGCGTGGACTACCGAGCTACCACATGTCCTATGGGCATACAGAACGACTCCCAGACTAGCCACAGGTCAGACGCCATTCTCACTAGCATATGGTATGGAAGCGGTCATCCCATTAGAAGCAGGATTGCCTACAATGAGATCCGACCTTGTCGAGCAGAATCAGAACGATCAGGCTTTGCTCGCTGAACTCGACTTGGCCGACGAGCACAGGGAACTTGCCCTAGTCAAACTAGCGAGTTATCAGCAACAGCTCGCGAAGCACTACAGCAAAAAGGTCAATCCGAGGAAGTTCGAAATTGGAGACTATGTCCTAAGAAAGGTCCTTGGCAACACAGTAAAGCCATCAGATGGTAAACTGGGCCCAAACTGGTAAGGACCTTATGAAATAATTAGAGACGACCTGCAAGGTGCCTATCATTTGAAAACGATGGAGGGAAGAGAGATACCACGAGCATGGAACGCAGCTAATCTCAAGAAATTCTACTTTTAGGAGTTCTATTGTTAGATCTTTTATTGTACTCATTTTGGGAAAAGACAGTTTATTTCTCTACTCACCAATAAAAATCTCTCAGTTGATTACTCTCTAAAAGTATAACAATTATATCTTATTGCACATCTTTTTCAAATCACAGGTATAATAGTTGACATAGCAGGGGAACACCCCTCCTCAGGTCATCGTCACGAAGCACGACAGACCTCTTAGCATTGCCCATGGCAATATATGAAGCCCTACAGAGTATTCTTAGGCATCGAACCTACTCTGGTTAAACAAAATCCTGACCGGATGAAGACATCCAAAAACAGGTGTGTCCTCGCCAATTGCCCCTCTTAGACCTAAGGGAGTGTGACGACACGACCTAAAAGGTAAAGGGAGAGCACAATGGTATTCTTAATACTGGACTGGGCGGACATTCACATGGCAAGATAAAGATTGTGAAGCTGCAAAAATATAACAGAGATTGGATAAACACGTTTAGTCGGAAAAAACGCCCAAAACTCAAACTTTCCATTAATCTTTTATATTTACAAACAATAATGGTACATGTTTAGTCGGCAAAGACTCGCCCAAAGCATTTACAATTATTAAAAAAAAAAACAAAAAATCAAGAAGGGGGAAGCCTCCGAGCAAGGTAATCAGCAACCTTAGCTCTCCTCCCGTCATCAGGGGCAGGATCGAATTCCTCAACAACTTCATTTGTGTCCAACTCCAGTAGCCGCCGAGGAATAGCATCGATAGGAATCCATCGGTCATCTCGCCTAAATGGATTGGGCATCCGAGTAGAGGGAGACATCTCATGCCGATACCACAATATCGAATTTCTCGGCACCTGCAGCTCTTTGAGAGCACTCAACCACCCCCTGATGAAGGAAAGCTCCTCGAACTCTGATAATCTTGTGGGAGCATCTAGCCAGCCCTGATCATAGCCATCAGTCCACACTTGGCGAGGGCCCTTCTTAAATAAATGCCGCAGTCGGGTGACGTCCCTCTGAAGCCCAGCAGCAGTTACGTAAGCTCGCTGAACATCGCCGCGCAGCTCCTCCATCTCCCTCTCACGCTGCTCTTCAGCTTCCCTACTCCTACCCCGCGTACTCCTGCCAGCTCGCGGGAGGGGTGGCCGAGCAGCTCGCGACGAGGAAGAACCTTGCAGGACTGCCGAAGCGGTGCTCGGCGAATGCTCCTTAAGCTTCAAGACCTCCCGCCTCAGGTCGTCATTTTCCCGTTGAAGAAACTCCACGACCTGATTGATCTCGATAGCCTCCAGTAACTTTACTCTCAGCTCGCTGACTTCTTCCTGCACTGAAGCTCCGATCTCTCCCATTTCCTGGAGCCTGTCCTTCAATTTAGCCACCAGCTCGGACTGATCCTTATACTTCTGGTTCCTTGATTTAGCAAACCTACAGAGCTTAGCAAAAGCCTGGCGAACTGCAGGGCCTGCATTAGGACCCAGAGTCCTACCCAATTGGGAGGTAACAGGAATATAATCATCCACATCAACCAACTACAAAGAAAGGAAGAGAACAAAAAGAAATCAGTATAAACAAAAACGAAGCCTTTTTATTGATAATGAGCGAGGTTACATCAGAACAAAAAAAAGGGAAAAAATTACAAAAAGATCCCTATCACTTAGCAACCTCGGTGGACGGACCCTCGACCTTATCAGCATCAGCAGGGGCGTTACCCTCCGCAGAGGTATGCACTGCCCCCTCGACCAAGGAAGCATCAGCAAGAGTCGCCTGAGAAGCAGGATTGACCCCTTCAGCAGCTGGGGCTGGCTCCTCATCCACAACTGGCTTGGGCCCTGGATCATGTTCGTCAAAAAGTGGGGATGCAACATCCACCCCTGCAGCCACAAGGGCCTTGTTCCACCCCTTCTTGAAGTTCAGACGGCTAATGTAGACTATCTGAACCTCGGCGTCTTCATACGCAGCAGCCCAGCCAGAATTGTATGAATCTTCTTTAACAGTGGCTGCCTGGGCCTTCTCCGCTTCCAGCTGCTCGGCAAGAACCCTGTTCTTCTCCACAAAGTCCAGCTTGCTAGAGCAGACCTGGTCGTACGACTTCCTCAGCTCGCCGAGCTCCCTGACAGCATTATCTCTCTCGCGAGCAGAATTAGCAAGGGCCAAGGAAGAAGAAGCTCGAGCCGCATCAGCAGCCTTCAGATCGGCCTCCAACTGAGAACCCCTGGCCACCAGAGTAGAATTCGCCTGCTCCAGCTCGCTGTTCCTTCTCAACAGCTCGTCGCGAGAGCGATATAGCACGGCGAAGTCAGTCACAAACTGCAGAAAACAAGGTAAAGATCAGAAAGAAGAAACCATCAAAGCAGATTAGAAGAAGTTGGGAAGTAGAAAAGAAACCTTACCAAGGCGAGCCTCTGGCTAGCTTGCAAGGCCAGTTGATCAGACCCTGACGCCCTCTCGCAATTTGCAGGGAGGACTGCCCTCTCAAGCAGCGCAGGGGCAAGTTGAGGAGAGGTGGCCACCGAAGCCCCCTCAGGCAAAGCAGATACTGGGACCAAGGCTTGACCAGTCTTGGTCCTCAGTTCCATCTTCCTCCTCTCCTCCTCCTTCTCCTTCTCCCTCCTCTTTCTCTCTTCAACCTTCTTCCTCTCCTCCTCCTTTTTCTTCTCTCTCTCCCTCGCCTGCTCCTCCTCTCTCTTCTTCTTCTCTTGTTCTTGAGAGGGAGGTCGAGAACCAGTAGCTATGGCCCCGGAGATAGTCTTCGATTTTTTGGACCTCTGTGCAAGAAGCACATCATCATCGTCATCATCATCCCGGATTAGATTCTTCCTGGGAGGCATTTCTTCACCTGGACTGCTGGTAGTACTCGATGAACTGCTACTATCAGCACTGCCTCCACCCAAGTTACTCACAACACCTGTAGGCTCGCTCTCTGAGTTGTTCTCCTCCTCGTCCAATTGGATGGGCTCAGCTGAAATCTCTTCGGAAGAGTCAAAGTCCGGAACACTTTCCACAGGTCGGGCTATGAAGCTCGAGCCTGTGTTCTTGTATTCAAGCAGAAAAGCTGCAGACCTAGGATGCTCGCCGTCACCCAAAGGTTCCCTGATGTTCCAAGCTTTCACCAGTTCCGAGATACGAACCTCGCTGAGAGCTGGCTCCAAGTTCTTTATCTTCGCTGAAAAGGAGAAAGCAAGGAGGAGTTAGAAAAATCACAAAGTTAGCCAAGGTTGAAATAACTATACAACATCTACCTATATATTCTTCCCCATAAAAGGGAATAGTGAACCTCTCGGACCTCGACCCTTCAAATTGAGGGGAGTATTGCCAGTTCCTAACGAGAAAACCTTCTTGCCAGTAGTCCTTATGGGAATCAGGTAAATTTACTACCAATACCCTATCAGGGCTCCTGGACTTAAGGTACAAGACACCAGAACTCGTTCGAGAAAAAGAATAACAAAAACAGACCTCGGCAAGCCCTAACCTCGTGCCGTACAACTGATTTATCCTGTGCACACCATTCACTATTTTCCATACGTTGGGTGAACATTGTGCAGGCACAATACCAAAATAACTAAAAAAGTGCAGAAACAAACCATTAGGGGGAAAGGTGAGACCCCCCTGGGAAAGCAATAGGACGTGAATCCAATGTGCATCCTCTATGTCCCTAACGTTCCTAGGCGGCGAGACACAACACTCAATCTCTACCCACTCAGGAATACCATAGAATTTTCTAAACTCACTTACCGACCTATTTCCAATCTTCGCCATTGGAAAAATACAAGAAAAACTATAAACTCAAGAAAAAGGGCACGAAAGACTTACAGGACAGAAGATCAGATCAAAAGGCGAAGAAGCGACGAGAGTGAAGACCGAAAACAGAAGGTACAAAACTCAAAAGTTCTTAAAAGATAGAAGATTGCTGGAAGAACTGGAACGACGAAGAAAAAATGTGTCTTATTCCAACAAGCCTTCAAAACTAATCATAACGCACAGATAGCGAAGCGGGTGCCGCCAAAGCAACTTCACAGTTTTCAAAGAAATCAACCATCATTGCTGATCACTTAAATTCATCGGACCCATAAAGAACGGCCCGACAAATTCAGGGGCAATTGTGGGTACCCGATTTTATCACCATAAGGCCTGGACGAGTAGCCCATCCTCAGCGGCCCAAAACCCAGGCCCATCACTTCTGGTATTCATCCATTTACTCCACGATGCCATGAAGAAGAGTTGTGGGGGGACACGATCCCATGAAAGGGAGATGGCTAATAAAGAGGAACCTATCACCCCCACTACTCCGAGACATACATGTATAAATTAAACCCCAAGTCCGGGGCAAAGGACAAGTTGTATTCTCTGTACTTACTCTTCAGATTATAGAGAAATAACACTGACTGAACCACCGTGGACGTAGGCACTTCTTTGCTGAACCACGTATCTTCGTTGTTGTGTGATTGGTCTTTTATTTGTTTTTTCTTGGTTGTCACCTCTTTCATATTTATTTGTGCTGCATAATAATTGCATCTACAACCCTCAAGTTGGGTGAGGTTGCCCTTATTAATAAGTACAAGGGTCCTATCTTTCTATATTTATTTTTATTAATCCTATTCACTAGTTATAGTCCTATTAGGACTAATCGTCCACATCGTCAATCAGATATTTCTAGATTCCTACTTATATCTGCTATATACTTAGCCAATGATGAATGTTCACCCAAGAGGTCCACAAGTAATACACGTGTCATACACTTGACTATATTCACTTCTATAAGGACCAAATTTCCAATTGAGTCTTAATGTAGTTTTGACTTCTTCTTGGAACAAAACATGTTTGAGTCATATATAGTCTTTTATTGTCTGATCCCTCGAGTCTATGATGTATCGAAGATTAATTGAAGACATTGCGACAAAGCTACAAAGATTTAATCATATCGAAGTTTAATTGGTGCAATTTTGCGTCTTTAAGGTTTAGTTGCATTCCGAGATCACACATGTATGAATGCATAATGTTAATGAATCTCGAAATTCATTTTATAAAATAAGGATGTTATTTTTTTAAAGGATTTTTTTAAAAAGAGGTTTAATTGTTTACACTTCGTTTATGTCAGATAAGGACGGGTGAGAATTGGATAAGAGTTGGTTTTAATCAAAACTCTGTTTAAATTAAGAAATCTATCTTACGACGTCGTTCAAACGATATTTGATGTCGTTCGAATGACGTGGCATCTCGCTCGAATGAGATTCTGACACCGACTCAATTTTATTATAAATAGAGGTGTCTTGTTTCCTCGAAGTGTGTGAATTCTGGAAAAATAGTTTTACGATCTAGAAACCTATTTGCACATGTTTTCTAAGGCTTCAAAGGCTTAAACACATCCTTAGAGTTTGCAAAGATCCGAGATTTCATTAGCATAATATTTATGTGATCCTTGCTGCACCAAGTTGAGTTTTGTTCATTGTTGAACACTTGTGAATGCTGCTCTTGCGGTGGAGAAGCGACGAATATCGTGTTCAACATCGTAGACGTATCAAGCCATATCAGTGGATACCGAGACATTCATGGAGTCGAGTGTTGTGGACGAGTATCGTGGAGGATGAAATATTTGCGTGGGCACTATTGAAGAACGAAAGAAGATCATAAGGTGCGTCAAGACCCGTGGAGATCGAGCCGTTGAGTAAGGCTAATCTGTCTTTGTAAAACCATTATTCATAGTGATTGTCTGGCTTGGGCCGTCTGAGATTTTTTCCCGTTTTGAGTTTTTCCTCGTCCATCCGATGTTATGAGTATCTTTACTTAACTTGACTTGCTTTTATCACTAGATGCATGTTTCTGTTTAAGTTAATTTATTTCACAACTTGGTTTGATAAAATTGAAAAAGTGTTTTTTTTTCAAAAAGAGAAAGTTGGTTTGCATTCATCCTTAACTTACTTCCGCAAAAGCAAAAGTTATATTTTTGGGGACCTACAAATTGGTATCAGAGCTAGAAATACATTTTTATTGTGTTTGATCCCTGTTCCTTGTAAGGATGAATTTTGAAAATTATGATAGTTTTCGCACTCCTGTTTTTGTTGGCACTAACCATGCTTATTGGAGAATGCGAATGGAAAATTCTTTAAAATCCATAAATGAGCGTGTCTGGTTAGCTGTCCAAAAGGGTTGGACACCACCTGTCACACGAGAGGGTGAGGTCACTAGTTTGAAACCCGTTGAGTTATGGACTGAGACTGAACATAGGCTTACACAGTATAACTCTAAAGGTCTACAAGTTATTTCCTCACATGTCACACCTGAAGAGTATAACTGTATCATGACTTGTGAAACTTCGAAGGAAGCTTGGGATACACTGGCACTCACTCACGAGGGCATGAACACGGTTAGGGCGTCTAAGTTGCAAAATCTCACTACACAGTTTGAGACGATTAAGATATTAGAAAGTGAGACGTTTGATGAGTTTTACACTAGGTTGTCCACTATTGTCAATTTGGTGTTTAATCTAGGTGAGAAGATTCCCGATAACCGAGTGATTAAGAAAATTTTGCGACCGTTGCCAAGTAGGTTTGATGCTAAAGTGGCCGTTATGAATTCCCTTGGTGTGCTTGACTCGCCGAAACTAGAAGAGATCGTAGGTGACTTACAAACCTATGAACTTGATATGTTTACCTCCAAGCAAGTGCCTAAGAAAGAAAAGGGCATTGCTTTGAAAGCCCTGAATAAGGAGACTAAAGTTTCAAATGACGATTCCGATTCTGACTTTGAGAATGTCTTCTTGTTGGCAAGAAAGTTCAAGAAATTTCTTCAAATTCATAAGCAATCGTAAGATGCCAAAAAGTTTGAGAAATTTAAGAACAAGGGAGACTCCACGCCTAAGAATGATAGTGAGATGCCTAAGAGAGACGAGTCTGATAGGTGTTTCGGGTGTGATGGGTATGGTCACAAAGTTAATGAGAGTACCACTAGACTTAAGAAATAGGGAAAGAAACCGATAGCATACAACGCCACCTTTTGTGATAGTGAACCGGAAGAGGGAGTGGATTCCCCCATTGATCATAACCTTGTTGCGTTTATGGAATATCATGTGAGCGATGACGATATATCTTCCCACGAAGATACTCACGTGCATGACACTTCCGAGGCTATTAAGAGTGGTTCCCGAGAGGGTGATTAGAGCGAGGATGAAAAGATCGATGTAGGTGAGTTGCAAGCTGCATTTAGAGAGTTATTTGAGGAGATGGTGAAGGTGAAGAAGGCTAACTCAAACTTGCAAGCTAAGTTGAAAGAGCGTGTCGTGGAAAATAATGATGTGTTGATTGAGGATCTTAGGGGACGGGAGAAGAAGCTTAGGGAGAAGCTAGAGTACATCGAGAAAGAGAGAGACACCCTTAGAGGTTTGATGGAGACTTTGAAAAAGGAGGTGCTAGAGTTTGAGGAGTCTAGGCGTCTACTCGAGTCTAGGATTAATTAGTTGGAGCAGAGTTTAAGAGACTCATCTAGAGTTAAGTTTGACTTGGAGGATAGAAGTGAGAAGCTGGATAGGATGCTAGGCACCGTCCAAATTAAGAGAGATAGGGGAGGTATTGGCTTTGATGGTCGTGTTGTTCCCATTCCCCCCGCACGTGTGAGAGAGCCACATAGGAACGTTAGAAGTGGCCCACATGCAGGTCACTTTTCATAACATCGCTACACTTGCACGTTTTGTGGTAGGAAAGGTCACCTTAGAAAGTTTTGCTATGACCTTAGCAATGCTCCTCGAAAGTTTAACAAGTTTAGGAATAAAGTTGTGAGTATCTTTACTTAACTTTAATTGCTTTTATCACTAGATGCATGTTTAGGATTAATCAAGAAAAAATCTGGTTAAGTTAATTTGTTTCACAACTTGGTTTGATAAAATTGAAAAAGAGTTTTTTAAAAAAAAAAAGAGAAAGTTGGTAAGCATTCATCCTTAACTTACTTCCGTAAAAGCAAAAGTTATATTTTGGGGACCTACAACTTCAATTTCCCTCAAGACTGGGATGGTCGACGAATATGTTGATCGGCCTAGTCTTTTTATTAGTGTGTGGACACGTGTCATTTTGGGTTATTTCAACTGCCGTTTCCAACTTTCCACATGACCACTCCTAGAAGTGGGTCGTAATCATTATTTTATGATATGCACACTTTTGTGACACCCCGCTTAATAAAATAAGAGGTGGCCAGCCCGATACTCGAATAAATACAGGAATCATAGATGGTCCATTCTTAGCATCACTGTCGTGAAAATAATAGTACGGGATAACCACTAATTATTTTAGAAAACGGATATCAAATTAATTTGCAAATTTAATAAAAAGCATTTAGACAATCCAATTTTAAAAGATGGTGGATAAACATGTAAAGACATATAATAGATTACAATCGTTCCTACAAATAATAACCGAATAAGCTGTCGGTTAACAAGCTAATACAAACAGGTTACATCAAGTATTACAGTTAAATATCACAATATATAAGCAAGTACAAAACTTGGGCAACACGCCCTAATGTACAGACTGATCATAACTAGAGTATACAAAAGATGGATTCATCTATAACGAAAATCCTACAACATCCGTAAAAATATTGTAGCTCCCTGACACTAAGAATGAGAGATTAACATGGGCGTCCTAGTGGCAGAGCACCTGAGCATAAATAGGATCCATACAAAACAAAGAAATATAAACGGTTCAGGGCCCGATTTGATATGATATACATGTGAATAAAATGCATGACATTTAACATCATAAACAAACTTAAATCGCTCTTCACAATAAGAATAATCCTCACCTCTCATCTAAGTGCACATCCTAGCGTAATGCCATTTATAGTGGTAACTATTCATCAATGCAAGAGAATTAACTAAATTCCATTTTAATAAGCTTAAATTGCAGTTTATTAAAATATGACTTCACAATTACATTCCTCATTAGTAAACTCAGTCCGTACAGTTGATTTATAAATGCATTAGCCATTTATGAAATGCCACATTCGTAAGAATAGTTACAATCAAAATATAACGATTCTAAGACCATCCTTCCGGGAGTCACCCCACTGGATGCGCCACTAAATAGCTATCTTCTTTCGGGGCCTATAACCAAGACCACCTAGGCACCCTAAATCGCGTCGCGTGGGAAGCGGCCATATTCATTCGACAATGAGTCATGACCATACTCAGAATTACCTCACTTCGAATAAAATAACAACACAATATAACCACCGGTCCTATGGTCCAGGACTATATTAACCCTACATTCACTAGGCAGGGGACTTCACCTCATTCGCGTAACTTCCCTTATGATAGCATTTAGAGAGGTATGTATATTCAAGTCATGATTCATAAGATATGCCAATTCAAAATGTGCATTCCATTATATTTGGAATCACATGTGTTTAACGACATAAACCACAACGTTTAATTATCCCCATACTAACTTCCAAGAGTTCACGACAACACCATAAGCCACTAAGTGTAATTTACCTCATCCTAATCTCTAAAAGTCCAAAACCATGTAACACCACCGTCCCCTAGTCCTAGACTAGCTTACTAAATAAAAAGGACACTTATTTCCATCTATTAATTAATTAATTAATCCCTGACATAAGCCCGAACACCCCTTTACTAACCTAGGTTATTGATTCCCCTATTACAAAACCCTAATACTAGGGGTGGACAAAAAAAAGACCGACCCGAATGGACCGAACCGGACCGAAAATTAAGGCTATTTTGAAATCGGTCCGAAAATCGGTTCACAAAACCTAAAAACCGATTAAACCGGTCCGGTCCGCGATCCACTATATTAAAAGATCGATTTGGACCGGACCGAACCGATTCCGATATATATATATAATAAAAGTAATGTTATTGTGTTTCTTATGTATAGTTTTTGAATTAATGTATATAACTTATGAATTTAATTTGGAACATTTTATATATGTATAGACATTTTTTTATTTGGGTTAAAAAAACCCATATAAATATCACTTGGAGTTTCGAGTATACTTTTTTTGTATATATATTTGTGAGAAAAATCGATAAAAAATTCATAAAATGTACATATATATAAAATAGGGTCAGTACCGAATTTTACCCCGAAGCGGACCGAAAAAAGCCTGGACCGAATTAGTAGGTTAACTGAATTAATCATTCCGGTCTCGGTCCAAAAAATTTGAGGACCGAATATTCGGTCCGGTCCAAAAAATAGGCAAAACTCGGACCGGATCGGACTGTGCCCACTCCTACCTAATACTCTATTTTACTTCATACAAGAAGGTTCCTAAGTCTTAAACCTTAAAAGAAATGAATAAAAGGAAAACTAAATTTTGGGGTTAAAAATAGGGTACCGATCGACCGGCCCCTGACCCCCGGTCGACCGCGCTCCTAGAAATTGACCTTGTAAGAAAAACAGTAAGCCCATACCTCAAGTCCCAGTTGATCGGTCTCTAGACCGCGCTATCAAATTTTGCCTTTCGAGAGAAGCAGTAGGCTTTTCTCTTTAGGCCCGGTCGACAGGGCTTTGGACCGCGGTGGACCGGTCGCACCAGATCCCACGACCAACTCCTATTTTTATCATACGTGATAAGAACCCAAAAGTGTACATTTTACACCCCGAATAGACATATTTTAGTTGCTAATTCTAGGCAATTTGGATCTTATGCGCTTTATTGTTTATTTTGTAGGTCGAATGCACGTTAAGATGTTCAAATGCCTATTTCATGGCAATTGTGCGAATTATGGAGCTAATTAGACCTTGTCCCGTACACTAGCCTATCCTAAACCTACCTAAACCTGTCCCGAGCCAGGTGTGTTTAGTTTGTACCATTTTATTTTATTTGTGTAATTTTATTTTTAGGGTTTGTTTTATTATTTTATTTTATTGAGTCATGTATATGTTTTTAGGATTTTTCTATTTTAATTTTTTGCGCGTCGTGTATTAGTTTTTATACTTTCTTTTATTTTCTTAGTTTTTAGTTAGTTTATTGTTATTTCATTTCATTTTTATTTTTTATTAGTTAGTTTTCATTTTTAAAGTTTTTATTTTCGTCGTGTTTAGCTTTTTTTTAGAGTTTGTATAGTGTGTCGTGTCGTGTCAATTTTTTTATTTTAGTTGATTTTTATTATTAGTTTAGTTTGATTTTATTATTTGAGTTATTTTGTTAGTTTTAATTAGTTGTGTTATTTTTAGGGTCTAAATTAAACACACACACCTACCCTACACACTAACACTCCTAAACCCCTCACTCACCGTCACCCAACTCACCTACACCCTCTCACACACTATCACTTACACCCACCATCTTCTTCCCCATCCATCCACTTTCTCTCTCCTTATCCCCCATTAACAAACACCAAGCTCAAAACCAATACCCTCTCTCTCTCTCTATCTTTTACCTCCATTAATAAACTCACACCTACCCATCTTCAATCACCCCACACCTCCATCTCTCAGCTCTCTCTTTTTGCGCCGCCGACCCACCAGCCCTAACCTTCCTGCCCAACCTGACCCGCTACTCCCCATCCACCTCGCGACCAACAGCCATCCTCCCCCCTTGCCGGCGAGCTCCCCATCCGGCGAGATGAAGCTACTCTCATGACCCTCAACCCATTTCAACAAACACACATCCATCGGACCTACCTTCCTCCAACCCGATCCACCCTTCAACCACCAACTCGCTGCCCGGCCCACCAAACCGGGTATCCGAACCAGTAGCGATTCACCTCATCCATCTCGATACTACCCGAATACCCATGACTCACCCAATGCTAAACCCATTATGCCAAAAACCCTTTAACCCAAGTTCCTTGGCCAAAATCAATTTCTTCGCCTGCATAAAACAAACACCAAACAAAGTCAAAATTCCCCAGCTCCAAAACCCATTTCTCCCAAGCCATTTCAAACCCCCAAGCCAAAATCGTTTTTTACCTGTTAACATGCCAAATGCCTACTACAATCTCAACCAAAATAAAAAACCCATGTGTCCACTTAAAACCATTTACCTCTTTTAATCCCCATTTCCTATTATACCCTTCTTAACCAAATCAAATTTTGTCACCCAATACCCTCACCATACTTCCCACATGACCTCACACAACCCATGCACATGTGTGCATAATTCCCTAGATACCCTCACTCAAATACCTTCCATATTCCATACACCATTGTCTTCTCAATTTTACCCCCATGCTCCATACCTACTATTTAAGCAAGATGAAGACCATTTTGATAAGGATCTCAAAATTAGTTTTTAAGCTTTGTGTGATAAAATTCTCTCCATCCCTCTATGTTGAGTATTTGCATTTTTAGCAAATATCTCGATATAGAGGTGTGTAGTGAAATTTATCTCTAGGATAAATTCAACCCCACTCCTATATAATGAATTTTTGCATTTTTAGCAATTATTTCAAAATAGATTGATGTAGTTAAATTCATCCCTTATGGGAGGTAAATTCTTATCCATTTATTTATGTTGAGATTTTGGATTTTTATCAATTATCTCAATATGAAGGAATGATCTAGAATTTATTTCTTTAGATGAGTTCTAATGTACAATTTTATAATGTTAGGATTTGCATTTTTAGCAAATCTCTTTTATTATTTAATTGTCCATTATGAATTCATCCATTATCTTTTTTATTTTTATTTTGTAATTTTTATTTTAGATTCAATAAATACATTAAAAGGGCTAGAAACCCCATCTAGGGTTTTAGAATAGGAATTGGAAGAGAGAATTCTAAAGAGAAAAATACCATTTTTAGTTTATTTTTTTTAGATTAGAATTTTTATTTTATTTTTTTTAGATAGTGAGGGAAAAAGAAATTATTGTGAGGATTAATTTGACTGAAGTTTTTGATGTAATTTTGTTTGGATCATTCAAATTGAGGGATATTAATTTCAACTCATGGATTGAAGTTCAATTAAGCGTCAAGAAATTTGGTTTGATTGTTCTCTTCTCTTCTCATTTATTTTATGCATTTGATTATTAATTTGTCAAAATTCATATCATGCTAGGCTAAATCCCCTTTCAAGGGGTGGGGAAAAACCCTTATTTGATGTTATTTTAATTTAATTAGTTTGATTACTTGAAAATTCCCTTTGAATGTTAATTTTGATCCCTCACCCTTAAATTTATGCCTCGAGAGAGGGTAAATGATTTTCGAGAGAAAATCGAAACTCTAGTTATAATACCCATTTTAGATTCGAACTAGAGATAGAAGTTTCTTAAGTGGGGTATTATTACTTGAATTTCAACTCTAAATTTATTTTCTAAGATTTAAATGAATTTTAATCGATCGATCATAGCGGGTGATTAATTAAAAGGAGTGTAGATCTATTTTCTAGAGTTGTGGGGGGTTAAACTTAATTTTCTAAAAGGTTACTATTAAAATCACAATTGCAACGAGAGTTGATTTGTAAGTTTGATATTAATTTGAGAGAATTCAATTAATTAAATTAATTAATTAGAATAGCTAAAATTTGTGGTGTAATCCCATTCCTTGATTGTTCTCAAAATTTATTTACCTCATTTATCTCTTATTTTGTGTTAGACTTTATTTTTCATTTTAGTCACTTTTTAGTTTGTAATTTGATCTTCTATATAGTCTAGTGTTATTTCACATCCTCACCTCACCATATTATTTTAATATTTGAAGAAGCTAAAAAAAATAGAAAAATCAAAAGCCCAAAAATAAAATAAAATTGAATTACAATTGAGTTTGTCTCTAGCATACCCCCTAGATGTGGATTGATACCCTTACTTACCTCTACACTTGAGTTTGTTATATTTTGTAGGTAATTGAGGATTTTTACTAGAGGAGCTTTTTAAGCAACGACGAAAAATATACCGAAAAGTTCTTTTGTATCGAATACCTCTGCCCTATTTTCTTCCACATCTCTCAACCTCATCATCTAATAACTTCACCCCAAAATTTCTACACAACAAAAAGCCAATATAATCAACTCAAATCATATATACATCGGAATATAAGGGTTTAAACACCAAAAGTCATCAGAACCACAAATGGTTTACATCTCCAAAAGTCCAACTATCAATACAATTTATCCACACTAAATCATACATATGCAAGTTAGAAACTTGCCTCAAGTTTGTATTCTCGGATTCTCTACTCGTACCAACGATTTCCAATGTTCAAATCAACAAATCTCCTCTTTCTCTCCTTTTTCTCCTAAGTTCTCTCTCTCTCTCTAACTCTCTTTTAGGTTTAGGAATAAATGAGAAATAAATGTTCTAGCGAAACTAAAATACCCAAATTATATTAAGTCCAACTTTAAATGCTACTACACAATTAAAATGACTCGTAACAACATAATTAAGTCATAACCAGTCAAAAGTACCCGAAACCAAAAAAATACAACTTGGTACTTATTTTGACTATTTCAACCATTTTCGGACTAACCGCGCCCTCTAAATTGGCATCCTAGATATAAAAAATTATTTCATGTTCTAACGTCATATTAATTCATTAATAGTGATCCACTTGGAATAAAAGTCATAACTGTCGCTTAAAGCACAACGACGCAACAAAACATAATATGATGCTATTTACTTTCACTTAACAGTAAACATGCGAAACTTAGTAAATATTATCTCTCAAATCACTTAAAGTAATATTTACTTCAACTTCATTTATTTTATATAATTAACCCACTAGGCAAATTAGTATAAAAATAATTACTCCTAAATAAGGGGTATTACATACTCCCCCCTTACAAGGGAATTTTGCCCTCAAAATTCAGGTCTACCTTATAAAAAGAGATGTGGATACTTCTCTCGAATATTGTCCTCATGCTCCCAAGTCGATTCCTCGACATTGTGGTGTCACCATTGGACTCGAACTAAGGGCACCACCTTCGACCGTAGCCTACGCTCTCCGTGTTCTAAAATAGGAACCGGTTGTTCCTCATATGAAATATCGGGTTGTAATTCGATATCATCCAGAAGAATGTGCCAGTGAGCTCCCTCGCACCTTCAATACTTCTTCAAAGATGAGACATGAAACACGTCATGAATCTGTTGTAGGTGTTCCGACAAAGCAAGTGATATGCTATGAGGCCTACCTTTGCAATAACGAGAAAAGGGCCTATATAGCGCGGCGCAAGCTTGCCCTTCTTACCGAATCGCATTATACCCTTCATCGGGGATACCCGAACTAAAACTTGGTCTCCAACCTCCAATTCCACATGCCTTCTATTTGCGTCGGCATCACTTTTCTGACGGTCTTGTTCAATTCAGATGCGGTTTCGAATAAGCTCAATCTTCGAAGAGGTATCTTGGATCATTTCAGGTACAAGGAGCTTATTATCTCCTACTTCCAATCAACAAGCGGGTGATCTACACGGCCGACCATATAATGCTTCATAAGTTTCCCTACCTATTGTGAATTGGTACAAATTATTATATGCAAATTCGACCAATGGAAGGTATTGCTCCCATCCTCCTTTAAAGTTAAGTACGCACATTCTAAGCATGTCCTCCAATATTTGGTTAACTCTTTCCATTTTCCCATCAGTTTGCGGGTGGTAGGAGGTACTCAACTTCAATTCGGTCCCCATTGCTTCTTGGAAACTTTGCCAAAAATGGGATACAAAATTTTTGTCTCGATTTGAGACTATATTGATAGGCACACCATGGAGTTTCATAATCTTCATAATTAAGAGCCGGGCATAACGTGCCGTATTGTAATCCTTACATACCGGTAAGAAATGTGCCAACTTGGTCAATCGATCGAAAATAACCCAAATGGAATCATGACCACTTTGTGACGCCGGTAATCCCGTGATGAAATCCATTGAGATACTCTCCTATTTCCATACCGGTATTTCTAACAGCTGTAACAATCCCGTTGGTCGCTGGTGGTCTACCTTCACCAATTGACAAGTGGTACATTGGGAAACAAATTCAGAGATGTCCCTTTCCATACCCGCCGACCGATAGTAACGACGCTTGTCTTGGTACATTTTTTTTCCACCTGGGTTTGCTGTAAATCTCGAACCACGGGATTTAGTCATGACAGCATGTCTCAAATCTCCCTTATACAGGACTATAAGTCTTTCGTGGAATCATAACCCACCCTCAGAACTAATAGAGTAAGACTCTGCTCCCTCGGTTAACAACTGGCGTACCCGGTCTTGGCAGTCTTTATCCCTTCCTTGCGCTTCCACGACTCTCATCAGAATAGCAGGCGTAACGATCAAAACTGACATAAATGCCTCTAGCTACAGCATCCTCCTAGCTAAGATCTTTCCATTTAGACTTCCATACCTTCGCTAGTTCCTCCGCGGGTTTTCGACTCAGCGCATTCGCTACCACGTTTTCCTTGCCTGGGTGGTAGTGAATATCAAATTGATAGTCCTTCATGAACTCCAACCACTGATGTTGTCACATATTTAGATCTTTCTACGAAAGTAAATATTGCAACGATTTATGGTTTGTGAAAAGACTAAACTTCTCCCCCAGGAGGTCATATCTCCATATCTTCAAGGTGAACACTACCGTGGCAAGTTCTAAATCATGTACGGGATAATTCTTCTCATAGGGCTTTAGCTTTGCGAGAATCATAAGCAATGTCCCTATGCTCTTGTTGTAACACACCTCCCAATCCTTATAGAGACGCATCAATAAAGACTAAATAGTCCACTCCCAGTCTTGGCAACGTGAGTACAGGGGCAAAAGTCAACTTGTCCTTCAACTCGTTGAAAACTAGATGACAGGAATCATCCCAAACAAATTTCACTCCCTTCCGGGTCAAGTTCGTCAAAGTGTCAACAATCTTGGAAAAACCCTTAATGAAACAACGATAATAACCCGCCAAACCTAGAAAACTATGAATCACAGTGGGCATCGTGGGCTGACCCCATTCTCTCATCGCGACAACTTTACTCGGGTCTACAGAAATGCCCTGACCTGTCATAATGTGCCATAAAAATTGCACTTCCTTTAACTAAAAACCACACTTCTCAAACTTAGCATACAGTTGATGACCCCGTAGTGTTTGCAGGACCAATCATAGATGTTCAGCATGATCATCTTTAGTCCGAGAATAGACTAGAATGTCATCAATAAACATTACGACAAACTGGTTTAGGAAGTCCTGAAATAATCTATTCATAAGGTCCATAAATACAGCGAAAGCATTGGTTAGCCCAAAAGGCATGACCAAAAACTCATAGGATCTATATCTAGTCAAGAATGCACTCTTCGACACGTCCTGCTCTCGAATTCGCTGCTGATGATACCTAGTCCTCAAATCTATCTTAGAGAAGTATGATGCTCCCCTTAATTGATCAAACAAATCATCGATCTGAGGTAACGAGTATTTATTCCTGATGGTGACCTTATTCAGTTTTCGGTAATCAACGCATAACCGGAGGCAAACATCTCTCTCTTCATAAATAACACAGGAGCACCCCATGGCCACGTGCTACGCTGAATAAACCCTTGCTCCAACAGTTGCTGAATTTGATCCCTTAACTCCCTCATTTCCATAGGATCCATACGGTATGGAGCTCTCACAATCGGACGAGTTCCCAATGCTAAATCAATTACAAACTCAATCTCATGACTTGGTGGTAAGCCCAGAATCTCCTAAAATACATCCTCAAATTCTCTAACAACGAGAATCGAGTCTAGGGAAACAACTATTTCTCGTGAAGTCTCCTCCTCAATACAATATAAGTATGTGCTCGAACCTCCTTCCTAAAGAGGCATAGCCACTAAAAACATTTCTTGCCCCGAAATGGCAAAGACTATACTCCTCCCATAACAATTTACTATGGCTCGATATTTCACTAACCAGTCCATACCCAAAATATCATCATACCCGACCATATCCACGACGAGTAAATCGGCCTCAAAACGTAAATTACCAAGGTCTATTCTTACCCTTTTACAAACAAAGAATATAAGCAAAACATTATCCATGGAAGCTTCCACACTAGTAAAAGTACTCTCAGCAGACTTAATCAACCCCGTCGAATGAGCAAAATGCCTAGCAATAAACGAGTGCGTTGCGCCCGTATCAAATAACACTCGACCCACTTACTCGTGAATGGGAAACTTACCCTCAATAGCTGGTGGTGCGAACCACACCAAAAATAAAAATTTGGCACACTTTGATATTAAAAATCTGGCACATTTTAAGACTTTGCCAAATTCTGGCACGATTTAATAACAATCTGGCATACTTTTAAATAGTGCCAAAATTTGGCACTGTTTAAAAGTGTGCCATAATTGAGCACACTTAACTAAAATATATAGTACCCCCCCCAAAATACTAATCTCACTTTTGGTTTCCCACTCGTTCCTCTCTCTCATTTTCATGGGTCCCCACTCCTTGGTCGCCCCCTCTCTCTCTCTTCCATTTTCTTCATCAACAGCAAACCATCTTTATTTTTCATGAAAATTCCCGTGTTAATTGGATCGACCAGAAAATGACCAGCCCAAGCGTCATAAATGACCAACAATTGACCACTGACTTTACCAACAAACGATCGCTGACTTACTCCATACCGTCGGCCGTAAGGTAAACATGTCCTTCGTTTTTCATTTCGTTTTTTTGTTTCGATTTTGTTTTTCATTTCGATCACAAATAACCTTTAGTTCGATTTCATTTTCTAGATTTCGTTTTTAGATTTCACTTTTTAGATCTGTAGACATCAAATACTTTTTTTAAATCCAAATCCCTTTCATTTGTTTGGAGTCCAGACCGAGCGGCTCCATACCTGAACACCGGTAAGCATTTTCAGTTACCTCACTTTGGTATATAAGAGATGACAAAGTAAAATGCTTTATGTTGAAAAAGTGAAATGGTTATATGGTTAATTTTATGTTTCCCAAAACATACTAAGGTAAAACTTATCAGTTGTGCAGTCATGTTAAATTTTAGAAATGTCGATAACTCCCAAATTGTACTTTCGTATCTTACACTCTCTGACTCTGGCACTTCTATGGATCTGGTTAGAAGGATAACTAAAATATGGTTATGATATGCTACAGGTCATGGAATTTGATGATCTGCTCTTGATTCTGAATCTGCTGTGAATGTATTCTATAATCTGTTGAGTCACTAAATTATTTATTTATTTTTTAATTAATTATACCATAACTTATCTGATTAGATTATGTCAGGGTCATTGAATGGAATTGCATGCATACTAGTTTCTTATAATAATGGATTTGTTGTATACCCTCATTAATTGAAATATGCATATGTGCTGACCCAAAACATACCTTAGTATCTTGCTGATATATAGGTAATCTAAGAAATAAAAGTGGGTCATTTGGTTGTGAAACTATGTAGGAAATTCAACTACATGCTAGCTGACTAAAGTATATGCCAAAAATATTGGATAAGGTGAGTGGTGGACGATTGATTATTGATGTCATAGCACACACTAAGGAGAGGCCTGAGAGTGAAGCTGAGAAAATACCAAAAACATGCAATAAGGTAATGTAGCTAAATGGAAAGAGGTGCAAGTAGACCTTGGTGTGGGCGAAATGGAATCTACGCGTTCACTCTATTTATTTATTTTTTAAATGGAAACCATCCACAGTTTTACCTTTTGGCCAAATATATGTATATATATAAAATAGGAGCCCGAAATCATTCAAACCTTACACGTGGCCCTTCTCTTAATTCCACTACCCATACAGCTAACCAGGTAGTCCAACAACCATTATGTATAGGAGACCAAAAGGCATCCTGTGTAGACTGTTCAGCCGTCTGTCAAGGGCACTAATGATATATATTCTTTACCTTAATTAACAATGGATGACGTCCATTGAGTAAGCAGTTGGAATTTTTCATTCAAAAAAGAGAAACAACTACGTCATATACGAGCCTCTCTTTTATCTTTTATTTATAACAAAATCCATATTGATATACATTAAGCATACCAGTGAGTGAAGGTACGTTTTTCAACATCTTAGTTTTCCATTTAACTGAAAAAGGATTGGAACTTCTCAGATTGATATTTGAGGCCTTAACTTTTTGGGTTCTCGATTTGAGAGTTTTAAAACCTTAACTAAAAACACTATAGGCTCTCAGATTAACTTAACTTTTTGAGATGTTATTTTACAACTTTTAGAAGTCTACTATGGGAGAATAGAAGGTATGCAAATTTTGAGTTCATGTTTTTTACAGTGTGAGATTAGATTTGTGTATTAATGTTAAAATTTTCCTTTAGTTATACAGGCTGTGATTACGTTTATTGGTAAACCCCACAAAGCTCGTTTATTTATTTATTATTGTTTGGGTGTTTAGAAGTGTTGATGTATATATATATTCATGATTAAACTATCCAATTTATTAAACATATTTTAACATTATTTTGTATTCGTTCGCATATCACGCAGGTCTACGTGCTAGTATTATATAAAAGATTCTGTTAAAAGTCCAAGTCTACTGTGGGTGGACCAATTAATTCAGAAGTTATACTCTGAGTGGTAAAGCTTAGTTTGTTGATCTATGTTTTCCTTATGTAGAATGTATCGGGGATAAGCAAGACGATGGAATCTGTAGGCTTTATTGAAATTGACACACCAGTTCTACAGGTTTGTAAATTTCTTTATGTTCATGTTCGATATTCATCTTGTGGTTATTGTTGTCTTATTAAAGGAGCTAGAGAGATTAGAAAACTTATATGCTTAATAATAAAAATCATTTCCTTTTTGACAAATGAAAATGCTAATAATTGTAATGTAAATTTCGATAGACCTTTACTATTGAAATGGCCCCGTAAGAGGAACAAACACCTCGCATGGGACTAATGTAACATGTAGGAACAGACCGCGTAGTCACGGGTCTCCCGATTTGAGAATAGGACGATAATTTCAAAATATGTAGATTAGGCTTAAAAACAAGTCGTTTGAGGGTGAAAACCCAAACCAGTCCCCAAATGGCCCTGTAAGAGGCACGGACACCTCGCACGGGACCAATGCAACTTGTAAGAACTAGCCACGTAGTTACGGGTCTCTCGATTTGAGAATACGACGATAATTTCAAAATATGTAGATTAGGCTTAAAAACAAGCCGTTTGAGGGTGAAAATCAAAACTAGCCCCCAAACGCCCTGTAAGAGGCACGAACACCTCGCACGGGATCAATGTAACTTGGAAAAACTGACCGCGTCATCTCCCAGTTTGAGAATATGATGATAATGTCAAAATATGTAGATTAGGCTTAAAAAAGCCATTTGAGGGTGAAAATCCAAACCAACCCCCAAACGGCCCCGTAAGAGGCACGAACACCTCGCACGGGACCAATGTAACTTGTAGGAACTGATCGCGTAGTCACGGGTCTCCCGGTTGAAGAATATGACGATAATTTGAAAATATCTAGATTAGGCTTAAAAATAAGCCGTTAAAGGGTGAAAACCCAAACCAACCCCCAAACGGCCCCGTAAGAAGCACGAACACCTAGCACGGGACCAATGTAACTTGTACGAACTGACCACGTAGTCGCGGGTCTCTCGGTTTGAGAATATGATGATAATTTCAAAATATGTAGATTAGGCTTAAAAACAAGCCGTTTGAGGGTGAAAACCCAAACCAGCCCCCAAACGGCCCCTTAAGAGGCACGAACACCTCGTACGGTACCAATGTAACTTGTAAGAACTGATCGTGTAGGAGAAGATTTGAGAGGATAGCTCACTTGCGTGGTAATGGATGTTCACTATGTAGTAAATTGATCCATACTTATCATTTTTTATTCAAACGAAAGAACCTTTAAATAGGTGATTTTATACCTCAAGTGGCAAAGCAAAATGTGAAAAGGAAGTTGTTTATTGTACTTTTTGTAGAGTGCAAGGCCATACTATTCAAGTTTATAGATACTTGAGATGGGAAAACAATTGTTCATTGAAAATATGAGATACTTTTTTCGTAAGAGTCCTATTGATGAAATTAGAAGTGAAGTATGTGTGTTGACAAGAGTGATGAATTCTTTTGTGCAAAAAGAAAGGTGAGGCTAGATGTGATTTTTTTGGACCTAAACATATACACCATACTCAAATTCCAAGGACTAGGCGTAAGAAGCCTAGGAAGGATGAGAGATGGATACCTAGACTGGGTAGAGGTTTTTGTAGGTATGTACCTAGAATGAAGGTTGATATTGATACACCTTAAAGGTAAATTAAGATGAAAGAGGTACAATTTGTTCGTACCATTGACCTGGAGGATGAAACACCTATCATTATCTAGATAAATAGTTTGCTAAGACGACTAAGTTCTTGCACGTTTCTATTCCTTGTTTATTCTTAATTTGTGGGGAAACAAGTCAATATGGGTGAGATAATTAAATTAATTTTAATTTGGTATCATTTTTCATGTGTTGGTGAGGATTTCATGCATATGTGTATTTTTCATACATTTTTTTTTATGCTCTATTTTCTTATTAAACATGATTTTTCAAATACATGCATCATGTTTACTTAAAAATCTAAAAAGATTTTGTGGCTATTCTTTTTGTTAATTGTGGTTAAATCTTTGATTCATATTGGTTTAATGATCGATTTAACTTGAATGATGATTAAAAGTGAATTTTAAATCATTGGATTAAATGTTTGATTGATTTAATTGTTAGGTTAAAATTAATTTAATAAATCATGATTATTTAACTTGTTAAAGTCTATGGTATCAATTTCACACTACTTGAGCACATGCATATCACTTATTGCATACGATCACATTTATGCGGATATTACTTTTAGTACTTAGATTGATCATGATTAAATTCTTAGATCTGATTGGTTTTCAGAAGTTTCGATGGTCTATATGTGAGATTTTGTGAGTTTCTTACTATGATATAGTTAAAAATGGATAATTTTTTAAGCATTGATATGGGCTATCTTTAGAATGATTACACCCATTTTGAAAGTTCAAATGTTTTTAGGCACGTGCCATCTAGGTGTGTGAAAAGCCAATTAATGATAAAAGACAAATATGTTGAAAATATTCATAAGCCAAGAGTTTGAACCGACGTTAAAACAAGACAGTGCATGGATTTTCAAAAATGAAAATTGATATTTAGATGTCATTCATAAGATTTTAATCAACATATGATTGATGGAGTAAATGAATTGAAACTGTCATTTTTGATTAAAAATAGATATTGATTGAATGATTTTATATTAAGCATCATCTATAATATTACACGATTTGATTATGTGTATTCATGTTGATTTTGTATTCCTATTTGTCACACGAATCATACCTTGATCTATATTACAAAGTTGCAAAATACTGATTTGATAAGAATTTTATACCTTTGATGTTGAATTGATTAAAATTGAGTTAGATGTATATTTACTTCATAGTTTTAATCAATATTTAAATGAAATCTTTGTGTTAAATCAATTGATCATAGTTTTGTCGATCACAATCCCATTTTAGACGTTTAGTGTTTGCATTTGTATACACGTGTGTGTGATTTGTTGATTTTTACTATTTTATGAATTATATCCCAAACTTGTACTATTAAAGTCAAATTGAATTATTTCTCATGCATTTTCATTCATTCATATAACTATGTTTCATAGTGTTGGGATTCAATAAGTTATGTTAGGTATTTCTAGAGTTTTAAGCTATTTTTGGAAAATATCCCGTTTGTTCGAATGTCTTAAAATTATGTCCATTTTCACACAAGCCAATCGCACGGCTCTGATTGTTATCGTACACACACTGCTCTGTATTATAGTACTTTGTCTTATTCTTGGCAGTATCTGTGTTGATTATACATTTGTTTCTGCAATTTTCTTAGTGTGTTTTATCGTATCTTTTGCATTAGAGCTGATATCTTGGTTGAAATATCTTCATAGAGTTTATGTGACTTTCGTGGTTGGTTTGTACATTTGGTTATTAGAGATTTGTATGTTCTCTAGGAATAGTGTCGGCTATCTTATTATGAGATTTGTATGCCCTAGGTATTTTGAGTGAATGATGTGATCTTGATCATAGTTTGGATTTGTTCTTTTTGAGATTAAGTTGAGTTTCTGAGTTGAGATTTTTCTTATTCTATAAGAATCTTTCTAGTTAAATCTTAATCACCCTTGTCCTATATAGCTTTTCTTGTCTCCAGTAACTTTTTGGTGTTTGCCTTGACTTTCATTGGTATTATACCTTGTTGATTATCTCTTGTGAGCTTATATGATTTGAGATATCTCTTTTCGATATCATATTATTCTTGATTTTTTTGACTTATTTGATTTTTGTCATTGTCTCACATGTTCCTTGACCTCATGTCTCTGTCATATGCTTTCATGATATATTATTATGATACTCCTATTACCATTATGTCTCATATGTTTCATATGCCTCTTATGCTTTGCTTTTCCATGCATAACTTTAGGGTGATTAATGTTTTCCTTAGGGGGAGTTGTATGACTTTGTTTGATATGATATTTGGTTATATACATATTTTCACACTATTTATTAATTGTTTCTAGTATGTTTGTTTCTTGTATGATTTGTTTTTTTATATCACATGATCATCTTGCTATATCATTTCTTTTCTTGCGCTTACCATTCATAACTTGTGACTTATTATTGTGGATGTCACACACATGATTAATGAGGATTAGAGGTTTTCAGCGTATCTATATATCCATTGATTGCCCCTTATTGAGACCTTTTTGTACCTTTCCATTTAGTAGTCAGGTGTTGGATATTCATACCTTATTATTTAGTACTTGATCCTTTGATATTTGGATGTTTGTGTGGATGGGTGACATACCATTATACTTTGTCTGTCATTGAGTTATCTTAGTTCTTATGGTACACTCTATTAGATTTATGTATTATTTGTTCTTATCCATATTTCCATCCTCAATCAGTCCATTCTCATTTGGTATCATATTCTTTGCTTATATTTCTATATCATAGCTAGTTATATGATCTAATTTTTCTAGTGTGATGCTTTGTATATCTCATTTCACGCTTTTATGCTTATTTGAGCGATGTCATTCGTATTTTAGTCTTTGCTTTTGAGATTCATATTGTGATACACATATATATGCTCATTCATTGATTCCTATGATATAGCTATGGTTGTTCACATATTTGATAGCTTTGGCTTTGCTAGTTAAATTTATTATTGTGACTTTTCTTATTGACATGCTATACCCATTGTCTATGATATGTCTTCTCTTTGAGTTTTTCGTGTCAAAAGTGGGAGAAAATTTTGCTTCTTTCAATTAGTCAAAAAAGGGGAGATAACACTTTATTCACCAGAAGATTAAGGGGGGAGAAAATTTATTTCCTATATTTATCCATTGTATCAAAATGGGGGAGTGAGTTTTCCTTTCACTTATTAAGGGGAGAAATATATATGATAGGGGGAGTTATTGTTTGTTTTGGGATATGCTATGTAGGGGGATCACTTTATTACATTGTGATTCACTTGATATCTTGATATTAGATGATGTTTATATATTCCACATGTTCACATGTTATTCATGTATTTTATCTCATGTATATTATAATGATACTTATCAAAGGATTCCCAATAAGGGGAGCTTCTCTTTATGCAATCTATTACCTACATGATGCTCTTTGTCGTTTCGTGTAATTTCAAGCATAATATTGACGATTTCGACTCCAGCCCTTTGTTCAGAATTGATTTTTGATGTGTCAATGGTCTATTGTATTATTTGTACATTACCTTCATGCTACTCTCACTATATCTCTAGTGAGGTGTGAGTAGGGATGATAAAACATTTTTGGGTTTGGGGGGTTTTGCCACAGAATAGCCAGGGGGGATTGAAAATGTAATTTTGTAATTAATATTAGTTGTGTAGTTCCTGTGATAAAACATTTAGGTCATTGGGTCTTTCAAGTCACAAAGACTTTATTTGAATAAGTGAGGCATGATCATTTACGTTAGATGAACCTTTGAAGATTGTAAGCGTAAATATTTTAGCTTAGGCTTTTTATTTGTATTTATTTGCACTTTGGCATATCCCGTTATAAATTGTCACGCACTGACATGTCGAAACGAATTCTAACATCTCCAAGTTCAAGACTCCTCTATATCTCATGAAGGTATAAATCTTTTAGGAGTTCTTAATTTTTCATATTCATATTTGGGAGGTATTTTTTTTATAAAATAATATTTTTGGACCTTGTTCAAACGAGTTTTCAATCTTATTCGAACAAAGTTACATTTTCATATGTAGCCTGTTAGATCTTTACTTCAAATGAACTTCGAACAAGAATCCTCTAGATATCATGTCTTACTTTGTTAGAAGCCCCTTAGAAGTTGGTTCAAATGAGATTGTAGTCTCGCTTGAACGACTTTAGTTTTCGTTCGAACGAGCCGTCGCCTTGAAATTCGTGTTAGATTTATAAATACCTATTTTGAAACCTTTTTTATTGGGACTTTAGAAAAAACATGAACAAAAAATCTGAACCAAAGTTTTTCCATCTTTTGTGTTTACAAAACCCTTTTGATTCACAACTCTACATCCCCAAATGTAATTGTGAATCTTTTTGAAACCCTAGAATGTTTTTGTATCTTGCATACACCTTGTGTAGAGGATTCTCTATAGATGACCTTATGACCCGAGGGATCACGACAGAAGTTAGAAGAAAGGATGATCGGTGGATACCGAGGGTGGACCGCCACCTGTGGATGACACTGGACTAATTTGTACTCTTTAGGAGTTTTGTAACTCGAGTGTCTTGTAAAACATTCAATAGTGCTGAAAAAGAGGGTTTTCCCTGAAAAAGGATTTTTCCTTATTTGATGTGTGTGATCGCATGCGTAGTTAATTTTTGTGATTGGAACTTTTATTTTATGCGAATCTAATTTAATCAGAAATTAAAATTTGGTAAAATTGGACTTGTGTTTGTGGCATTTAATTAAATAAGTTAATCCATTAAGATCGTGCGCACTCTTATAAGTAATGTTAGAGAAGATTACACTAATCTATAGTGTGATCTTGATTTTTCAAAGAGTTTTTTTTGCTAATACCAATTCTTTCAAATTGGTATTAGAGATGGTTACACAAAATATTGTGTGATCTTTTTCCACAAAATTTTTGTTGATATCATTTTCGTTTGAAAAAATGTTGATATTGAAAAGGCCGAATTTTTATGGATAATTTGTATAGTTGACTGCCTATTTTTGATAGTTCCAACTATACATATTAGAAATATAAGATGAGGTATGATTTAAAAGCAATTGATGAACGTGTTTAGTTAGTTTATGAAAGAGGGTGGACACCACCCACACTGACTGTAGAATGTTATTGTCTCAATGGAAGGATGATGACTTTAAGTGGATTAATTTTAACTCTTGCGGCTTAAGTGCTATCTAAGGAGCCGTCTATCATGGCGAGTTCTGCAGCATTATGACGTGCACCACATCTAAAGAAGCTTGGGATACCCTCCAACTCACTCATGAGTTGTAGAAGCATCCAAGCTACAAAATTTGACCACCCAATATGAGACCATTACCATGCTAGAGTCCATATCTTTTGATGAATTTTATGCACGTTTTTTGGACATAGTTAATTCTTGTTATAATTTGGGTGAGAAAATTCCTGAGACAAGAGTTTTTAAGAAAATTTTGAGGTCGCTTCCTTCCCACTTTCTTCCTAAGGTTACAGTGCTAAATTCATTAGGAAGCCTAGATGCTCTTTGGCTGGAAGAACTTGTAGGAGATCTTCAAACACATGGGATTGATATATTTCCTAAAACTATTAAATCTAAAGAAATATGGATTGCTTTGAAAACTCAAACTAACCAAAAAAAGAAAAAAAAATTTGTGAGTCCGAATCTGAAGTTGATTTTGATTTTTATGACTTAGCACTGTTTGCGAAATATTTCAAAAAGTTTCTCAAATTTTCCAAAGAAGAATTCTTTCAAAGAAATTATTTTTGAGGAAAATAAAAATAAGAATGAGGGCATGAACGGGGGAGAGAAAGAGAAAGAAAAAGGTGTCATGAGTGTGAAGGTAAAGGACATAAGGAACATGAGTGTCCCACTAGGCTTAAGAGGGAGGTAAAGAAAGTTGCTAATAAGGCCACTCTTAGCGATAGTGACATCGATTCTGTTCATTCAGGGGAGAATCACCACATGAACCGTGCGTTGCATTCATTGCTAGTAATGTTAGCACTTCTAATTTGTCCCTTACTGAAGAGGACACATCTAAATGTGAAAGCCTCGATGATGTTACGAATCATTTTGGAGAGAGTGAGAATGGAAATTTTAGTGAGGGAGAAGGTGATCTCCAAAAGGCGTTTAGTGATCTTTACACTGTGACTTTGGAAACGAAAAATCTAAATAAAGATTTGTCTCTTGGGGTGTTTGATTTTTTGAAGGAGGTGAAAATTTTGAGAGAGTGTGAGGCATCAGTGAGTCAACTCGAGAAAGTGAAGATTTATTTATGTGAGACGTTGATCGCATTAGGGAGGGAAAATAGGGATTTGACCAACACCGTGGTTATTCTTATGAGAGATCTTTAATATTCAATGGATATTCGTGAGAAACTTGAAGCCCGTATCCTAACTCGAGAGCGATCACAAATGTGCCTGGAGGTTAAGGTGACTTTAAAGGAAACATCCAAGAAGGTTGAAAAGATGATCCTCGGCCCTGCGTTAGGTAATGTCAAGAGGCAAGGAGTAGGCTATGATGGTGCATTTACTACCCATGACGCACTCGAGCCGATTCCTGAGTTTGTGTTAGATACTTATGGTCCTCAACCTAACCCACCTAGGCAACCTAACCCACCTAGGAGATCTCGTCGTAGATGATTTTAGGAAGGTGGACCTAAAACCATTTATATTTGTACCCATTATAGACAAAGAGGTCACCTTAGAGAGTATTATTTTTTGTTAGGGAGAGTGTCTTATAGGTATGTTCCCCAGTATGCTCGCACACGAGTTCCCACATGAGTTTTTGCACGCACTCCCATACATGATACTTCATATGAACCCGCACATCACTTAAGAGATTTGGAGAGTTTTCAAGAGCAAGTAGAGTATTTAGTCAAGACTTCACAAAATTTGATGATAGAATTTCTTAGGATGTCATCTCCTTTCGAGAACTCGCACGGGCCTAATGATTAAGATTGAGACTTGTTTTCTAGCATAGGGTACCTATCATGTTCATATCTTACATCCTTATTGCTAGATTGCACTATCATTGTATGTCTATCTTTTTCATTTTGATCTTTTTAGAAAAATCCCAAAAGAGTTTTGTTTTTCTGTAAAATCTTGGAAAAAAATACAAAAAAGATTTTCGATTTTAAAGAAAAGTGAAAAAGTCAAAAAGATTTTATTTTGTTAAATTTTTTGAATAAGATAAAAAAAGTTTTGTATTTTTTTACGTTATATGGAAGAACTCTTAAGATATCCGAAATGCCCATTCATTCCATATCCACGTGATTGTTTTGTAGCATTTTGAGACATGAAATCATTTCATATATGTGCTTAATAATGTGTGGAGTCATCATGTTGTGATTTGATGATCACTTGCTACATATTTGAGTCATTATCTCCTTTAAATGCACACGTGAAGGAGCTTATTTGAATTTCACACTTACCCGTCACTTGTCGATCGTAGTGTTTTCATCTCAATTTTGCTTTAAAATGATTCAAATGTAAAAAATGAGATCAAAAAGTTATGCATGTAAGAACCATTGCCCGAATTTAAATCATTTTCCAGATTTTTTTATATATTAATCAATGGAAAGCGGATATAAAAAACAAAAGTCTTTGCGTTAAAAACCACCATTTGTAATGAAAAGAGCCTAAAAATATTACAGGCACATAAAAATATAAGTACCGGGCCAATTTTGAACATTGATGCTTCGCTACACATGAGCATTAATTTCTTCAAAAATAATTGAGAGTATTCTTAGTTATTTGAGATTTTGAGGGAGTTAAGTGGAAGATCAATGGGTTTTCACAAACTATATAAATATAAAAAAAACATTACATAATTTTGAGCATCACTATTATGAAAATCAATTACGTTCTTGATTTGTTGATTAAGTCAATTTCACATGAGTTCACTATTTTTTCACCTAAGGTGGACTTTGAGATCTTTCGTTAGTGGTATCTCAATCCTTCTTGCAAATCTGTTGTGATTGTCTATGTTGATTAACCTATGGAATATGTTCACACCCCTACATTCTGCATCCATGATTCGGGAATTTTTGTGTTAATTCATGGTGTGTTGTATTTGTAAAATTTCATACTTGAGAATTTTTTTTTTGAAATTTTTTAAAAAAAGTTTGGTAAGCCTTTGAGATTATCGTTACATGTGCGTTATTTCTATATCTTTCTGATGATATCTTATTTATTATATGTGATGCTTTATATTTCATGTTTAGATTCCACTCCTTTGTCTATTTCGGATAAAAGGGGGAGAATAAATTAAAGGGGAGATTTGATAATGAGTTTGATTTACGGCGTATAATGCATCACGAGTTTTTATTTTCTATTTCAAACTCTATGCATCACTCGTATTTTATTAGCTTCATGTGTGTAGGTATCCAAGAGGAAGAAAATATTTCACCGGATGAAGATGAAGTTCCCCAAGGGAAGAACAAGATGAGATTGAAGACAAGATTTCACTATACCGTTCCATTTCTAGGGTTTGGAAGGGCATTCTGATGTTTTTGTCATAGAGGTGTATTTATTATAACTTAGGTTTCGGTTTGTTTTGTACCGGAATAGCCAAAGGGGTATATTTGTAAGCACAAATATTTTAGCTTAGGCTTTTTATTTGTATTTATTTGCACTTTGGCATATTTGTCATATTCCATTATAAATTGTCATGCATCAACACGTCGAACCGAACTCCAATATCTCCAAGTTCAAGACTCCTCTACATCTCATGAAAGTATAAATTTTTTAGGATTTCTTAATTTTTTCATATTTATATTTGGGATGTACTTTTTATAAAAATTGAGGCAGGATTTTTATGTTTTAAAAATAATTTTTTTGGACCTCATTTAAACGAGTTTTGAATCTTGTTCGAATGAAATTGCCTTTTCATTTGTAGCTCGTTAGATCTTTACTTCAAATAAACTTCAAATGATATTCCTCTGCATAAGATGTCTTACTTCGTTAGAAGCTCGTTAGAAGTTGGTTCAAATGAGATTTCAATCTCGTTCGAACGTACTGGGGTTTTGTTCAAAAGAGATGCTATTCTCGTTTGAACGACTTCAGTTTTCATTCAAACGAGTCACCGCCTCGAAATTCATGTCAGACTTATAAATACCTATTTTGAAACCTTTTTCATTGGGACTTTAGAAACAATGTGAACAGAACATCTGAACCAAAGTTTTTCCATCTTTTGTGTTTACACAACACTTTTGATTCATAACTTTACATCCCCAAATATAATTGCGAATCTTTTTAAAACCCTAGAACATTTTTGTATCCTTCATACACCTTGTGGAGAGGATTCTCTATAACTGACCTTGTTACTCGAGGAATCACGATTGAAGGTAGAAGAAAGACTGATTGGTGGATACCGAGGGTGGACCGCCACCTGTGGATGACTCTAGACTCATCCGTATTCTTTAGGAGTTTTTAGTTTGACGGTCTTGTAAAACTTTCATTAGTGCTGAAAAATAGGTTTTTCCCTGAAAAAGGATTTTTCCTTATTTGCTGTGTGTGATTTCATGCGTAATTAAACTATGTGGCTGAAACTTTTATCATACGCAAATTTAATGAATCAGTAATTAAAATTTGGTAAAATTGGACTTGTGTTTGGGGCATTTAATTAAATAAGTTAATCCATTAAGATCGTGCGCACTCTTACAAAGATTTTGCAAGCCGCTCATTGAAGACTTACGTTTCCATGAATTCATATTAGATTGAATACTCTATCCTTTTAGTAGATATTGTGAATTGTTTATGGCTATATACACACACATGCACACATATTTTTTAAAATGTGTGAGAATTTTAATATTGCATGGAAAAAGTGTTTTAAATCTGTCTCATAAGACATTTGAAAAATATATTTGGGAGTCGGTATTTGTTTTGAACAAAGTTAAGGATTTTTGGCAAGAATGCAACCTTAACCATTTGCATAATTTAGTTTTAAGCCCGTGCGCACAGTGGAATTCACATGATACAAAATTGTGACCGTGCGTACGACCTTTGGCACAATTCCATACTTGTTGAAATCGTTCGCAAGAATCGTGTGCACCGTGCACACGACAAGATCTGATTTTGAAAATATTCTATAAATAGGCTATGTCCCCTCCCATTTAATTAGATATGAAAACCTTATAACTCAAGTACATTTCTGAGAGCATTTTCGAGGTTGAGAAATTTTTTCCTTTCCTTCTCTTTCAAGTTTAACTTGTTTCCTTCGAAATTGATAAAACTTAGATTTATACTTGATGTATTCTTTTGAGAGAGAATTACTAGTGATTTGTTTCAGATTCACATAGCCTATTCAGTTAAAATCAATCTACCTTTGAATTTTATGATTTCATACTCCTAGATCTAAAAGGGGAGGCACTTTTGTTCATTGGAGGAGTTGAAGTGTGGTGTTGACTTCAGAGAAGTGAGTCGACTTCTTCATTCGTGGCGTGGAGCTTGTTGTGTATTTTCATCATCTATGGGGAAAATTTGTAAGGTTCATAGGTAACTAGATGCGAGTACTTATGTGAGACGTATCTTCTTTACTTGTATAATTTTTTTTAAGTAGAAATAAAAATTGGAGTGCATCTAGGTTTTTTTTACCCTAGGTGGGTTTTTTCATCATAAAACTTGTCTTGTGTATGATTTGTATTCATTTACACATATTTGATAACACATATCACTTAGATCAAACTTGATTTTAGTGAAATTGCTTAAAATTGAATTAGGTCGGTTAGATTTAGTTTTCATCTCTAGATTCACTTAATTAATTGTTGTGTGAGTTAATCAAGACAATTCAAAATCTATTATTTAAATGATGTGTTAAGAGATCCAATATTGCAAGAAAATTTATTGAAATAAAAAATTGATCATAGGATGCTTTCAAACCTATTCACCCCTCTAGGTTTGGAGTAGATTTTTTACTCATGTACATAACACAGAATCTTCAAAGTCCGGATCTACTCACAAACATAATATATCTATGAGTAAGAAAAATAAAGTACACACAATAAAAGAAAGATCTAACTCTTAGCATGTGAATGCAAAAAGGAGAAACCACTTTGATACCAATTTAGGATGTGTATATTCAATGTAAGTGTTCAACTCTAAATAAACCTAATGTAGGGTGAATAGGTTTATTTTAATTTATCCCAATATTCTACAATTTAAAGTTTATTAAAATTTTTAAGCAACATAGAACATATATCAACTTGGTGAAGATATATTAGGCATATGGATCAAACAAATTCAAGTTTTAATTAGGAAATCTATGTCAATTCACTAGATGTAAAAATCCGAATTCAATTTATATTGATTAAACACGATCCATGTGAGATCTAGGTGTAGGGTGCGATGCAAGTGGACAAAATAGCAAGCACAACATACAAGCAATCCATAAATCAACCCCCACTAAGGGGTAAAAACCGTGACACTGTCTAATCTCTTATTCAACTTTAAAAAGTTTTATATAATGCAAAAAAGAGACATCTTACTCATGAACTCATGAGTAGTTACCTATGATCATTAGACTTTCCCCCATTAATAGAACAAGACACCTCCTTTTCAGATCTAGGAGTTTCGATCAACCAATTCAAGTGAAGAATTAATTGAGTTAAACTTTGGCTAGTGTGGATTTGAATAAAATCACTCTCAATTTCTGCTCAATCCATTGATCAAGTATAGATATAGTTTTTCATCAATTTAAAATAGATAAGCTAAACAAGGTCACTAAACCAAAAAAATACTCTCTGACATATAAGTGAATAACGAGAATTTCAGAATTATTGAAAAAAGGAAGGAAGAAGACCTTATTTATAGGTATTTTGAAAACTAGTCTCCGTCGTGAGAACGATTACATATTTTTCGTACACATAATTTTGTACAGTATGCAATCGAAGCGAAAATCATGCATCACCATATGCACGGGTAAAAACAAGATCGTGCGAATGATGAAATGTTCACGGGTGCAAAAAAGTCTGTGCGAGTGGTTTGAAGCCATTTGGTAAAAATTTAAAACAAAAGCACATTTAAAATTCGATATTTTCTTAAAGGTATACACAACAAATATCATGATTTAAAAAACATTTGATCAGCCTGTAAAACACATTTTATAAAAACGTGCAAGTGTGTGCATAGCCAATGACGTTTAATCACAAAACTATTAAAATGACACATCTTCAATTCAGCAATGGAAGCCATGTGAAGTAGAAAATATTTAGTAGATCTTCAAAGTTCCAAATGTTCATGTAGTCTAAATGAACGAGGCTCACTATACTCAAATGTCTTACCATGATTCAAGACTATGTAGCTTGAATGACTCAAGACTTAATGATTTGACACATAATTTAGCCAACTTATATAGAATTACAAATTTTTACATTTTCATGGCCAACTTTAATTCAAATGTTGCTTCTTTCGTGGCCTGATTCCTGCAAAGTAATTTAACTGAATAAATATTCTTGGTCTACAACACTTGATCCTTCTTGACTAAAATAGCTATCGGTGCCTCCTCATAACTCAAATATCCACAGATCTCCATAGGTTCATGGTTGATAATCTAGTTATGGTTACTTGCATAACTCTGCAAATTTGAAACATGAAAGACATTATGCATATATGCCAAATTTGGGAGCAAGTCAAGTTTATAGGCTACATTTTTGAGCTTCTATAGTACTTCAAAAGTCCTCACATACCACGAGATGAGTTTGGATTTTTCCCAAATCATATAACCCCCTTCCAAGAGGAGACCTTGGGAAAGACATGGTTCCCAACTGGTAAAATATTTTCTTCTGATGTCAGCCTAACTATTTAGTTACTCTGGGTACTCCGTAGCAATTCCTATGTGATCTTAACCTTGGTAACTATCTATCCTTCCAAATTTTATCCCAATAGTTTCCTTTCTCCTACCTCATTCTAACATAAAGGGTTTCGTCATTTTATGCCATACAAGGCCTTATAAGGGGCCATCTCTATATTAGATTAATAATTGTTATTATAAATAAATTCCACTAACAACATGTGGTCTTCGTAACTTTCACAAAAATCGAAGGCAAATGATCTCAACATATCTCCCAAGGTCTGATTTATTCATTCTACTTGTCCGTCTATTTGAGTACGGAAGTTAATGCTGAAGTATATTTTTCAAAAGTTGTCTAAAACCCTTAGGTGAACCTGGAATCATAATTTGTATTAGAACTCAGATTTTATCCTCCTCCCTCTTTAGGCAGAGCTAAAAATCTTCTTAATGAACATCGTGGACAAGGACTTAATGCTTATAGCAGTATTTATAGTGAGAAAGTGCGATGAATTTGTTAATCGATTAGCTATTAACCAAATATAATCATTCCTTTCTAAGTACGCAGTTGACCTATTATAAAGTCCATGGATATGTTTTCCCACTTCCATTCTAAGATAATCAAGGGATGTAATAATCCTATAGGCTTTTGATGCTCGTCCTTGGGAAACTAGCACTACGCAACATACTCCGTTGACTCCCTCTTTATGTTAGGCCACCAAAAGTTTCCCTTCAATTTTTAGGTACATCTTAGTGTTTCCAGGGTGAATTTTAAAATGTGATGAGTGACATCATTTTAATAATGTGGTCTTTATCTATTCATTCCATGACATACAAAGCCTTGTTCCAAATCTTAAGGAACCATTCTCATCAACCCTAAATGAAGTATTCTCATTATTTTTTTATCGATACGTAAAGCTGTAGTCCAGGGTATGCGATTTGGGAGGTTCTTATCTTCTTAATTAATGTTAGCTCTATTATAAATGTAATAATTTTTTAGCCCTGGCTTGACATGCTGTGGAACAAGTGGCCAACAATTTCTATTCCCATACTTTCCAAATCCCTTAATATATGCTCTTGCTTAGTTATCCTCAAAGCATTCAACCACAACATTAGCCTTTCTTGGGTGATATTTAATAGAGGAATCGTAGTCTTTAATCAATTCTAGCCGTCTCCTCTGTCTAATATTTCCTTTAATTGAAGAGATTGATTTGGGTTTTATTGTAAATATAATCTCATATATTTCCTTATAGAGGCAGTGCCTCCAAATCATTAAGGAAAAGACCACGGTTGCTAATTATAAGTCACGAGTGGGGTAATTCTATTCATGCAGTCTCAGCTACTTAGAAGCATAAGCGATTACCTTACCACTATACATAAGTACATCTCCAAGGCCATGATCTGAAACATCAATATATATCACGTATCCTCGGCCCTCATTTAGGTAGAGTAAAATAAGCTCGACTATTAACTTTTTCTTTAAAGTTTGGAAACTATATTCACACCTTGTGCTCCATATAAACTTGGTATCCTTATGTGTTAGTTTATTCAAGGGTACGACGATTTTGGATTTTTTTTCCACAAATATCGTATAATAGCTGACAAGGTAGAGGAAGCTTCTGACCTCGGTTATAATAATTGACCTTCCCAATCCACAATTTACACGGCCTTTCTTGGGTCTGTGATGAGACCATCCTTACTCACTATATGGTTGGGGGAAAACAACATCTTCTAACCAAAACTCACACCTGGATAATTTGGCATACAACCTATCCTTTCTTAATACTTTAGAAACTCTGAGAAGGTGTGTCTTGTGATCCTCAACGGTCTTTGAGTATATGAGTATTTCATCTATAAAGTCAATTACAAACTTATCTAGGAATGGCCTAAACGTCATATTCATTAAATCCATAAAATCAATAGGGGTACAGGTCTGTCCCAAAACCACAAACTCATAATGACCGTATATATCCCTAAAAGTTGTCTTGTGAATATCCTAATTCCTTATTTTTAATTGGTGATATCCCAACCTTTGTTCGATCGAAAAATATCTAGCATACTCTAGTTGGTCAAAAAGATTGTTAATCCTAGTCAAAGGATACTTCTTCTTCATGGTTACCTTGGTCAATTCTCTATAATCAATGCACACACACACACACACACACACACACACACACATCTATCTATCTATCTATCTATCTATCTATCTATCTATCTATCTATCTATCTATCTATCTATCTATCTATCTATCTATCTATCTATCTCTCTCTCTCTCTCTCTCTATATATATATATATATATATATATATATATATATATATATATATCTTTTTCTTTAAAAAAAGTATCGGATCACCTCAAGGGAGGTACTGGGCCTAATGAAGCTGTGACTTAGCAGATCTTCTAAATGGTCTTTTGAATATTTTAACTTGATGGGCTCCATCCTATATGGTGCCTTCAATATAGGTTCAACCTAAATTATGATGTCGACGTAAAAATCATTTTCCCTGTCTGGAGGCAACCTGGTAGTTGTTGCAAAAAAACATCTTTAAAATACGCAGCTACTGAAACATTTTTGTAATTTTCACGATATTTACAAGGTGTTTTACGTATGCTATATAGCCGTGGAATCCTCCTTTTAACATTTTTTTGGCCTCAAGGCTGATATTGACAAATGTTTCCTACTTGGTTTAGTGCCTCTAAGTCTCACTGAGGCCCATCTAAGCATATAGAGAATGATTTCCTTTCTAGCACAGTCAACAAGTTTTCTCAAATGAAAGCATGTTATACACAACATAGATAATACGATGCAAAATTATACTTTTAGTTGGAAAAATTTCCAAGATCCCACGAGAACCGAGAAATTTACCTCCAATGGGTTTCCCTAAATCATTTCTATACTACAATTTAATAATTTTTTTCCAGAGAACAGTAAGCATATGAGAATGGGAGAGGGCTTTCATTTTCAAACATATGAGTTGGTTGCTTTTGCTAGGGAGGGACTTAATATCTATGTCTTTTAGTTGTACATGCTTCTTAGTGAGTTATATTCAACTTACCAGTAGGGGTTTTCGCTTTGAAGAGGTTGGTCCTCTTGAAGAAGGGTTATGTAATTTTCTGTCTTATCCTGGAGTATGATGCTATCTATTGAGGGGAAGCGAAAATTGCATTCAACAAATGAGCCTAAATAAAATATGGGGAGGGGGATCTCAAACCATAGGGGATAGGGTTTTGCATAAAAAAGATAAATAGAGGAGTGTGAGAGAGAGATGGATACAAGAAAAAGGGATTAGCTATCAAATTTATATAGTTGTTGCCTTGCCATATGCTATTCCTACTTGGTTCCATTTTTTATTCCGTCTTGAAGATTTAAAGGTCTTGTCTTGTTTTATAGTGTTTTATCTCGCATACATATATACTTTTAGTTAGGATTATTGGTTATATGAAGAAATCAGATTTAAGGAGTCAACTTATTTAACATATTTCTTAGCTAGAATTATTTTCTCTTGATCTTAGCATCTATGATCTTCTGTACATGTAGATTTATCTTTAATTTTCAAAGTTTTAAGTTTTCATCAGTTGTCTCAAGATGCACATGCAAGATCTTTTCTATAGTTAAGGGGTGAAAGATCAGAAACCATGTTTATAAAATATCCAATCTTTGACTTCTATGTTCAAAAGGCATTAAATCATCACATCCTCATCTCAAGTTTAGTTTATGTAATGGATGTTTATGATGGGAGCTTATCGGTTTGAAAGAAGTCAAATCAATTCCTCGATGTTCGGATCTTCTCTTCTGAGAAACCAAATTCTTGATTCCTCAGTCTTATCGGCTTCGTGTTCCTTTCTTCAATGGAGATCTAAGCATTTTGGGTTTAATTGAAGAAGTGGGTCATTGAGAGTTTTAGGGTTTATCCCATTTTGAAAAATATTTGGGAACTCAATGGTGTTTGATGTTTCCAATTATAGAATGGATTGTTTCCTTTTTATATTAGCTTCTTGGATTTTATTATCTCAAATGTACACGTGTTTAATTGAGATTTGGTTTGCATTTGTTTTTACTTAGTTTTTGTCAATTATGGGTCGTTGGTTTCTTTAGAGAATGTTTATTTTGGGCCGGTTTCTTGGTTTGTATTTTTAAGACTTTTACCTGTTCTTTTTGGTTTAATATACTTATAATTTACCCCCCCCCCCCAAAAAAAAAAAAACTCTTGGCATAATTGACCTTCATTCTGTAGTTGTAGTTGGTGATGGTTATGATGTCCATATTCACAGACTCTTTATTTTTCGTGGAAATTGTCATTATACGGCCTTTGCACTTGATGATGTGGTCTGTGATATATTATCATTACCGTCTCTTCTCTTAATTTCCTCTTCTCGTCCCTAGCCTCTATCCCCTCCTCAAAATCCTATTCCGTGATCTCGACTACCTCTACTAGCTCAGAGTACATCTATAGCCTTAGACCGATAACTCGATCGAGGGGTGACCTTTAAAACTTCTTATCCTTCCTATCATCGATGTTAATCAGGTGAGGAGAAAAGTGCAAAAATCCCCGCAAACGTGGCCTTATATTTAGCCACTAAAATCGTTTCTTGAGTTAATTCTAAAAATTCCACTTCCTTCTTCTCCTTGGACATGGATGAAAAATATTTCTCAAATAATATCTCCTTAAATCTTATCCGCTCAATGGACATAGACTCTCCCCCAATTTGAATCCTCTTAATCATCTTCCATCAGGGATCACCTTCTGCTCAAACATAAAAGAGGTAAATACCACTTTTTATTCATCTATACATTCCAACACTTTGAAAATCTTCCCAGTCTTCCTTATCCAGTCCTCGTCCTCCAAGGGCTAGGCTCCCCCTTAAATGTCTGGAACCCCAATTTTATAAATTTCTCATTGATAAAACTAATATGCCTTTTTATAGTCATTATTACTGCCTTCACCCTTGCTAGGTCCTCAACAATTTCAACCATCATTTGTGGCACTTGTTCTCCATTGAATCCTCCAGTAGGGATAGTGGGTGATGAAAACTCAACATCGTTTATCTATTTTTTTTCATTTCCTCGACGATTACTTCTTGCCGTGGTTTCTTAGTAGCAATTATACACGTGAAAGTTTAATATTCCAGTTTGAAATTACTAATAGGAAGTATTCCTAAATTCTCTACAAACAAACACTCTGATTCCAATTTTCATGATTGCTGCTCTGGCCTATTAGGTTGAGGCGTCGTTTTTCTTATACTCATGTGACGATGGATCAAATTATCTTAAATAAAGAAATATTATTATGTTATGGCTTCTAAAAGGTCCTAGGCATCATGTTTCTTTCTTAATATCACTCCCCATCCATCATAAATAATCAATATAATAAGCATGAAAGCAAAAATAGCTAATTAAGAGTCCTTTACAGATTCATTAGAATTGTAACTTGGTTTGATGGATTATAATGAAAGACTTTATAACTTCAATGGCTTAACATAGTGCCCTTTTTTTGCATATATCTAGATAAGGAAGTTGTCAAAATCTTCTTTAACTCTATGAATTTCATATCCAATACACAGTCTAGAGCTCTCCTTCCACGACCTCTCATCCCGAGGAAGTAAAGGAATAAAGGGATGAGCTCAAATAACCTAATAAAGGTTAAATCAAATGTCCTCAGCCCAACATGCCAATGTTAGTAACCATGAGTATACTAATAAAGATACAAAATATGATATAAATATAATCATCTATGATAAATTTAATTTTAAGAATCGAAAAATCTATTTTTCCCAACCCAGTTCTCAATCTCAAAGTTCACTAAAGGAATATCGATTAAAGGGCTTAAGTCTACCTCATATAACTACCTCTAGTTCCCCAAGGCTCAACCTCCCTTGGTTAACCTAAGTCGAGCTTCTCCTAAGGGTCAATCTCTCTGGGTTCAACTAAATTCTAGTATTCCATAACCTATAATATAGGATAGAAAGACCTCATAACTCTGAGGCCTTGTCCCAATTTTGTCTCGAGCCAGTCATTCCAACATGCCGCGACCACCTCTCTTGACCATTTCTAGGATGAGAATTCCACGGTATACTATTAGCTTCATAACCTTATTTGAGCTTTGACAAAGTGCAAACTCTATAACTAGTTGAGTATTAATCTCCCTCAAACTAGCCATTTTCCCTTGAGCACAAAGTAAGGAAATACTCAATATGTGATTCCACGACCGTGCACATCAATGCCAATATCTTAACATCAGAAGTACGTCATGACACATAAACAATTTAGGGCATGATACCATACTTACTATGCCCCGACCTCAACAAAGGAGTTAAAATCTCTGATCTTCAAATAAAAAGGGTATTTTAGTAAAACAATAGTTTCATAAAAAAATATATAATATTTTGGATTCTTAAGATCAAAGTATAAAGATGTAGGTGGAAAAATCCTACTATTTTGGAATCATCACAATTAATCCAAGGAATACAGAATAATCACAATCACACAATGATACATTATGTACGCGGTTTGATAATGTTCCTATATCCATGGGGTGTTTCTTTATCTATTTGTTGATCAATTATAAATAATAAAGATTACATGCACCTTTTCCTTAGGGAGTGGGTTATATTATAGAGAACAAAAAGAGGTCGAGCCATGTGGGACTCCATGACCTTTGATAGCTATCTTAACTTGATAAGATGAATTTAATTTTGAGATTTTCACTAGTTGGCCTTAATCCGTCCTTACCCTTTGAGTTATGATCGTTGTCAGATCTTATAGACACTTGTTAATTCCTCCTTCATGGTCGAATAATTCCCACAATTGTCCCCAGGGCTTTGCATCTTGATCTAGGGCGTAGAGGCTTGCTCGTCTTTTAAATGTAGTCTTGATCATGATCGTAAGTGAGATTTGGTCATCCATAGGAGCTATGGTCGAAGTATGCTAACACTAGGTGTTTTTAAGTTGTGAACTTAATTTATTTTTCCCGTTAAAATCATAGGGCATGCTTATAATTTGCCCCGATATCTTTGGGGCATGCTGGTGATTTTGCACTGTTTATCTAAAAGGCGGTAGTATGTGTATATCGTCATTTTAGGTCGTGCCTATAAATGATGAATCCTTTCTTAGAAGTCGAAGCTTCCACTTGATTACCCTGTTTCCATCATTTGGAGCCCCATATTTATTTCATTGTGTTTAAAAATGTTTCCAGAGCTTCATTTTCCTTATTCATCCACTATAAGTTTATTTCTTCTCCATATTTCTTTTTTTGCAACTAAATTTTTCCAAATACAATTTTTCATTCTTCCATTATCTTTGTTTCTTTGTTGTGAAGATGATTTACCCTATTAATAAGGGCTCGATTATAGAGTTTAGGATGTGTTTTCCATTTCAAATTGGCTGGTTATATAATAATAAGGGTGTCCTAAAGAACATTATAACATTAATGGAGGACACTAGATGCTCTCTTAGTGCATTACTGAAGTCGGTGTTAGTTTTCCCCCAAACGAACTCTTTTTAGAGTTTTGTTAATTCTTTAGTGTAGTTCTTTCCAATTTTCTCCAAACAATTGGAAAATAACGAACAAAGTTCATCTAATTAATGAGGTTAATGGGACTAGGTTAGGGATCTTAGATATCCTCTATTGCTGCATGTGGGTGAGGTCAAACAAAAACATATACCATCTGAAGGCGAGGAATGCTAAGAGATTCCTCGCCATGAGCCAACTAAATTTTAACAAGGATTAGTGGTATCATAACTTTGCTGCAAAAAAGTGGGAAAATTTACTCATTTCTAGAGGTTGGTGAATCCTATAGGGGCCCTAGGTTCCCTAATAGGGGATATGAGATGGGTCTAGTGTTAATCTCTGTGTTCTTTTCTGTTCGAGTATAATTTTTTTTTATATTTTTATATATGTTGTTGTTCTTTGTATGTGTAGACAAATCCAAGAAGAGAGAGCGCAATCAAACACACATAAACTTTGATGAGTTTAGCAAAGTTTTAAATCTTAGGTAACCTTTTGACTACTAGTGCCAAACATCAGAGGTTGGATTCATTATTGCTAAACTATATGTACACCACCACCTCCTTTACTTCCTGACTAATAAATAAGGAATCAAAGATTTATGCTTTGAATGGTGAGGAAAAGTCTTTATTCACGAGCACTTTGGTCTCGTTCGAGTTTTTAAACACCACATTTATTCCCATTTCCACCCCTTCTACATCTTAGGATTATATGTAGTCGATAAAGAAGATTCATAATATGATGGAGGGGGACTTTCCCCTAGTTCACTTGGTGGTCAACCTTGTAAGAGGAAGGAGGTTAGGGGTACATCTGACCTAATAAATTTGGGGGATTCCCCCGACAAGATGCAAATTAAGACTTTAAAGAAATGAAAGATAAGGTCAAGTCTTGCACCTAATCGGACCAAAAGGAAGGTGGATGCCCCATCTAAGGGGAAAATCCATACCGATGCGTTAATGGATAATGATGCTAACCTGGCCCATGCATTACTAAGGGGGTCTGTCTTTCGGCTGATTAGGCAGTGGTCAAAGGATTATCCACCAACATGCTCGTTGCTTATGTTGCCCAAACACTTTTAGTGGTAAGTATTTGTAACTTATAATTGGATATCAATGCCTTTAAAGTTTTCTTGTACTAACTTTTTTGCTCATCTCCTATCTTGTAATTTTCAGTGGACTTTATCGACATCCTTGACAGAAGGGCTAACTAGGCCAAGGAAATTCCAACCTTAGCCATGCTCTGAATGTGGCCCAAAAGGCCTTTAAGGCTTCTCAAGTGAAGGTAAATAATTTTGATGGAGATATGAGGGCTGAGGACTCAGATATTACTACCTTGATGTCCAAGGTCGAGCAGATGAAGAAGGCAACTGAGGAATCTTCTCAGTCATTCTTTGTTGCACTATAGGACAAGTAAAAAGCTTATGACCAAGGCTAGAATGAGGTCCTTGGTCTTGCCAAGAAGTAACTAGACTTAATTTGTAAGTCTTTATTCAAGAAAGTTTTAGATGATGCCTTGGAAAAAGTTAGGGTTCCCCATGAGTTTGAGTTGTTCGAATAGCATGATCATGGTTCTTCCCCAAACCATAAGGATGAGGTTAAAATAGAGGGAATCGAGAAGAAGAAAGAAGGTACCTAAGAAGCGAAGGAGGTCATATGTAAGAGCAAAATTTTTTATATTTCTCATAGTATGGCCTTGTATTATTTTAATCTAGTTTGGCGTATCCCATTACAAATCGTAACGTATCATCACGGCAAACAACATCAACACTCGGGACTTCCCAACACCCTATAAAGGTATAAAGCTATTTAATGTTTAAATTAATTCACAGGCTTTATTTTTGGGATGTTTATTTTTATTTTTTATTAAAAAATGAACAGGGGTTTTTTTATTTAAAAAGGTAAAATAGTTTTTATTTTAAGCTCGTTCAAACGAGATATGTATCTCGTTGGAACGAAAATGATAGTTCAATCAAAAGCTCGTTAGAAGTTTATATCGAACATGCATCGATCGAGGGTGTACTGTTTTAACTTGTCAGAAGGTCGTTTGAAGCCTGTTCAAATGAGAATGCCTTCTCATTCAAACAAGACTATGTTTCATTCTAACGAGTTGATTTTCTCATTCGAACAAGCCTTGAAATTTTTTCGAACAAGTCGTCGCCTATAAAATTGTGAACGCCCTATAAATACCTATTTCATGTTTGTTTTTGTCAAGACTTTTGGCAATTCATTTTCTGAATATCTACTACAAAAGTTCTTATTTTTTTGTGTTCTAAAAAACTTTTAATTCACAACATACATCCTGAAAATTATTCTTGTGAATTTGTTTAAACCATATAAATTTTTAGTATCTTGCATACATCTTTGTGGAGAAGGCATCTCCATAGGTAACCATTGTGATTCTAGAGGGAACTCATTGGTAAAGATAGAGGCTGATTGGAGGATATTGAGGGTGGAAGGTCGCGTGTGGATTTCTTGGAGACAAATAGTTTTCTTTGGAGATTTATGAAGACACTGTGCATTATAATTGTGGCTGGTATCAAGTAGTCTGTATCTCGATAGTCTTGTAGATTTTCGAAGTGCTAAATAAAAGGTTTTTCCTGAAAGAGATTTTTTCTGAAACTATTCTTTTATTGAATGCTTGGTTTGGTCTATCTGATTTTATCACATAGATGCATATTTAGGATAAAAATATGAAACTGATAAAAATACAAAAATAGATTTTTGGTTGTGACCATCCTTCCAAGCACGTTTATTTCTGCATTCTCATATTGGTATCAAAACATTCAGTTGTTTTTACCCTAATAAGTGGTATCAGAGCGGATTGCACTAATTTATTATTTAGATCCTTGCTTTGTGATATTTTAGAGTGTTTTTTATGCATCTCTCTTGTGTTTATTTATTTTTTTTCTCTTGATGGATTCCCATTTGAATTTGAGGTTCGCTAAAAAAATTGAAATTCTTGAAAAAGATTTTTTTTGTTTTAAAGTCGTTATGGAACTTTCAAAAACTATTCAAACTAAAAAATATGTCTTTCATGAGAAGATTGTGGACATGGACCATGATTTTAAAACTTTAGAATTGTGCAAGAAAGAAAGTGATGATCGAGTCTGATTTTTAGATAAAGAATTAGAAGACTCTAAAAATTCAAGGTTTTGTGATTGCGCCATCAAGGATAATGATAATTTTATTAATAATTTTAAGGAACGTGAGAAGAAACGTAGGGATAAGTTCTCTTGGATTGAGGGGGAGCGAGATAACCTTATAAAAATGATTGAAAATTTGAAGAAGGAGTCCCTAAAACTTAAAGAGTCAAATTCTTTGCTTGTGTCTAATATTTTAAAGTTAAAAGATGATTTAAAAGCCAATACCATTTTTTTAGAGGGTCAACCGCATTCAAAGATGTTAGAAAAGGTTAACCCATAGGTAACATTCCTCGAGTTTACACTTTCTCTCATTGTGGTAGGCAAGGTCACCTTTTAACGATTTGTTATAATCTTGGAAGAGGTTCTAGGAAGTTAAAGTCTAGTGTTTCCTTGGTTTCAAAAACCTGATGCATTAAGTATACATTTATCTGGGTTAGAAAATCATATTTAGAGGCGCTAGATGTTAAACTTCTTGATTCTCACATGCTTATGTGTGATGCTTCACATGATATATCTTATGGATGATTGCTTGCATGACTTTTGTTCGTCATACTCTAGTTGTGCTTCACGATATATGTTTGTTAGTGTTATGACATGTGTATCTTTTGTATTATATTTTTCTTTTATTGATTCATATTGGAAAAATACAAAAAGATTTTATTTTGATAAAATTTTTGAAAAATTTAAAAAGATTTTTTTTTGTGTATTTTAGTTTTACATATTTGGTGTGGCACATTGGTGTGTTTAAATCAAATTCACTCCGTACTTTTCATGTGGCTAGGACATTTGGTTGTGACTTTAGATACTTGGATTGATCTGAATCATGTTTATGGAGTTGTTTCGAACTTGATTTGCTTTATGGATTCGACTTTGTATATGACTCCACACACACTTGTACGAGCTTTATGAACGTTAACTTCACATGTATATTTGAGCTATGTGATATGTTCTCCCATAAATTTTGTCATTTACATGTTTTTCTGACCATGAGGGATATGTTTGTTTAGTATTAAAAAAATATGAGTGTACACGGGAAAAGCATTGTGAAAGGTAGGTGGACTTTACGTGAAAGCCACCGTTGAAAAGAGCCCCCCCCCCCCCCCCCCCAAATAAATAAATAAATAAAAATAAAGGCTATAAAATAGAAAATTGCCCAAAAGGAGCCAACATAGTTTAGTTTATTTGATCATTCAGAAGAAATAACTTCAAAAGAATTAAGAAAAGAAAAGAACTGAAAAATGAAATATGTTTATCTTTTGAGGGAGTTTAGTTGAAGATCAACGGGTTTGCACAATGAATCCTGATGTGCTTTATTTTTCATGATGCTATTGATTTGTAGATTCATCAATATTCTAGGCTTGTTTGCATTGTGCTTGTTTTTTCATTAAGTTCACCTTTATATCTCACTTGAGGCTAAAATTTAGTTTGATAAAGTTTTACGGTTAATTAGAACTTGTTGAACTTATTTAAGTGTTTGGGTTATAATTCGTTTGTTTCTAGTTCACACCCATTCACTCCGTCCCACATGTTTAGACAACATCGATAATATGCCAGTGTGTAAAGCTTATGTGTTTGTGTCATGTTTTTGTTGTCGTTTATACCTATATACGTGTGATGAAATTTCTTTGGTATATTTTTCATATAATATATATATATCTTAATGGGTTGTATTTGTAAGTTTAATATTGTTTTTGAAAAAAATTAAAAAATAGTTGGTGGTGTTTGCCTTTGAGATTAACATTACACATGCTTGATTCATATCGTTTTGTGATGTTATATTATCTTCTAATAGATGCTTCATATTTCATGATTATGTTTTACTCCTTTGTCTATTACGGACAAAAGGGGGATGCCAAATTATGGGGGTGTTTTTATTTTTAAAACTCGATGCGTCATGGGGTATATATTTTTGTCTCATGTGTGTAGATACTTAAAGCGGAATTCAAGACACACCGGATGAAGATAAATTTTTTGGAAGGGAAGAAGAAGAAGTTTGAAGACAAAGAGGCTTATGCCATTCTATTCTAGGGTTAGGAAGGGTGTCAACTTTCTTTTGTCATCAATACAGTTTTGTTGATGTAATTTGGATAATTATGTTCATTTTAATTTCGGAATAGTCAAAGCAAGAGATTTGTAAGAGCAAAATTTCTGATATTACACATAATATAGGCTTTATATTATTTTAGTCTAGTTTGGCGTATCCCGTTACAAGTCATAACGTATCATCATGGAAAACCAATATCAACACTCAAGACATCCCGACATCCTATAAAGGTATTAATCTATTTAGTGTTTAAATTAATTCACATACTTTATTTTTGGAATGTTTATTTTTATTAAAAACGAACAAGGAGGTTTTTATTAAAAAAAAGGAAAAATATTTTTTATTTTAAACCTCGTTCAAACGAGGTATGTATCTCATTTGAACGAAAAGGGTAGTTCGTTTGAAGGTTCGTTAGAAGTTTACAGCGAAAGTGCATCTATCGGGGGCATACTGTTTTTACTCAACAGAAGGTCGTTTGAAGCATGTTCAAACGAGAATGCCTTCTTATTAAAATGAGACTATGTTTAGTTCTAACGAATTAATTTTCTCGTTCGAACGACCCTCGAAATTTGTTCGAACAAGTCACCGCCTAAAAAATTATGAACGCCCTATAAATATCTGTTTTATATTTGTTTTTGTCAAGACTTTTTCCAGATCGTTTTCTAAATATCTTTTACAAAAGTTCTTAATTTTTTGTGTTGTAAAACACTTTTAATTCACAATATATATCCTGGAAATTGTTCTTGTGAATTCGTTTAAACCATATAAATTTTTAGTATCTTGAATACACATTTGTGGAGAAGGCATCTCCATAGATGACCATTCTGATTCTCGAGGGAACTCACTGGTGGAGACAAAGGCTGATTGATGTATACTGATTGTGGAAAGCCGCGTGTGGATTTCTTGGAGATAAGTAGTTTTATTTAGAGGTTTACGAAGACATTGTGCATTATACTTGTGGCTGGTATCAAGTAGTCTGTAAGTCAATAGTCTTGTAGATTTCTGAAGTGTCGAATAAAAGGTTTTTCCCAAAAGGGATTTTTTCCTGAAACTTGGCCTTTGTTAAATGTTTGGTTTTCTCTATCTGTTTTATCACATAAATGTACGTTTAGGATAAAAAGATAAAATCGATAAAAATACAAAAATAGATTTTTTGTTGTTACCATCCTTCTCGAGCACGTTTATATCTGCATTCTCATATTGGTATCAGAGCATGCAGCTGTTTCACCCTCGCACCATAGATCCAAATAAGATCTTGGTCAATTGAGAGCATGTGATGACAGAGAAGGAGACTCCATCTAATTAGATTAAAATAGGACTTTCTTATTTTTTTTCTCTTGTCTTTTTTATGTTCACCTTGTAAGGGGTTGACCAATTTTTTCATCTAATGAAATGATTGATAATTTGGCTCCATTATCTAATGTGGATCGCTTATTTGCATTTTCTTTCTCGTCTTTAATTCTGTATATCCTTATCTTTTAATTTTTGTAGTCTGATAACAACTTGACATTGGTGCCAATAGTTCAAGAGGATGAAGATCTGGACTTCATTCTTGGCCATGGCGCTTCTAGACAAGACCAGGAAGATTTTTCCACTCTTCGACACACGCTTCAAAGGATGACCAATGCTTATGGAGATCGAACTAGTGTGGTCGCTTCTCTTCGGGACAAACTTAAAGATATTGGAAATATTAGTGGTCTACTTTAAAATGAAAATAATTCTCTAAGGGATTATTTCAATAATGATGAATAAGATTTTAAGAAGAATGAGGCGATTAGTCATGGTTAGCATCACCAGAGCATAAAACTGAGGTATCACTTTAGGAAGGGTCCTCGCGTAGTCTAAAACACTGGCTATGACAAAGGTTTGATTAACGCTCCTTTACACTTGGATAAAGCTAAACATGTGGCTTATAAGCATGGTTATCTCAATGCCTTGACCATTTTCAAGATTCCCATGGATTATTAATTTTGGTACCGGTACCAAGTAGATTATCCCTTTACTCGGTTTCCCACTCTTAAGAGTGATGAGTTATGTATACCTATTGATCCCTTTCCTCTTCAGCTGATGAATGATTTTCTTTATTCTCATTACAATGATGATGAATTTAAGCCCAATCATGAAGATATTCGTCGAGCTACAATAGCCGAGGTGGTGAATCACCAAAGATTATGGTTACTTTCATCATTTTTAGTTGCTGTTTATATTCACCTTGTAATTCTGCCAATCTAGATACTGTAATTAAGCAATTTTTTTGTGAATGAAATTATCTTCTAATTCCATTTTTTTTTTCATTTTCCCATTTTCTATGTAGATCATGCTTTTATTTTTTGCCTTACCTTTTAGGATAATCTCGTCACACCTCCTTAATCCTAGAGTAAACTATGGTGAAAATGCACCTGGTCGTAGGGCCATCCACCCGTTTAGTATTTTAGCTGACCAAAGTTGGAACACTTAATGCATAGGGATCCCCCATAAGTGTTTTTCTTGCCATACAATTCTTAATGTCTTTGTGTTCTTTAGTGATGAAAACATGTGCCCTTAAGATATAATTAAGTTCAATCTTGCTAAGGCATTAAAAGGGGTGATCATAATTTGATCGGACCAATTTGAAAAAACTTGTAATGGTGATGATCATACCATTATGATAATTTGTAATTAATGAGGTTGATCTGCCTTTTGGAACAATAAGAAAGATAATTTCATTAACTTAACTTAAAAGATCCAAGAAGTTGGAACGAAAAAAATTAAAAATTACAAAAAATGTTACAAACATAAAAAATAAAACTTCGTCAAGTTGGCAGCATTCCAGGTCCTTAGTACCTCCCTTCCCCCCATTGTTTTCAAATGGCAGGCTCCTTGGAGCTCGTTTATGATGACTTTGAATTGTCCTTACCAATTAGGACCCAATTTTCCATATGACAGCTTCTTCGCATTGTCGATAACCTTCCTCATAGTCTCCAACTTGGAACCACCTCAGATTGAGGCCTTTATTGTTTTTCTTCATCAATTGTTGTTAGTAAGATGCCAGATTAATTAAAGCTCATTTCCTTCTTTCTTTGGTCAGGTCGAGCTCAGTCCATATGATTTATTCATTAATATATTGATTGTCAACAATGCTCTTCATGGTCGGCAAGCCTACTGCTAAGAAATTATGACTTCCAATTCATAGGCCAAAGCCAAGGGAATTTCCTCCGTTGACCTCCTCAGCGTTGTTGGGTTTGCCCATAGGACATGGGGAAGATTATCCACCCAAGATATTTTGTTTTTTTCCAAACAATTCTTCATCCTGCAGTGCACTTTTTTGTTGTAAGCTTGATCCTCTACATTTATTTAAGGGTAGGCTACCGAACTATAGTAGTGCTTAATGTTGTGTCTATTACATAAATCTTGGAATAGTCATCTCTCTAATTGAATTCCATTATCAGTGATGATCGTCGTTGGTACACCAAAACGGGTCATGATATTTATCAAGATTAATCTAATCATATTAGTGTCCTTTATGTTCACCAGGGGCTCAGCTTCCATCCAGTTAGTGAACTAATCTGTGTCGACTAAGAAATACTTTTGATTTTTAACTACTATCGGTAGGGTTCCCACTATGGCCAATCCCCACTATGAGAAAGGCCACATTCTAATCAAATATACGAGGTCGTCAACTGGCTGATGAAGCATGGGATTGAATACCTGATATTTTTTCATTTTTTTACAGCGAATACTGTGCCCTTTTACATGTCAGACCACTAGTACACCTCATTTATGGACCTGAATACCAAAGATCTACCATAATGTGACTCCCACATATCCCCCCATGCAACTCATAAAGGACTTTGTTAACATCGTTAGGGTGCATGCATTGAAGGCCTAGTGAAAGATATTCTATATAGCTTTCTAATATGGGAAAGGTAAAACCAAGAAGCCTTGACTCTGATATGATGATCATGCTTCTTTTTTATATGCAATATATCTTCTCACTAGTACACAATGATTGGATCAATCCAGTTGGGAGATTTTTGGATATCGAGGACTTGCTCAACTACTTTTTTAATCATAATGCTTGATTGGGCAAGGTACTCCACTGATACGTCACGAATATTTCATATTTGCATTCGTTATCTTTATGCATTCTAGCACTTTTGTCTCCGTTATATCCTACTTTTATGCTCATATACTATATAACCTTGCTTTGAATATATATATATATATGCTTTGCATGGTTTATGTGAGCTTTTATAGGCCATGGGCCCGATCGATCGGGAGTTTTAGTCTTGCACATTTTCCCGATTCATAAGTAAAATTGATAAGCCGATCGATCGCGTCTCTGAGGCCAGTCGATTGGGGGTCAAAACTCAAGGGGTTAATGCTTTTCAATAGGGAGAAAACTTGCATTACGAAAAATGCCATAACTTCATCATCCGAACTCAAAACCACGAGCTGTTTGTGGCCACGCGATGCTTGGAGATCCGTTGGTCAGGACATTAAGTGTGAAAAAGTCTAAAATTTCCTTGAAGTTTCATTAGATGACATAACTTCCTCGAAATTCAACCACTTTCTCCGTTAAGCATTTCAATACCTACAAATGCTCACATAAACAATGCAAAACACACACACACACACACACACACACACACACACACACACACACACACACACACACACACACACACACATATATATATAACCAAGATTATACAATATATGAGCATAAAAGTAGGATATAACGGAGATAAAAGTGCTAGAATGCATAAAAATAACGTATTACACCCACTAACTTTGACACTGCTAGTCCCTAGTGATGAAACAAAACAAAACAAAACAAAACCAAACCAACAAATAGCGATACAAAATGTGTATAAGAATAAAATGTATAAATGCCACTTTTGCGGGAGAACGAGTACATTTAGCATATGCAATAATCCGTTAAACCCCTAGGTTACCCTAATGGATGAGTGTTGTCTCGTGAGGGTTTTCAGGGATGACACCCACAAACATCAAGGTTTCCTGAAAATATGCCCCAAAACAATATGACTAGCCCAACAATAAAGAAAAGGATTTGAACGTAGTATTAGCGTTTTGAATGAATTCACACAAAATCCCTTACTTTAATGTTATATAATGAACCTCATCGAATTAACACTTAAGCGTGGGAGGAAAAGCGAGCACGTGCAAAGTATAATTTGGAATTTTTTTTATAAACCAGATAAGCATTAAAGCGTGCATATACCAATCCTCACCGGTGTATACACTCATTTTAATAATCGAGTGGAAACCGCGGCGTTCGTGTTACTTGTGCCTGTCATTGCTTTAGGCTCCCACCTCTATACAAACAAATCTAAACTTTAACTACACTCTTTAGGGGAGTATAACGGCTAGTCCGGGTATCGAATCATATGAGAATGCTGTTAGACTCTAATTGATTTATTATTTCAGGAATAAAAGTGTAAAATATGAAAGTTATAACAAACGATAAATCTAGGCATGTTTTTAAACTAAGATTAACAAAACGATTAAAAACTATAGGTTAAGAATAATATCCCTCAAGGGTTAATATGTATAAATGGTTACATGGGGGGACAAGTTTATGAAGATTAAATCTCATTTTTACAATTAATTAAATCTAGAGTTGTCACCCCCTAAATTGCCATGAAATCTTAATATGATTTTGCTGTCGACAAATATCCCCAAGATTACAAACGCAAGGTCATAAATGCGATGCATACATGATATACCATGTTAAATCTCGCCAGCATAAAATCAAGAACAACCTAACGCATTAAAATTAATAGAACCCATCACTAAAGAAAAACGACCCATTAATCCAAGGTGAGTTGAATTATCTCAACCTAAACTAAATTAGCTACAAACCATATTAAATGACTTGAAAGTAAATGAAAGAAAATAAATCTAGTTAACAAAGCAAGAAATGAACAATGGGAGATTATATTAAGGAGGAAAAAGATGAATAGTAAAATTATATACCAAAATGGGATGGAGCCCTAAGAGAGAGAAGCTCTCAAAACCTAAACTAAAGGGAAATAAAAACTAGATATCTCATAAACAAACCCAACTTAAAAATATATAATAAGTTGGTAAAAAGAAAAAAGAAAAAGATAACAAATTGGGAAAATATCACATTATCTGAAGGGCCCGATCGATTGGGGCCAAGGAGCCGGTCAACTGAAGGAACAAAATAAAGTCACTGCCTTCCATCATAAGCATAATAAGAAATGCCAATTGACAAGAGTCTGGTGCTCAGTCGATCGGGGCTCTATTTTCAGGGGGGCTTTGGTCTTCAATAGGGAGAAACCTTGCTTTATGAAAAAGGCCATAACTTCATCATACGGACTCAAAACGATGAGTTGTTTGTGTCCACGCGATGCTAACTCAATGAAATACACTCCAACATAGATAGTCTAGTCTGGACATGAAGTTTGAAAAGTATAAAATGCCCTTGAAGTTGCGTTAGACGACATAACTTCCTCGATATGCATGCACTTTCTTCGCTAAGCGTTCCAATGCCTATAAAAGCTCATATAAACCATGCAAAGCATATATATATATATATCCAAAATTGAGGTTATACAATATATAAGCATAAAATTATGATATAACGAAGACAAAAGTGCTAGAATGCATAAAGATAACGGGTGCAAATATGCAATATTTGTAACGTATCACACCCCCTAACTTAGACATTGCTAGTCCCTAGTGATGGAACGAAACATAACTAAATCAACAAATGGTGATAAAAATGTATATAAGCATAAAATATATAAATGTCATTTTCCTGGGCAAATGATTGCATTTAGCATATGTAGTAAGCCATTAAACCCCTAATTACCCTAGTGGACGAGTGTTGTCTTGTGAGGATTTTCAGGTATGACACCCACAAACATCAAAGCTTTCTCAAAATATTCCTAACAATAATACGACAAGACAAACAATAATGAAAAGGATTTCAACACATTATTATCATAGTGAATGAATTCACACAAAAGTCCTTAGTCATTAATGTTATATAACGAACCTCATCGAATTAAAACCTTAAGCATGGGAAAAGTGAGCACATGAACGTAAAATTTGGCAAAACTTTTATAAAATGAATAAGCATTAAAGTGTTCATATATCAATCTTCATCAGTGTATACACTCAACAAATGAATCACTATGAACATGAGTGTAACACACAAGGGACATAGGGGCATAAAGAGTAAATATAAATGGAAACAAGGCCCCACACATGTCATCAATTGAAGAACTCTATATACAAAATGAAAAATATTACAATCTCAGTGAAAGGATATCGTCATTAAATGAGGTAAACTGCATGTTCACAGATATCGCAACTACTTAAACTTTTGAATTACATTCACCTTAGGATCACATAGGACTATAATGGGTTATAATGTAGTCTAGACTCATGTTATGAAATAAAGGGAATACGTATGGATTCCAAGTTGTTCAGGGATGAAAAACTTATGATAATGGAAAATTGTGGGCAATTTCAAAAATTGGAAAACAATTTCCATAACAAGCATTAGATATGAAATTGGAGAGTGAAAAAAATTATTGATCACTCTGTACATAAATAAAATACTTTTTCTTTCTCTTTTTTTCTTCTTTTTCTTATTATTTATTTTGTTTTATTTTCTTTCTCTTGTTCTTCTTTTGTTTTTCTTCACATTTTCTTTTCTATCACACTCTTACATATATAACAAGAAAATGATTCAATCCTAAGTATCGTTCCAAACAAAAGTGTGGAAGGTGTTATATATGGTTTATAACTCCGATGTGGTGTTGGCTATGGAATTTTGGTATATGAAATGAAAGGCTATATTTAGGCTCAAAGGGATTGATGATGGGAAACATTTAAGGTGAGGTCATGGTCAATATGGGTGATATAGCAAAGAGGGCCTATGATACTTTCCTAAAGTTTACACAATTCTCGAGTCAAAATAACTTTGAAAATCATGCTCAAGTAACACATTTCAAAATATGAACTCAATTAATGAACGACCAATGAAAGAATAGTGAGATTACCAATGAATTTAATGTTTTTAACGAGGAAACATAATGTATAACACTCGCAAATGAAGAGAACCTAAACTTCACAATGCAACAAAAGATTATCGAGTTATAAACACCTTAAACCAAATCATTGAAACAGGAAGAGCGCATGTGCTCTTGGGTTTAAAGTTTCATTCATGAAAATTTTAATAACTTCCAAAATCGAGAGCATGCATCATTGAGTTATCTATTGGATTAGGCATTTAGTGAAATTTATCATCGAAAACAAAGGCAAAATGAACAAAAAAGGAGGAAAAAGAAATAAAATATTTTTAATTTTTCAATTTTTACAACAAAAGCATGATTGGGAAGAACATATCATGGACTCAAAAAACAATGGAAAGAATATCCCACACCCTTAGATTAAATTTTGCATTGTCCTCAATATGAACCAAGAACCAAGTTAAAGATAGGAAAAGAGTGATATTACCCAAAATGGAGAAATCTCGAGAAAGTACAAGTCCAATGATTCTAAAAAACATGTTAGTACCAAGCATAACAAAAAAGAAGAACTAAAACTTTAACTAGTTACACTAGATAATAAGTAAAAGGAAAAAAAAAATTAATATGTACAACCTACCATTTTAACTTCTAACTAAATATACAGCAGAATTTAAAAAAATTTAGGGTCCAACAAAAATAAATTTTGACTTTGAGGGAAAATCGCGTACCCTCATTTGAGTGCATACCTTTCAGAAAATAAGAATTCCGTCTAAGCAATGCAAGCTATGTGTAAGGCGAAAGAAATTAACCATCACCAATTAAATGATGGGTTGGATTGAACGAGTGACGAATACACATGGGATCCAAAAAAATAGAATTTCCTCCCAAAGATTTTCCAATTAGAATTGGAGGTGGCGCACAAGGAGGCAAAAATGCCTTCAATAAAAGAAACTCAGATAAGTAATCATCCTTTGTGAAAGTGTTGAACGTTTTATAGTTGATTGGAGGGAAACCGAGTGTTCGTATAGGGACACTATCGTTGATTTTGGCTCCCGTTCCACATGCAAAAAACCTAAGCTACTACTACACTTGTGAGGCAAGCACAACGGTAAGTCGGGTATCGTAAGAAATCCACAGGGAGTGATTGAATTTTAGATTTTAATTGCTTAATTACTTTAGGAATAAAAGTGTAAAATAAATAAAAGAAAAGAATAAGTTACGCTACACAAAAGTAAAGCGAGGACCGGGATCGCATTCCACCACACGGATCGAAACAACTACTAATTAGAGTTAAGGGTATAAAGCAATTTAATCATGCATTTTCAATTAAGCATAAACATCACACAATGAGGAATTTAACCCAAAGTTGCGAGATTAAACATTTAACTGAAAATGGTCACACGCGGATTAAATTCGGATTGTCGCTATAAACACTAACGTTGCATGACAAAGAAAGATAAACATATAAAAATCCAAATTTGATACGCGCAGTTTCAATTAAACGTAATTTTACACAAAACCTAGTTTTCGGAGCTCAAACTCATTAATGGCGGAACACAACCCCGACCCTAGTTATCTAAGGGCACGATATGAAATAAATAATTAAACTACGACTAAACTAATTACAATAAGAAATAATTAATTTAGGCAAGAAAGTAAGGAAAGCAAGTAAATGAAAGCATGGAAATGAACGAAGACTACTAAATTAGTGAAATTAAAGTAAGGGTACAACTTACAAAACAAATAGTACAAGAGAGGAGTAGGGTTTAGCTCCCTGAGTTTACAAACCCTAAAACTAGACAAAATGGAAGATCTTTCTCAAATAAGAGAAAGCGAGTTTTTATACAAAATTCCAAAATGGAAAACTTGTAATAAAAGAGAAGCTGGAAATAGGGGATCGATCGATCAACCCCTAAAGTAGATCGATCGATCGAGCAAAGTTGATCCCATTGTCTTCGAACCAATGCAAAAATTGAGGAGTAGATTGATCGAACCCTTTGGTCGATCGATCCATCCATCAGGTTTCAGCCAAGCTGCTTCTCCCCTGCTTTGATTTCTTTATAATTCCCTTCCGCGAAAAGCCTCGTAACTTCTTCATTCGGACTCAAAATCACGTACCATTTGCGACCACCCAAAGATTGCTCACAGGGATACAACTTTTATGAAGATGTTCGGTCAGATGCCTAAATGTGAAATGACTAAAATTCCCTTGGGCATTCAAAATTGTACGAAACTTCACCGGAATGCGTCCGAACTTCATTCTAAGCATCCAAATACCTATAAAAGCTTAATTAACCCTTGAAAAACATATATCTATACAAATTCGAGGTTTTCTATTAATGATCATAAATATAGGGATTAAGATACCTGATGGGGCTAATAATGCGTAGGTTAACGGGTGAAATACGCAATATTTGCGTCGTATCAACAGATTTGAACAGGTTCATGGTATACTTGTAACAATTTGATAATATTGAACAGATATGGGGTGGAAATAAATTCAATCTAAAGAGATAACCCATCATCGCTTGCAGGTTGAATTCCAAAGGAGAAGGATTCACTATCAACGAAATGTTTTTTTGAAATGGTTTGAGGTGAAACATACGTCCTAACCTCATTTTTGTTTTCCAAAGAAGAAATATTTTCATTGCAAACTGATACTACATCCATTTCTTCCTCACTTTCATTCTCTATTATGCCACGGGCAAAGAGAAGAATGATTATTTCCAAAGTAGACAATGATTCCTCATTTGGTTCAAAACATTTCTTAATTTCAAAAGTCTTGGAAGAAAAATCATCATCGAATTCAAATAATGCATCCAAGTCTTGATCCTAATGATGATTTTCTTCCCTATAATGGTTTTCAAGTTTTTCATTTTCAAGAATGCGCATTGGTGGAAGTGCAGATTTTTATAAATGAGAAGTTTGGAAATTATCCTTGGAAATACTATAAAAATAATTATTATAAGAATTTTGAAAGCTATTGCAATTATTTTCAACATTCTTATTATAAGGATTTTGTGGTCCATTATCTAAAAGATCATTCTCAAAATTCCCATAATTCATAACTTGACTTTTGTAATACTCACCCAAAGTCATTTTTAGATGTTTCAAGTTTTTGACTTTGTGAGTATTCACCAAAACATGTAGGTTTAGGGGGATTTTGAGAATTACCAATGCGATCACCATAAATATTGGAATGAGACATGCTTACCCCAAATATCTCAAGATGGAGAATTCCATAAAGTGATGTGCGTCCGATAAATTCAAGCGTCTCTTGGCACTTAAATGTAGAAGTCCTACAAAATTAGTTAACAAAGAATACAAATAAAAAGAAAAATAATACGAAATACTATATTAATTAAATTCTGAAGCAAACACTCCCCGGCAAGGGCGCCATTTTGATAGCCGGGTGGAAATTCCGGACCTCATGTTACCCGCGTCTGTTGTTGCTTTCGGTTTCCACCTCTATACAAAAAACCAAAACTTTAACTACACTCTTTACGGGAGTATAACATATAGTTTGGGTATCGAATCCACAAGGAATGTTACTAGACTTTAATTGATTTACTATTTCAAGAAATATGAAAGTTATAAAAAAAGATAAATCTCGGCATGTATATAAACTAAGATTAGCAAAATGATTAAAAACTATAGGTTAAGAATAATATCCCTTACCTCAGGTTAATACGTATAAATGGTTACATGGGAAGACAAGTTTATCAAGATTAAATCTCATTTTCACAATTAATTAAATCTCGAGTTATCAACCCCTAAATCGTCATAAAAGCTTAATATAAGTTTTGTGTCAATAAATATCTTAAGATTACACACGCAAGATCATAAATACAATGCATACATGATATACCCCACTAAATCTCGTAGGCATAAAATCAAGAACAACCTAACCCATTTAAACTAATAGAACACATCACCAAAGCAAAACAACCCATTAATCCAAGGTGAGTTCAATTATCTTTTTAGTGAAGCTGACCAAAGTGATGGTTGCTTCCTTCAGATCTTCCACGTTGAGGTTGTGCTTGTTGAACATATTGAAGTCAATGACTTTTGGGGATTTCCCCTGGTCGACTAGTAGCTTATCCACATCCTAGATGGAAATTTTGAGAGTGATTACTAGCACGTCTTAACGTGAATATCTTATTATGACCATGCTTTCTTTAGTAAAAACTATATGCTTGTTATAGTCCACATCTTCTGGTCATCATCACTTTGCAACTGAGGCCTTCGCAGGTTCAATTTGGAAGGCCTCCATGACCGTTTTAACTTTTTTTTATCTCCATCTGCAAAACATTGCCTTGAATCTAGTTTGGATTTAAGGAGTCATGGATAATAACAAACTCATGCTTTGTATTATCGTTGTCTAGGACATTATCTAGTTTCTGATCGAGCTCTCTAAAGGACATTTCCCATTCTTATTTTTCACATAGTCATCAAGATGACCTTCCTGGGCAAAATCCTTTATGTGAGACTTGAGTGACTTGCAATTATCAGTCTTGTGCCCATGTTCCTTATGGTTGGAACATCTTCGAGAGGTATTCATCTTAGATGGATCCCATATAATCTTCTTTGAAGACTTGAAATACTTCTGATATTTAATCTTATTCAAGATTTTGTAAATTAGTTCTTTAAACACGATGTGGATGGCAATGTCTACCTTGGCGAGTCCTGCCTTATCGCCGCCCTTTGATCTTTAATTCTGCTAATTTCCCCTTATTTGGAACAATCCCTTTATTCCCGTTCTTGGTTAGATTTGGTCATCCATTATCCTAATGCATGACAGTCACAATGTCTTCCACTTTAGAATATTTCTCAATTCTCGACATGAAGTTATCGATAGCGCTGGCCTCCTTATTAGTGAAGGACTGGTGCAACATGGAACTTTTTACCAGACCAATTTTGAATGAGTCCACAACCACTAGCTTTGATAAATACTCAAATTAATTATAAGTTTCATGAAACCTACGAGCGTATTTGAGCAATATATCATGTGGATTCTTCTTTATGATGATGAGTGAGTTCATATTCTTTGGATGGGATCTAATGGTGATGAATTTGGCGGTAAAGGCCCTCGCGATCTATTTAAAACTCACAACCGACCTGTGTGGTAACTTATTAAACCAATATTATGCAATATACCTTAAAATGAATGGGAAGATGTGAGACATAAGGGCCTTAATGTTCTACTATAATGATCATGTTATGTGGTAATGACGAACATGATCAATGGGATTAGTTTTCCCATTGTAGATTTTGAATCGAGAGATTACTAACTACTTTAGCTATTTAAAATATTTGATTGAACTTAAAAGAGTGAGTTCATTTTACTGACGAGGTCTCTCCTGGCCAACTCTTTAGTGGATCGGTCTCTCCAATGAGCAGGGCGTTCATTCATCTCTTGTCGGATTAAATTTTAGAAATCCTTCTTGTTATAGCATTCATATTTGTGGTTTCTCTTATCTAGCGAGCACCCATGCTTGTAGTGATCCCAATCACGCCATGAACTCCTTTTATTAGCCGTGAGATTTTCTTGCTTGAGGGATAAGGTACGGGCATAGATTTACATTTGTCCCCGTGGATCTCTTTATCCATTCTTTCTAGGTGACATTTTAGACAAGCATTCTTTTTATATTGGAGGTGTATGTCATTCTCCTAATTGGAAAAATAACTGTTCATAGGCATCCATGATTTGTGAGATCTAGTTGGATCTCGAGGTTTCGTTGCTTTTAATAGTTTGTTCTTCCTATGGCTAATAATATGATCAAGGAGTGTTGCAATTCCTGTTGGTATAAACCTCAGACATAAGTTTAGGTACTAATGGTTCGTTTTGATAATTTTGGTAATAGTCATGTGATGGCAAGTAATGACTGTGTGAACGGTACATAGCGGCTCATTGTTTTTTTTTGGTTAAGGAAATCATTTACCACTTACAATGCCAATTGTAGGTGGAAAATCATACTATTTTGGAATCAACAAAATTAAGACAAGCAAGATAGAACAATCCCAATGACACAATATGTATGTGGTTAGGACTTGTGCCTATTTCCATTGTGTGTTTCTTTATCTCTTTATCGATCGATTCTTGATAATAACTATTACATGAACCTTTTTTGATGAGTGTGGGTTATATTTAAAAACAACATAAAGAGGTCGAGTCGTGTGGGACTCCATGACCTTTGCTATCTTGAGTTAATTGGCTAAATCTAGTATTGACATTTTTTCTAATCAGCCTCTATCCGTCCTTATCCCTTTGAGATGTGATTGCTATCAGATTTGTCAGACTGTAAGGACACAAATTTCCAATTGAGTCCTCTTATAGTTTTGGCTCAATTCCGGACAAAAACATTTATTCATAGGATTTTATTTAATTGTAATATTCTCAAGCCTATGAAGTGTATGTTGAAGACGTAGCGGCAAAGAACTTAAAGCTTCATCAAAATGCCGGTTTGTGTGCCTCGTTTCTACGTCATCAACTAAAGTTCCATGCTCCCAAGGTATGAATGTAATTATATGTATATAGGAGCTTGGAACAAATTTTATTGGGTGTTAGGTTAATAAAAACTGCATTTTATTTTTCAGAAAGAATCAATTAGAAACTTAAAAAATAAGTATATAAAAGTTTATAAAAGTTTCTGGGCCAAAATCGAATTTTACAAACTTTCTGGACGTTCGTTAGAAATGTCGTTCGAACGAGTTTTTTCGTTCGAACCAGATTTCGTTCGAACGAATTTTGTCGTTCGAACCAAGTTCGTTCGAACGAGTTTTCCAACGACCCTAAACTGGTCATTCGTTCGATATGTCGTTCGAACGAGTTTTTCGTTCTAACGAGGTATCTAACGAGATTCTAACGAGCCCAGGCTGGTCGCTCGTTAGAAGTCTCGTTCGAACGAGAGTCAAGTTCGTTCGAACGAGACGCCAGGGCGGGAACAGTTTTGAGCAGTTTTTTGCAGTTTTCTCCCACTTTCCCCACTTGGTTTTTAACCAACTTTTACTGACTTTAATAGGTGCGGGAATGACATTTTCCAACTTAACATTTTCATAACTTTTCCATCCTAATACATCTCCTAGAGAGAGTTTGAGAGATTATTCCAAAAAGGAAAATGTTCATGTTTTAAGTGTTCTTCAACTTAAAGAAAAATCTTTAAACACTTAGTTTACACCCATTGTTGTTTATTCCAAGTTCCATATATAGATATCAATTGCTTGGAGATTGTTTTGGCACCGGTTTTTCTCTACACCGAATTGAAGAGAAGTTCGTTTCATTTCTACCCGTTTGGAGAAAGGCTCCATGTTTGGGTGACGGTGTGCCTAATTGTCCCATCGGTGTATTCCGAGACCACGGTGGAGCTCCGTTGGTTATCCGCTAATTGGAGGTTGATACAAGAAGAAGCATCACGGCTTGAGAGGGTTCGAGTTTAGGAAGTAAGTCTTTTGTCTTGTATTTTATAATACCATTTTTAGTGGATTTGAGGCTAGGGCCGTCCCGAGGTTTTTTCCCGTTAGTGGGTTTTTCCTCGTACATCGCGGTGTAGTGTGACATTGTTTATTTTATCTTGCACATCATTTAGAACACATGCTTTAGGTTTAATTCAAGATAAAATTCGGTTTAATTATCACACTCATTTAATTTGGGACTTAAATTAAATATTGGGTAAATTTGGTTTATTCAAGTCACTTGCTAAAATTGGTTTCGCCTAACTTTGGATATAATGGTTAATTATGACTTAGGCAAATTCTAGGACTTGAATTATGTTGTTTTAATTCATTTTGAAGATATTAAAACTCGGCCTTGTTTAATTGTTGTTGAACCATCACTTGTATTTAACGCTTCCGCATTTGTTTAAAAAGGAAATTAAATATTTTATAATTTGAGATTATTATTGAAATCCCCAGGGGATTGTCCTTTACACAGACACATGCAAATTCTTCCTTCTTGGTCGGATAATTCTCCTATAGAAACTCTAACAAAACTCTTAAGAACACATCGATATCTCAAATTCAATTTATCCTCTAAACTTCAAATCCATCCTATTAAAGTAAAAGTACTTTATAGCAGGAAATTATGATGAATATTAAAAGTCCATTGACATTACCTAGAAACTCATATTTACACTAAGGGAGATTATCTTAACAACAAAACATAGATTCTCGGATTTATGAAAGAGAATAGCAGGGTGAGGAAGGAAAACCTTACAAAAGGACTTAGTCCTAATATGAATAGTAAGAATCCTCCCCATTGAGCAAATTTACCCTTCCTCTTGAATAATTATACACCCCGATTTTCTTCTGGCATGACAATCATTTTCCCTTAATTTCTAACTTTCTCTCCATAGTGTTTTCAATGGTTCCATCTTGTGTTCTCGAATCTTTGGGAATGGAACCCATGAATAATATATGTAGGAAGAGATGGGAGCCTAAGTTTTTTAATAAGGTCTCCATTTTCCCTAAAAATCCTTTTATAAAAGGCTTTTAAAAGCTATGAGACTTAGTTATTAAGAAATAACTTAATTGGTCCACATCGTTAATCCACGTGTTAGAATTGTTTTTTTCTTATAAGGTGTAAACTTTGCAACCTCTTTAACATAGGTTGCGATTTAACGAAATTATTTATGGCCTCAATAACATGTCGTGGCCTATTAGGATTTATTCTTCCTTCCTCTTTTGATTTTCCTTCTTTAGCTTTTTTCTTCCAATCTTGCCTCTCACTTATCTGTTCTCAATTTAGGGTTTAGATTTAGATTAGATATTAAATGATGTTGGGGTTAGGTTTAGATTTTACTTAGATAACCCATATTAATTTTCATCGTATTAAGTTACCCTAGAATCACATAGGTTTATGGACCTCTAAACCCACTCTAAACTCATCTAAACTCAGGCCTGAGGTCAATCCAACCCATTAGTGTATTCTCCACTACTGTTAACCATATTTGGACTCCCCAAATCCCCCAATAGTTCAATCCAACACACGAATTAACATAATTTTGATTAAAATAAAATTTCACACTGTTATTATTTAAATAATTATTTTTACTTAATTTATATAAAATTAATTTATTAACAACATTATTAATTTTACTAAACCACTCAGCACATAATGACTTGTTAATTTAAATAACATGTAAAGAAACACTAATTAATTATTTAATTTTATAATTTAAATTATATTATATTAATATGCTAACCAAATTTTCCAATTAATTTTATATACTCAATTATTTTTTCACTTTATTATTTGGTTAAAAACCTGTGGTATTACATTCTTCCCCCCCAATAACAAAATTTCATCCTTGAAATTCATTCCTTACCTCTAAGCCTAAGATTACCAAATAAGTTAGGATAGTCACCCAAACCCAAGGCAAATCACCCATTCCAATCTTATTCATCCTATTTGTGGCAAATAAACAATGCCATCCTAACCGTCCTAACTTTGACAGATCAACCATGGTGTGTAAAATCAACCATGCCATCCTAAACTCCCTACCTTTAGCTAATCAACCATGTTGTGGAAAATGAATTGTGTTAAACCTAATCATCCGACATGTGGCAAATAAACTATGGCACCCAAACCGTCCTACCTATGGAAAATCAACCATACCATCCTAACCATCATACTGTGGCAAATAAACCATGCCATACTAACCGTCCTATCGAGGCAAATCAACCATGTCAACTTAACCGTCCTACTTATGGAAAATCAATCATGTAGTGAAAAATAACCCATGTTATATATTTTTCGGTTACATCTGACTTATATCACTTTAATGTAACTATGTATCCTAATATACCCTTACCTCACACATGCATTGATGAGAGTCTTGACAAGATTTCAATAATTAATAATATACCTGGACTCACAAGATATAGAACCGAATATATGCGTTACCACTCTGACTATCCTTCCCTAATATGGTTGTTGTTGTCTTCCTCGATCTGGTGGAACTAGAGGATCTAACAACAGAAGAATCTATATTGGCGATAATGCCAATGTCGAAACATGTATCTTAGGTAGTTGTAACCTATGACCCTATTAATAAAATTTCTTAGACTTTCCTTCGAATAAATCTTATCCTAATGACCTACCTCCCCACATCCATACAAGGATCTCTGAAAAGGTCAATTTTAAATCACTCATAGTTGTCACACGAGTTCCCCTTTTGCTATCTCCACGGCTGAAATTCGATACACTGTGTGACAACCCGTATATAATTATGATAAATTATATTTAAATGATACTTATCTTATGTGATATGAATAATGTGTTATTAGTATATCTAATGTTAAGTGATTATGGTTAATATAATTCTACTTTCATAAATCATGAAATGTCGAATTATTTACAAACACAAGATTTGGTTATTTTCGATACAAATGTTCCTGTTTAAGACTAGTTTTGACCCTTATAACATTACAATTGACTTGAAGTGAAAACTACATAGTTGTATACATGTGAGTTAGGGTGGTAACACAACAAACGTTGCATCAAACGGACGTTTAAGTAAGATGTTAGGCCGAAATTACGATCAAGGGGCAAATCTGTCAATTCCCTTAAGTGATAAATTGTCTTTTATTAAACCAAATATTTTATTTGATTGGATGTATTGGGAGTCAGCCTTGGCCGACTTAAAACTATTCTTCTAACATATTTCTTCAGCCAATTTAAGCCTAAGTTCAGTTTTAAGGGTTTTTGGCTTGAGGAAGTAGAAGTTAAGGAAGGAAGGGTTACAAGGAAAAGCTAGGAAAAGAATTCCAAGAAAATTCTTAAGTTGATTCCAAGGTAAAATTATGTGTTAATATTGTTGTAATATTGTATTATACTTATTTCAAAGTATATAAATCGTGAATTATTGATAGAAATTCTATCATCCTTTGTGATAATAGGTATTGGTTCATAAGTGAGATAGGTGGTGTTTATAGGTCGTATTGCCTTGTATTCAAACCCCTTGTATTCAAACTTGCTTATCTATTTGTGTGCTTACTGGAATTCATAAATTCCAATTGGATATGAAAATAGACTCATATATTCATATCATATCCAAGAATTAGAGTTTAACTCCTTGTGGTTAGGCCTTAGTGATGGTTTCAAGTTAGTATATAGTTGCTGTTTGTATATTTCATTTCGGTATGCTCTGAGTTTGGTCAAGCTTTTGAGATAGAAAATGAACTCCAAAAATTATTAAACTTTAATACTGTACTATTAAGTATATTTAATGAACATGGGTTGAAAATCATGTAATGTTATGCTATAGAAAAATTATGAAAATTACTGGAAGTTGAAGAAATAATAGAGGAGCTTGTAGGGAAGATTTCTTGTGTTGTAAATAAATAGTCATAAATTTCCCTAGGGAGCTTGAAAAATTACACCGTCACTTGTGATGGAAAGTATATTCATATATGTTTTCATATTGATAAGGTTGGACACCGGTATGTGTGAAATTAATGAATATGGGAAGGTTAAGTATGGAGGACAATAATTTCAGGCCATACTGGATATCCCATGAAAGAATATTTTTATCTGCTCCTTCCCAAGGGTATTTTGAGTACATGTTTTATGTGTATATATATTCAGAAGTATACTTTTATGTTTACTTGAGTTTAGTTATAAATTCCTTACGAGGTAGTTTCTAGGGTTGAATGCTCATGACCTTATCAACATATATACCATCGTTTCGTCTTTACACATGTTTCATGGAATATGACTTGAATAGAATCATATTGTGGTTGTGTACTCATTTAAAGTTATATAGATATATTAAGATAAGATTTATGATTGAAATTCAGTACTAATTTAGTTGGATTAACAGCTGTAAGGTCAAATCAACCCACTTCTGCTCCACCCGAGGGAAACGTGAATACCTAGTTGACAACACAAGGTGAGTGTACTTACTGAGTTGATTTGGCATATGATGTGTATGTATTATATATTGAGATGATATGGCTTATTAAAAGTCATGAGATGTTAAGATGTTATGGCTTATTAAAATCCAAGATATGTTGAGTTGCTATGCAATTCAAGAGATGTTAGGTTATTAAAACCTATGGATATGATTATTGCCTACGGGCAGGAGATGTGGGGTTTATTTAACTCCGGATATGTATATGGCCTAATTTGGCACAGAGATGTATATATTGATATGTTGAGATGTTAATATAGTACTTTTACTATAGATAGCTGTAGTACATTCACTGAGTTTTTAAAGTCATAGTTTTATATGTTAGGTTTTTCAGCTGCCACTGCCAAGTCTAGGAGGTTGAGTAAATAGAAGTAGGGTCTTGTTAGTTTGTTTTATACACTGTACTAGTTATAATTAAGTTAAATGGTATGTGAGTTTTGTTGAAATTATGTCTCCTTAAAACGATTGGATTTTTAGTATTCCACATTTTAACCTTGAAGTTGTTTAAATATGTATTACTAAAATAATAAATAAATAATAATTGTGGTTTGTGAACTATTTAGTTAATTTTATCCTAATGGGGTTAGGGGTGAAAACTTGGTATCAGAGCTTTAGGTTTTTATATTCTGGGGTTAGAGAGTCTAGATGTGGCAGTGGCAGAAATAGTGTGGTGTGGGTCATTTATATTAACTTGTGTGAAATAATAACCATTATGTTAGAAATAAATATTGTATTCTTGTTTATGTAATTGTGGTTTATGACAGATAGTAAGATATGGAAGGAGGAAATGTTCATGAGAGGGTGGATGATGAGTCTTCAAATACAGTAAACCAACAAAATCCAAATAATGTAGAGGGGGCTCCTGAACAACTTACAGATATGCAGAAAATGGCTCGTGCCATGACTTTAATGGCAGAACAACAAAACATGTTTATGGCGCAAATAGCAGAACAACAAGCCAAATACTTGGAGGATCAGACTTTGGATAGAAGAGAAAGAGAAATACAACGAGAGGAGAAGAATACTTTGCATGAGAAGTTTATCAAATTGAACCCCCCCCATCATTCTCAGGTTCTGTAGATCCTTTAGAAATTGAGGCTTGGGTTAGAGACACAGAAACTATCTTTGGGGTAATGAATGTACCTGGCGCGCAGAAGGTGATTTTGGCTACTTTTATGTTAAAGGGCGAAGCTAAATATTGGTGAGAGTCTTCCAAACATTTATTGCTTACTCCGAAGGGAGGTGAGGTAATTACTTAGGATTCCTTTATTAAAGTCTTATATGAAAAATATTTTCCTCGCATGTATCGGAAGCAAAAAGAGAGATAATTTTTATCATTGACTCAGGGGAATATGTCGGTCAGGGAGTATGAAACTAAATTTATATCTTTGTCTCGATTTTCATTACGTATCTTACATAATGAGGAGGACAAATGCACCAGATTTTAGGATGGGTTGAATTTGGTTATCAAGTCTAGACTCACTGCACTTGAAATGGTAGACTATACTTCATTAGTTAACAAAGCTATGATGGTTGAAGGAGATGTTAATGATGCAATAAAGAATAGGGAAAAAAGGGGAAAGAGGAGTAGATTTGATCCATCTCAACAAAAGGAAGGCAATATAGAATACTCAAAACAGGGGAGTCAAAGATTTCAGCGCGGTAGAGGGTTTGGAAATTTTGTTCAGAATAGGACACCAAGCAGTTTTAGGGGTGCAGGATCGATGGGCCAACAGAATAGACAGCAGGAGAATGATAATGGGCAGTCTAAGCCTGTTACATGCTATTTTTGCAAAGCTGAGGGCCATATCAGTCCGGATTGTCCCAAGTTAAAGGGGTTAGAGTGTTATCACTGTCATCAAATTGGTCATACCAAAAAGAACTGTCCTATGCTACTGGGAGGGATTCAATCAGCTACTATTAGTCGAGGCTCATCACCTGAAGGCATAGGGAGAGGAGGAGGTAGAGGACAAACTAGTGGATCCAGGGCTCCGGGAAGGATATTTGCTATGACTTTACAGGAGGCTCAGGTTACTCCAGAGGTGGTGACAGGTACATTTTCTATCATGAACAAACATGCTTACGTACTTATTGATCCAGGTTCTACTCATTCATTTGTAGCACTGTCATTTACGATGCATTTGGGTAGACCATATTCTTATCTAGATTGTGGTTTATATATTTCTACACCTATGGGGGATGTGATGTTAGTGGAGCTTGTGTATAAAAATTGTGTTTTGTATGTGGGGGAGAGGGAGTTAACCATTGATTTAATTCCACTAGATATTCGAGATTTTGATATTATCTTAGGTATGGACTGGTTATCTTCCTACCATGCATCAATTGACTATTTTCATATGGAGGTTACATTTAATATGCCGGGGGAGGAGGAATTCAAATTTACTGGGGAAAGAAATGTAGTTTCGAACTGTCTTATTTCTGCCCTTCGGGCGAGGAAATTGTTAAATAAGGGTTGTCAAGGCTTTTTAACATATATTGTGGATACAAACAGGGAATTGCAAAAATTAGAAGATATCCCAGTAGTTAAGGATTTTGTAGATGTGTTCCCAGATGAATTACCAGGATTGCCACCTGGCAGAGAGGTAGAGTTTACTATCGATTTAGTGCCTGGTACAACTCCTGTTTCTATTTCTCCATATAGAATGGCACCTGTGGAACTAAAGGAGTTAAAGGTTTAACTACAAGATTTGCTAGATATAGGTTTTATTCGACCCAGTGTATCACCATGGGGTGCTCCGATATTATTTGTGAAAAAGAAAGACGGAACCATGCGACTTTGCATTGATTATCGGCAGTTGAACAAGGTAACAATTCGAAATAAATATCCATTGCCTCATATTGATGATTTGTTTGATCAATTACAGGGTGCTAAAGTGTTTTGAAAAATTGATTTGAGACCGGGTTATCATCAATTAAGGGTGAGAGATTGTGACATTTCTAAGATAGCTTTTTGTTCTCGCTATGGTCATTATGAATTTTTGGTAATGCCATTTGGGTTAACAAATGCTCCTGCGGTGTTTATGGATTTAATGAATCGAGTATTTCATCCTTTCATAGATTCGTTTGTGATTGTCTTTATCGATGATGTTTTGATATACTCACCTAGCCAAGAGGAACATGAGAAGCATCTAAGAGTTGTATTGCAAGTTTTGCGAGATAGTCAATTATTTGTGAAGTTTGGCAAATGTGAGTTTTGGTTAAATCAGGTAGTATTTCTGGGGCATGTTGTTTCGGGAGATGGAATTTATGTCGACCATAAGAAGGTAGATGCAATTGTGAAATGGGAAAGATCGAGGAATGTAACGGAGATAAAGAGTTTCCTAGGATTGGCTGGATATTATAGAAGATTCATAAAGGGGTTTTAATATATAGCCTTGCCATTGACTAAATTGAACCGAAAGGAAGTGAAATTTATGTGGAGTGATGAATGTCAGCACAACTTTGAAAAGTTGAAAAATAGGCTAGTATCATCTCTAGTTCTCACTGTTCCATCCAGTGGAGAAGGTTTTGTGATTTATATTGACGCTTCACATCAGGGTCTGGGTTGTGTTTTCATGCAACATGGAAAGGTAATTTCTTATGCATCTAGACAGTTAAAGACGCATAAACGTAATTATAATACGCACGATTTAGAACTTGCGGCTATTATTTTTGCCTTGAAATTATGGAGATATCATTTGTATGGAGAGACGTGTGAAATTTTCACTGACCATCAAAGTTTGAAGTATTTATTTACACAGAGAGACTTGAATTTGATACAAAGACGTTGGATGGAGTTAATTAAAGATTATGATTGTACCATTCACCATCATCCCGGGAGGGCCAATGTTATTGCAGATGCTCTGAGTCGAAAGTCATTGGGGAGGTTATCTTGTATTCAATGTGCACGGGTTGGCAATATTATGGAATTAAGACTGATGGGAGTCGAGTTGAACTTATCTAAAATGGGGGCGTTATTTGCACACGTTACAGTGAGACCTTTACTGGCAGAGCGCATACGAAATTTGCAAGTCAGTGATCCATTCCTTGACAAGAAGAAACGGGAAATCCTGAATGGTAATGAGAGTGACTTTGAAATTAAGAAGGATGAATCGTTGTGTTATAAAAATAGAATTTGTGTACCGAATGATCCGTCCTTAAAGAAGGATATATTGGACGAGGCACATAGTTCCATTTACTCTATTCATCCTGGAGGTACCAAAATGTACAGAGATTTGAAGGAGTATTATTGGTGGAATAATATGAAACGTGAGATTGCAGAATTTGTAGCTAAATGTTTAGTATGCCAGCAAGTGAAGGCAGAGCATCAAAAGTCGGCAGGATTATTACAGTCATTGCCTATTCCATAATGGAAGTGGGAACATATAACGATGGATTTTATTGTAGGATTACCACGATCTCCAAAGGGACATGATTCTATTTGGGTGATTGTTGATCGATTGACAAAGTCAACTCATTTTCTTCCAGTTAAGACGACCTACACTGTTGACAAATATGCACGTATGTATGTTGATGATATTATCCGTTTACATGGAGCACCAGTGTCAATAGTATCAGATAGAGATCCAACTTTCACTTCTAAGTTTTGGCCTCATTTACAGAATTCCGTGGGCACAAGTTTGAATTTCAGTACTGCATTTCATCGACAAATTGATGGGCAATCAGAAAGAACGATTCAAATATTAGAAGACATGTTACGAGCCTGTGTATTTGACTTCAAAGGTAGTTGGGATGATCATTTACCATTGATGGAATTTGCATATAATAATAGTTATCAGTCCACCATTGGTATGGCTCCTTATGAAGCTTTATATGGGAGGAGATGTAGAACACCATTATGTTGGGATGAAGTGGGTGAAAGGAAAGTTTTGGGTCCTGAATCGATAGATATGACAACTGAAAAGATCAAAATGATTCGGGAATGGATAAAGATAGCGCAAAGCAGGCAGAAATTTTATGCAGATAAGAGGAAGTATCCATTGGAATTTCAGAAGGGGGATTTTTTATTCCTACGTATTTCACCGTGGAAAGGCGTTATGATATTTGGAAAGAAGGGGAAACTAAATCCAAGATACATTGGACCATATGAAGTGTTGGAAAGAATTAGGACCCTGGCATATAGATTAGCATTACCTCTAGAGTTATCTCATTTGCATGATGTGTTCCACGTATTGATGCTTCCTAAGTATTTGGTAGATCCATCTCATCAACTGAAAACCCAACCTATTGAACTGAAAGAAGACTTATCGTACATCGAGGAACCGGTGGAAATACTTGATCGTAAGCAGAAAGTATTAAGGAATAATGTTATTCCCTTAGTTAAAGTTATGTGGATGAGCCATGGAATTAAATAAGCAACTTGGGAAACGGAGGATAGCATGAAGAAACAATATCCCCATTTGTTTGGTAAGTGACATTCGTATTAAATTTTAGGGACGAAATTTTCTAGGGGGGGAGGTTGTGACAACCCGTATATAATTATGATAAATTATATTTAAATCATACTTATCTTATGTGATATGAATAATGTGTTATTATTATATCTAATGTTAAGTGATTATGGTTAGTATAATTCTACTTTCATAAATCATGAAATTTCGAATTATTTACAAACACAAGATTTGGTTATTTTCGATAGTTATGTTCCCGTTTAAGACTAGTTTTGACACTTATAACATTACAATTGACTTGAAGTGAAAACTACATAGTTGTATACATGTGATTTAGGATGGTAACACAACAAACTTTGCATCAAACGGATGTTTGAGTAAGAAGTTAGGCCAAAATTACGAACAAGGGGAAAATCTGTCAATTCCCTTAAGTGGTAAATTGTCTTTTATTAAACCAAATGTTTTAATTTGATTGGATGGATTGGGAGGCAGCCTTGGACGACTTAAAACTCTTCTGCTAACATATTTATTCTACCAATTTAAGCCTAAGTTCAGTTTTAAGGGTTTTTGGTTTGAGGAAGAGGAAGTAGAAGTTAAGAAAGGAAGGGTTACAAGGAAAAGCTAGGAAAAGAATTCCAAGAAAATTCTTAAGTTGTTTCCAAGGTAAAATTATGTGTTAATATTGTTGTAATATTGTATTATACATATTTCAAAGTATATAAATCGTGAATTATTGATAGAAATTCTATCATCTTTTGTGATAATAGGTATTGGTTCATAAGTGAGATAGGTGGTGTTTATAGGTCATATTGCCTTGTATTCAAACCCCTTGTATTCAAACTTTCTTATCTATTTGTGTGCTTACTGGAATTCATAAATTACAATTGGATATGAAAATAAAATCATATATTCATATCATATCCAAGAATTAGAGTTTAACTCCTTGTGGTTAGGCCTTAGTGATGGTTTCAAGTTAGTATATAGTTGCTGTTTGTATATTTCATTTCGGTATGCTCTGAGTTTGGTCAAGCTTTTGAGATAGAAAATGAACTCCAAAAATTATTAAACTTTAATACTGTACTATTAAGTATGTTTAATGAACATGGGTTGAAAATCATGTAATGTTATGCTATAGAAAAATTATGAAAATTCCTGGAAGTTGAAGAAATAATAGAGGAGCTTGTAGGGCAGATTTCTTGTGTTGTAAATAAATAGTCATAACTTTCCCTAGGGAGCTTGAAAAATTACACCGTCACTTGTGATGGAAAGTATATTCATATATGTTTTCATATTGATAATTTTGGACACCGGTATGTGTGCAATTAATGAATATGGGAAGGTTCAGTATGGAGGACAATAATTTCAGGCCATACTGGATATCCCATGAAATAATATTTTTATCTGCTCCTTCCCAAGGGTATTTTGAGTACATGTTTTATGTGTATATATATTCAGAAGTATACTTTTATGTTTACTTGAGTTTAGTTATAAATTCCTTACGAGGTAGTTTCTAGGGTTGAATGTTCATGACCTTATCAACATATATACGATCGTTTCGTCTTTACATATGTTTCATGGAATATGACTTGGTAGAATCATATTGTGGTTGTGTACTCATTTAAAGTTATATAGATATATTAAGATTATATTTATGATTGAAATTCAGTACTAATTTAGTTTGATTAATAGGTGTAAGGTCAAATCAACCCAGTTCAGCTCCACCCGAGGGAAACGTGAATACCTAGTTGACAACACAAGGTGAGTGTACTTACTGAGTTGAATTGGGATATGATGTGTATGTATTATATATTGAGATGATATGGCTTATTAAAAGTCATGAGATGTTAAGATGTTATGGCTTATTAAAAGCCAAGATATGTTGAGTTGCTATGCAATTCATGAGATGTTAGGTTATTAAAACCTATGGATATGATTATTGTCTATGGGCAGGAGATGTGGGGTTTATTAACTTCGGATATATATATATATATATATATATATATATATATATATATATATATATATATATATATATATAGCCTAATTTGACACAGAGATGTATATATTGATATGTTGAGATGTTAATAAAGTACTTTTACTATAGATAGCTGTAGTACATTCACTGAGTTTTTAAACTCATGGTTTTATATGTTTATATTTTCAGGTTTTCCAGATGCCACTGCCAGGTCTAGGAGGTTGAGTAAATAGATGTAGGGTCTTGTTAGTTTGTTTATACACTGTACTAGTTGTAATTAATTTAAATGGTATGTGAGTTCTATTGAAATTATGTCTCCTTAAAATGATTGGATTTTTAGTATTCCGCATTTTAACCTTGAAGTTGTTTCAATATGTATTACTAAAATAATAAATAAATAATAATTGTGGTTTGTGAACTATTTAGTTAATTATATCCTAATGGGGTTAGGGGGTGGCACACTGTCCCTATGTTATGGTTGAGTATTGTCATTCTAGAGTATCGTATCAGGGATCCACCTCTGTGATTGAATCATCCCTCAATATTGATAGAGGGGGAAGGATCTTACTAACATGTGATCGATGTTGTCGTTGTGGTAGTTGATCGACTATCTATAGGATGGATGGTTGTTAGTATGTTAGAACATGTACAGTGGGTTCATACCTAATCCTCCCACTTGTAGTGCAGAGTTAATCTTGGAGAAGTGATTAATGTTTTCTTGAACTATAGTGCTGATGTGATTACCCCTTCCATCATGATTTGGAGATCCTACAGGGAAAGATCGTTTTCCATAGGTTTGGAACTCTAGGTTTCTTTAATTAAACATATGAGATAAATGAATTCTCTCTTACAAGTGATGGCTGATTTTTCTTTACATCTGCCTTTCTTCATTACCATGATGTACCAGACTTAAATTCAAAGGTGCAGTGAGAAGAAGATATGTGATGTAGTTATTGATTCACTAATGGTTGTTTTTGATAATTGTGCACTGATAATGAGTCATAACCTTATGCTGAAAGGTAATGAATGAGTTAAAAGATGTGAGTGGTACTGATGCAATTTTTACTCGTATATGACAAAAAATGTGATGGTGATGAGAAAATAATATATATATATATATATATATATAGACACACACTCATAACCTCTAACACAAATATACAACATCTTATGGAGTAACTTTTTTTCAATAGAGGATGCCCTAGGAGGATCCATGAAATGGGGAAAGAGAAGTAGCCTTACTGTGCATGGATGTATCCAAGCTTATATTTCAATCTCGAGGATGAGATAGCCTTAAAATGCGTGAATGCGTTCGAATGGATAAAATCTTATTCTTTTAGTGATTTTTATTTTCCATGACAGAGTATACATGTAGAATCGTTATCATCATATAGGAGGTGGATCACTTTGGGGTGATTGAGTACTTGATTAGGCATAAATTCTTGCCATTTATCCCCTTAATTTAGAGGCTTTTATCGCTCCGCGAAGTGTAATTCGAGTGGATTTATCTCATATAATTGCTATTGACATTTTCAAATGAGTATGTCGAGTTTCGTGTATCTCCCATCTATTTTGCAGGTATTCAGTGCACACAAGGAAGAAGGAATCGACATCCTAATCCGAGTTTCGGATCAAAAGTTACAAGTCTTCAAAATTATAAGGAATGAAAAGTTCCCTGAAGAGATCGAACCGAACCACATGGCTGGAAAAATGACCCGATCCTATCCTGAGAAAACATCCTGTGAAGCACGAAATAACAGAACCGAATCGTCCCAGATTAAAATCTCTGCTAAAGGCAAACCGAACCGAATCACCTTAACAGGATCGGTTCAGGTATCGAAAATTTAGATTTATCCACTTGTAAAATAAGAGTCTTGTATGGTTGAAACTTTTAGAAATTCGTAGTGTATATATTCTAATGTCTTCCCAGACATTAGAGATCTTTTCAATCCATTTAGAGAAGCATTGTAATTAGTTTAGAGAAGAGAACAATAATAAACCCTAGTTTATTATAGTTTTGATTCCAGTCTGTAATTCAAGTAAAGTTGTTTTAAATTATTTCTTTCATTATTGCAGTAGTTAATTCATTAGTTAGTAATTTCATTCTTTTTCATCTTAAGTTTGTAGTTAAAAGGTTTTCTTTCATTCAAAGCACTTCTAGTTTTAATATGTCCGGCTAAGTTTTCAAGAGTTGGTGAACCCCACCCGATGTAATTCACGATAGTGGAAATAGAATTTTGAATTAAAATCTTAGGTGAATCGTGTCGTATAACTGGTACAACCGTTGTAAGACTTTTGATCTCATTTGCCCTCGGTAACCGGGATGCTTAAGAATGCGATGCAAATATTGGTTAATGCGATACTCCTTTAATTCGTCCTTTGCTTACATATTGTGCGGGCTACGATCCCTCATATATGTAATACTTAGTAGTGTTAAAGACCAGGTTTTAATTCGTCCTTTGCTTACATAATATGCGGGCTACGATCCCTCATATATGTAATACTTAGGAGAATTAAAGACCGGGTTCATTTAAAGTTTTAATTACGAATCTAGTATCCTACGAAGTGAATTACTAGGGTGTGGGGTATTCTAACCCGACCTATCGTTCTCATTTCATAGTCACAGTTTTAGTCAAAATTGTCATCAACTTTTCGTTTGATTAGAATAATTGCATTTCATTTAGTCCTAATTTCATTAGTAATAATTTTCACTTTTGCAATTAGTTATAGTTATTTCGTAATCCAAATCATCTTTTCCTTCTTTTTAGAGTCAAAGTTAGGATTTCTTAATCTTTCCAACGTTGTCACGACTCCGTTCATTCTTTTTCCCTGAGGATCGATACCCGACTTATCGGATTATTACTTGAGCGACAGGCTTGTACTTGAGCCTAAATAACACGCACACTAGACACATTTATGATCGCATCAGTACTCGTATTAATGCAGATGCTCACAATAACAATTATAACCATGTAGAGGTAATAATAAACTTGTAGGTGAATGTTTCTCGTTGGAATCAAAGTTTGGGTAGCCTCCAATCTTGTCTGAGTTGTATTTTTATCTTCGTTTGGGGAAGGATACAATGTTATGGACACCCCCTAGGGGGATCCATAACTGTAGACACACAAATTATAGGACCCCCTAAGGCCCTCATTTGGTCCCTAACACCTCCCCATTTCATTACAAAACCCTAGGTCATACTCTGAGTACAGATCTAGAGGTCATTGGACACTCCCAGGTCCCGTTTGACTCCAATTAACTCTATTGTCATAGTGAAAGCTTGATAAATCTTCGAAGGGATATGAATTTGGCATAACGGTTCGGACGAATAGACGATTTTACTACCGAAAATAGATTTGGAGTCCATTTGGCACTTTATGCCCCGATTTGACTGCAATCAACTTCATTGTCAGAGAGAAAGCTCTTTGAATCTTCGAAGGGCACTAGAACCCATTTCCAACAGTCCACCCCATGCGCGAAACGACATAATTGTTCAAACGAATGATCCATTTTCCCCCAAAAATTGATTCGGAGGCCACCGAGCTCTCCCAAGCTTTGTTGATCAAAGTCAACTATTTAGCTAGAATGAGACTGAATTAATCTTCGAAGGTCACTGAATACCTTTTCCAATGGTCAACCCCGTGCACGAATCATCCTTACGGTACGGACGAACGACCCGTTTTACTCTGAAAGGTCACCGGGTGCTTTCGGGACCCGGTTGACCAAAGTCAACTTTCCAAACCGTGCAAAGCTCTTTAGAATCTCGAAGCACCATGCATAAACTTTCCAACGGTCCACCCCCTTCGCGATTCTGACCTACGGTTCAGACGAACAATCTAACAAAAATCCTTCACTCTCTTTAATTTCTTTATTTTCTTTATTTTTGCATTCGTTACAAAAATTCTTAATCTAGCTTTTACTTTCGTTCATACACATTATATCTCATCCTTTATTAGATATATTTCATATACTTTATTTTCTATAAAAAAACCAAAACAAAGAAAAAAAGGGTTACACATATAAATTCCAACGAGATTATCAAGCATAATTTCTCAAAACTAAAATACATTTTCTACACACACACAAATAATAAATTCCCACTCGAATCTATGGGATAAACCCCACCCTTATGTCACATGCGAACTACATGGACTTTGATGCCTTTATAGGATACATAGGCATCTCAGGCTAAAACCCGTGACTCGAGTCCAATTTCTTAATTCTCCAATTTTCCCATTTTTCAGTTTGTCACCTTTTCATCTATACATTATTTTAATATATATTACACTAGGTGTAAGCCCACGTGATGCGCGGGTGAGATGTATTGCGCAACACATAAGTAAGAAAAATATGAATAAAAAATTCAAATCAAGTAGACATTTTTTCACCACCAATTTTGAAATATTTGTTCAAACAATACATAGATGGAAGGAGAAAAGGAGAACAAAGAACTATCACTAATCTTTTAAAAAGACATGACATCAAACGAAATGCTCGTACATTTATCTTCTTGAATCAAATATATGCTACATTTGTACATATATTTATAGTCCTAAGTAATTCATACTGTAGTAATAACTTTTCTCTTAATACTATAATATATATTTTCCATACAATATTAGGCATGATGAAACAAAATCAACAAGGGTATTACAAAAATACAATTGGACTACGTAAACGGTTGTATTTTTAATAGGAATATTAAAAAGTATTTGCATTAGTTTTGTCTCACAGTAACTCGGAATCTAAAATCCACAATGACTCTCTTTATCCTTACCTCCAATAAATAATAAAGCAGACAAAACAAACATAAAGGAATTTATAAGAAGCTTATTAACTAAGAAAATAACTTTAACATAACATGACATAAACTAATGAAGATAAACAAGATTAAATTCAAAATAGAAAAAGGATAAAAAATAATATGAACAAATTAAATTTGAAATTATATGTTTACAATCAAAAGGAAGTCATTATATGTCATATGAACATAAAAAAATTCTTAAAGAGTTAACTTTTGGGAGCATTACATAAAATGGGAATGGGGATAGCATCCAAAATATTAGGTGATAATCTATTCTTTCGAACAGATTGATAACACTTATGGTTGACTATTAAGAACTATCCAATCCTGTATTTGGTTCCTTCCCAAATAAGTTAAGAAATTCGTAGAAGTAACCTTTTCTCATGGTATGCTTTACGCTAAACTCCATTACATCCATGAGCCTATGACACTTCTTTGTGATATATCACAAGATGTGAACATTGGCATCCCCAATATGAATAGCACTTTCCACGACTTGAGAGTCCATATCATATAAAACATGTAATATTATTGCAGACTCTTTTTAGTTATCATCTTCTATTGGAGTAACTGGAGTTTCAGTTAGTCAAGACCCGAAAAGCAAAATTTCTTATCTAAACGTCCTTAACAGCTCCAAAAGGTGTATTTTATATCTGACATTTTGATCCTTGGAAACACCTTAAAACTCTTCCAAAGACCTTAAGCCGAAACGAAGATATAATTGCAAAACCCGACCTTCATTAACAAATTCTTGGAAGATCCTTAGAAGAAACATATTTGTATCTTTTTGTGCAGTTGTAACAAATGAGTTATGTTCACCTTAAAAAAACTCAAACAGAAAATACATACACAATTCAAAATATATTAGAATAAACAAAATAGGTAAGATTAATAAAATTAATGATTCTCATGGTGCTTTGGCAGCATAAAATTATATTAGGAACAACACCCCATTCTTTTTTCTCGAAGATTCAACCTCCTTAGCAATGTCGTTATCATCTCTTTTACGTTCCTCCCGAATTACCACTTCATTTCCTTCACTCGTCAACTCGCCAAATAATTGTCGTTATTGTTGTTTGGATACAACTTTCGCTGAGCTATTTGAAAATTCCTCAATTCCTAGGGAGTCCCACCAATTCTAATATTCATTCCTTATTTTTTCCTAAAAATAAGAAGTAGATATCGATGAAGAGAAAAAACATCCAAACTACAAAAACATAACACCCATAGTGACATAGGAATGCTTAGTGGTAGGATTGTAATAACAATATCCTTTTTTCTATGTACCATACCCCCAAAAAAACAAAATAGAGATCTTTCTGTTCAATTGAAGATTTGTTTCAAATTCAAATCTAATGAAAATTCGATCCATTATAGCATTGAATCAACAATACCTGTGATCATTCATTCACAATTGAATGAATCCAAACAACAAACACGGCTCTATGGAAAAGATCCATCTGAAGCAAAACCACGAAATCTAAGAAACATGAATCACTTTGGAAAAATTCGAAAGATCAGTTACCACGCTAAGAAAAATGAAACAGATGGGAAAGGAAAAATAAACATAACATTCACTTGAAACAAAGCTTCTTTTGAAGTGAGAGGATGTAAACGATGGTATAATGGTAATGAAAGATGATTGTTCCTCCATTGGGGTTGCAGAATTATTGGGAAAAAAATAGAAAGAGGGATAGGTTTGTGTCAGGGGGTGGGGATTTGTAGATGGTAGTGGAGAAAAAAACATTTATTTTTTCGGCTATCTTTATGGCTCTCATAGGATTTGTGTCTTAGGTCAAGGGAAATATGAAAGGGTAGAGAGAGATATTGAGATATTGAAAATACATCATAGAAATAGATGGCATTTATGCCAGGTTCGGAGAATACAACATAGAAAATAACATGTAGAGCATTTGTTTCATAGCTTGCATACATGGATAGGTTCTTTGGCGAGAAATATTAAATGCTTGTGTAGAATTTTATAGTATAGAGATTTTTTATCCTTATTGGCGTTTTATCCAACATATATTATCGTTTCATTGTAACGATTAATATTTCGATAAATGCATACATCGTATTTTCTAGATATTATTTTGGGAACATTCCTACGGATGACCCCACTCCATATTTTCCATGATGTGAGTTGGGCGATTACGATCTCCATTTATATATACACACACACACATTTCACGAATAAATTAAAGAAAATAGTAACACAAGTCCATGAGAGACCAAAAGGGCGGGATGTGTGCTTAATACCTTTCCATTCCATAACTTAGCCCCGGAACCATCGAACTATTGGTTTCGTAAGCATCAGTCTGTCTTTGATGCCGCTCTCCCGAGGCGGTGACATGTTATTTTGCCTGTTTTGTACAAAATAGGCTGGAGACTCCATCTCTTTACATTCACCCCACACCGACGACGATCGAAGCACTCTTAAAGAAAGCGGGTGCGAGACCTTTTTTTTCTCCCCCTCCCCCCAGAGAGAGAGGAAATCGGGGGTTGGCCATAATGGCGACTCAGCTGGGAAATTTTATCATAAGAGGGCTAGACTCTGTTTGAATGGGTGTTATCATTTTATGCTTGTGTGCGTATGCACCTACATGTATGTCCCCTTTTTTTGTCTCTATTATTTCTTGTATATATTTACCTCATGCTTATATCAATACTCACACACACACTTGCAAAAAATCTCCTTGTACACTTCACATTACTTGCACATAGGATAATTTATATCCACATGTTGAACACCCCTTAGAATACCCATGATTAGGTGTCACTAACAAACACCTCCACTTGTCACACTTGTATATATCCATGCTCACTACACTTTTTACACACTACTGGTAGTTAATCCATGCTTAGGTTCACTACCACACACTCACTTGTAGATATTCACACATCACTCACTCTCGCATATCCATGCTTAGTATAATCTTCATGCTCCATGTTAGATTTACTTTTATACTTGTATATAATTCCCTATTAGTATAGTGCTCATCATGTTAAATAAAATACTCTCTCTCCATAATATGTTAATCAATAATCATGCATTTTGCACACTACATCACCAAAGATCATGGCTATTGACCAAATTTTGTCCCGTAGCTGGGGGGTCACTTCGTGATGGGCGCTGGTCCAGCAGGTCGCAACCAGCCTAAGTGATATGACTCTCACCTTCCATTAGACAATTACCTTCGACGTATATCGAACTGCTCCCCCTGCATCGTACCACTTGACCGAAGTTATGACGGGAGGTATATAGTAGGGAACTCATTTATGTACATCGAGTATATCGAATTCGCTATCCCACATACTGTCCCCACGAGGTATATAGTGAGGCAATTCATGAACACTCAGGTATATCAAATGACTTGTCCACAAATACCGATTGCCCTTAAAAGCAATACGTATATCATGGAAGTCATGCCAAAGGGTGAAACCCTTCCAATTAACCCATCAAATGCATACCCTCGTATAGGCATCGAACCTAGGGCACTCATATTTAGTTTGCTGGTTACTACCCGAAACTCGACCAAAATGACCGCTGGGCATGCCGCCCAAATTTTTGTACGATTTCGTCTTTTTCAAAACAGGGCCCTGTCCATGAGCCTGGTAACAAGTCAAACCATGTTTTACATATTTTTCAAACCCAATTGTCCCAGGGTCGGGTCCCGTCCGACATTTCTTTTTTCATGTAGGTAAACCTAATACAAGTGAGAACATAATAATAATAATAATAATAATAATAATAATAATAATAATAATAATAATCATGATGAGACCCTTTATCTCGTTTATCCTCCTTCATTACCAAAAGTGTCAAAAACATTTTTCCTCTCTTTTATCAAAATACCCAAAAAAAAATTCCTTCCTTTTTCCATAAATATTTTTCCTCCTTTTTACTCAAAAACATTTTGTCCTCCTTTTTCGTAAAAATGTCAAAAATATTTTCTTCCCTTTTCAATAAAGTTTTTCCCCTTCTCTTTCAAAAATAAATTCATTTTTTTCTCCTTCTCAGGTCGATCGCATACCCGACCCTTGACCTGGCTCCCTATTGTCTTCGATCTTCCATCGAACCACCCCGAGGCTCCGTCAGTTCCCTCGCTACTTCTTTCGAGTTCGAAATTCACCTTTATCTGCTTTCCATGGGGAACACATACCAAGTACCGAATGTGCATCTATATTTGATGAAATTCCTAGTCCAACTCACTACTAACATTGATGACCTTCAAACCAAGGTTCATGAGATGCGATAAAACCGAGTTCCTATTCCTGAAGAGCCCGAGGCTGTCTTCCCTCGCCCTATGGGTCTGCCCTCTCCTGAGCCTATTTAAGTCCTGAGGAATATCAGCACACTCCACGTGCCCCTCCTGCATAATGGGCCACCACCATCTCATCTCCCTTTGCCGAATCTTGCCCAGCCAAAGGCTAACCTACCCGTGATCATTAATTCGAAGGAAGAAGAGTTTAACAAGGTCGAGGAGGACCTTAAGATGTTGACCAATAAGTTTGACCAAGTCCGAATCTCTGGGAACTACATGGATTACACTCATATGTCACCCTATCCTAAAGCAAGGCTACCAAAAAAGTTCAAGATGCCTAATATTGAGAAGTTTGGGGGTAGTGGAACCCCAATTATTCATCTCCAAAGTTATCACCCAGACAGGACTCTCCTAGGATCCTCCGAGGAAATAACGACCCAAATATTCCAATAGACTTAGAAGCACAACGCTCTTCTCTGGTTCTTATCTCTCCAGGAGTCTAGGATTTGCAGTTGGGAGGATGTTGCCCGCGAATTCATGTCACAATACAAGTATAATGAAGAATTAGAGGTCACCTGCCATGATTTAGAACTTTTCAAACATAATCCCGGGGAATCAGTTGGTAATTTCATAGCAAGGTGGAGAGAGAAAGAGGCCACCATGACGAACCGACCTTCCGAAGAAGAGCAAGTCAGTATTGTAAAGAAGAACTTCTTACCCCATGTCCAAGCAACGATGGGAGGATAGTACTACCCTCATTTTTTAGCCCTCCAAGAAGAAAGACTAGAGATCAGAGAAAATCTTGCTAAGACAGAAGTTAAGACAAAGAAAGTATCCGGATAGTACACTCCCAAAAAGTACGAGAAGCCTGCCTATACCACAGTTTTAACCATCAATAATATCTCTCAGCCTGCCACTTTATGGGAATCCGAAAACAACCCTAACCCAGTAAAAAAGGAATACACCGGCTTCATGCTCCCCTCTCCAAAGTTTACTAGGCCCTTTTAAGACAAAATCTTACCAAGCCATTGGACCCTCATCCATTACGAAACCCACTTCCCAAAAAATTCAAACCTGATTCCCATTGCAATTTTCACCAAAGTGTCGGCCACATCCCTCATCAATGTTTCCACCTTAGAAATGTAATCCGAGATCTGATTGATAGGCGTATCATTGCCCCACCATCCAATCCTAATCCAAACATTACCCATAATCCACTCCCAAATCAAACAAATGCATCTTCCTAGAAAAAGACCCAGAATTTGATCCATCTACCCATATTGTACCCAATAAATCAGCCATCATACCCATATATTCACCTAAACCCCTCTAAGTTTGCCCATATTTTCTCCTGCATCCTACCTATTTTTCAATAAAGCCTTGTCACTTCTTACTAGATCATGCATTTATGTTCGTACCCACTCTAGAGGGAAAGAAATGGAATTATCAGTAGTATTGAAACATCTTTTAGAGTTCGGGATGAAATTTCCCTCAGAAATGACCATTAACTTCCATAGATTGAGTATACTTCTCTTGGAAGCTCGAAAATGGGCTCGAGATTTAGATAATTGGATGGTACCTACCGACGAAGTCTGTTTAGATGATGTTGTCCAGATCATGGCAGACTAATTCTGACAAATTGATGAAATTTGCAGTATGTTCGAGCTACTTGATGCTTTAAAACTAAAAGGGCGTCTGGTCCCTTCATTTTTAAACCTGCCCATTGAATGGGAGGATCTATACGAAAAGGCCGTTGAGGTGGTGGAGTGTATTGACTTCTCTTGGAAAGATAATTTCATTACTACCAAATGAGGGGATGAATTCGATAGTTCAGATAAAAAGCAAAACCCAGACAAGACTAGCCCAATAGTCAACATATGTGGAATGATATCATTTGAGGAGATGCTAGGAGAGATTAACAAGGTAGCCAAACAGCATAAGATAGACGAGGAAGCGGGGTTTCTATCTTTCCCCTCATCTGTGAACCATATGACTAGATTAGGAAGGCATTACCAGGTTCCAAACTCGTAATCACCAACGATCGATAAAGGAAAAGGTGTTGAGAATCTTCTTACGCCAAAAATGACCCTCGAGGAGAGAAAGATCCCCGATCAGTTGAAGAAAAACCTAGCTAACATCACTCTATGGGGACTCTTTATGTCTTCCCAGCTACACCGGAATGCATTAATTAAACTACTCATCGGACCCACCGTCCCTCTTTCCACTACGCCAGAAGAAGTAGTGAATCTGGTCGGATCTCTAACCTCTACTAGCATGCTCTCCTTCTCCAAAAAATAAATCCCTAAGATTAGTCCTAATCGTAACTACGCTCTCAATATCTCTGTTGAAGTCATTGGAAAGACCGTCCCACTTTCGCTTGTTGATAATGGATCATCTATTAATGTTTTCCCATTGAGAACCCTCAACTGTTTGTGACTAAAAGTGAGTGACCTTGCTTCGACCTCTGCCACGGTGCACACTTATGATAATACTCGTCGAGAAGTGATGGGATAATACGGCTTGGCCCTATACATCCTATTATTTAATTCTAAGTCATCGATATCTCTACTTGTTTCAATTTGTTTCTCGAACGACCATGGCTCTATAGTATCAAGGGTGTGTCTTATTCCCTACACAAGAACATAAAATTCTTTACCAATGGGCAGGTCATCACCATCTTGGGCAATAATAATAATAATGAGAATTCAAGCACCAATAATTGGGTACTAAAGATACAACATGGGGCATATGATATGCTTATATCAGGTTTTCGAGTCGAACCGCTTTCACTCCCAACAGGGGATGATTTCAATGATAGGGTTTGTCCAGAACACAACCCTCGTGGCAACGTTAATGTTATACAGATGTTCAAGAACATGAAATTCATGCCCCGACTAGGGCTGGGATGAAGACAAAAGGGAATACTTAAACCAATTCTATTGAAGAAAGCCTTTCCTCCATGCGATTAGGGTTATCGACCATCAGTAGTGGAACTCAGAATGCTCTGCCAACCTCGATTGAAGAGAAAGCTTGAAAATGCCAAGATTGTCTCAGGGGATTCCTTGAACGGAAGATTCATTAGAGAGCGTGAAAATTTCACTTTTTGTAGTTTTTTCGAACCATGGTATGATTATGTGGAAAAGAAGATAAAACTAGGAATGGATATTATTTTCCAAGACAGCTACTCATGGGCCGAAAGTTCTCAGCATCATGTGAAACCACTCATTGAGAAGTCCGTAGTTACTACCAGAGATTTCGAGGGAAGTGACTCTGTGGATTCATTCAACTTACAGACATTAGGGCTATCACTCTGCATGATCCACTCAAGCTCTACATCATCGGATCCATCCCGCTTGATCAAAGCTGCTGATGCACCTCTCCTCAACTAGAATGCTTTCGGTTAAATGTGACACCCCGCCTAATTAAACCTTGGGTGATCAAGCCTTATTTTAATATAAACAGGTTTCTTTAATGGTTCATTCTTAGCATCACTGTCGAACGCCTTTTAAAAAATTACTAACCACCTAAATTGAATTAAAACGGGTGCCAAATTTTATCTTTCTTAAACAACAAATATTCCAAACCACACATTACCAATACTAGATATGAATACGCAGTATGCAAAAATAATCTGAAAGCAGTTAGAGTCTTGCCGTAAACCACGGCCCAAAAAGACAACTACAAATCCATAACTAGAATAAACTGTAATAGTAAAGGTGGAACGACATGTTCCAACTAGGAATAATAAAACTGAGATCCTGTACTAGAACTGAAAAAGAGGAAGCATCTAAACAATCCCTGCAACCTCCACACTGGCTGCAGCTCCCAAATCTCTGACATGATATCAAGCTGGGTGTCCCTGTGGCTGGGCCCCTAAAAGGTTTTTAAAAATTTTACATAGCAAGAGTTAGTACTCAAAACATTTGAAAATATTTTGCAAGCAGTTATCACAATTAAGTTATTGATTACACATATTAAGGTTTTGCACACTCCCTTGAACTTCCTCACCTCTCTTACGTAGTACGTAACTATCGAGGATACTTAGTCTACCTAGTTATACTTCCCATAACCATAATTAACTCATTTTCTGTTCGTTGTCCTTATTCTTGTAATAATTTCATCATGCTATAAATTATTACTAAGACATTCACATATCATTTCATTGACTATTATTCTCAATTCGTAGATTATGTACATAGAAACATTTTATCCCACAACAATGTAATTAATATTAGTTACCTCTAATATATCCTTTTTATTACACACAAAGAACCCTTGGCTCTGAATAATTCATCGACTCCAAGTGAAAGTTGTTTCGGAATGATCCATCGACCCCAACTATCTACAAATATAAATATATACACATATTCTGGTTCGGGACTCTTTCATCGCAGCACCAGTTCAAAGTTTGGTTCGGCATTAACATCGACCCCAAATATATAATAACTTTATATTAATTCGGAATGTCACATCGACCCTAACATAATTAGTTTAGGTAATATTCTCTTAACCCAAACCTATTTATATAGATATAGTAGGTACACACTTAACCTAATAAATCATATCCGTACGTAATATATTTTACTTATATTCTCCGTACTTACAATTTCTCTCGCTATTGTATTTATTTGAGTATTCGCGTAACTCTAATGGCCCTAGTTATCCCTCCCTTAATTCAGTAGTTAAGTTAATTTTAACCTACTGGTATTTTCTTTCCGGAATTAAGTCTCACTCTTTTCGTAATTAAATTAACCATCTCAACCCACGGCTAAGTCAATCGTTCTTTCGTCATTCCATTTCTCCAACATTCCTACTCAATCATTAGTGGAGGAACCTAATGGTACACCTACTGGTAATTTCAAAGTCCCCTCATAGGAAAAATATCATTTCTAAGGTTCCCATTAAGCACCGGAAATTAAAGAAATTTATACACAAATTCTCTATAGTTCAGACAGGGTCGATCGATCGAAGGAAAATGGTCGATCGATCGATCAAGCAGTGACATACCCAGTTCATCTTCTTCCTACGGGTTTCACCAATTTGACATCTCTAACTTTCATGATAAGCCATCATACTTACAACCAACAATTTTTAATCATTCCTACATGTTCTGGGATGATTACTAACGATTTAAAACAACAAAATCATTACAAATCTTGGCCAAATTCACTGAAAATCTCTCTAATATTCAAGAACCCTAAAAATGCATTCTTTATATTTTTCATCCAAATTCCAGATTTTCTTACGAATTTCTCATCAAGCTTTCTATGATATAAACATACTTGGTAGTTTAAAAACGTCCTACATGCAAATCCTTATCAATCATGGATTATTATCAATTGTTTGTTCCCAAGAATATCATAAAATCATGTTCATCCTAAGGCTTAATCATGGGTATTATAACTCAATTATTTTGCAAATAACCACTTGCCTTAAGATCTGTAGGGTCTAATTTTGTGGTTGTTGATGATGATTGATGATATTGATACTTCAATCCTCCCTCCCAACAATCTTTGTGATGAAATCTTCCTAAGATGATCCCTCCTTCCTTCTTTTGCCTTAGGAATTTGCCCCTCTCTCTCTCTTCTCTAATGGCTATGGTGTAACTCTAATTGTCTAACCCTAGCCACCACTCTTATAATCAGATTTAGGGCTTCAAAATTCGTAGGTCTTCTTTCCCATAATTGTAAAGAGACCAAAATGCCCCCGAATGGTCCCGATTTAGCCCGAAAATGACCCGGCACTCAACTAGTACCCCCGGGTACACTATTTTGACTAATTCGACCCTTTCGGAATCAACCGTGGACTCTAAATTATCATTTGAGTCTCGTAAATATTTTTCTACTCTCATCCTTAATTTTGTCGAGATACTTTCGGTACGTCCATATAGTCACTAGACCGTACATATCAACATTGAAAATTTCTACTCACCTTTAGTAAATTTTTTATAACACATATTCATCTTTATTAACATAATATCTATTTAAATTACTCTACTCACGTAATTTAATAAAACGTATTTAATCACATTAAATTACTCTACTCACGTAATTTAAATAAAACGTATTTAATTAAAGCATTAAATTACTCTACTCACGTAATTTAAAATTTAGCAGAATTACGGGGTATTACATACTTCCCCCCTTACAAAAGGAATTTCGTCCTCGAAATTAGAAAATTACCTGTTATAAATAATTCTGGATATTGTTCTCGCATATCCTCTTCCCGTTCCCAAGTGGACTCATCCATATTGTGATGTCCCCACTGTACTCGCACTAAGGGTACCACCTTGGATCTTAATTTGCGCTCACTATAATCCAGGATAGCCACGGGTCTTTCTTCATACGAGATGTCTGGCTGCAAATCGATCTCCTCCAGTGGAATGTGCCAGAAGGCTCTCTCGCTCCTCTTGTATTTCTTCAGCGACGCCACATGGAACACATCGTGTATTCGCTGAAGATGCTCAGGGAGTCCCAATCTGTAAGCTACCGGTCCCACTCTCTCAATGATAGGAAACGACCCCACATATCTCGGTGCTAACTTCCCCTTTTTGCCAAACCTCGTAACCCCTTTCATAGGAGATACTCGAATTAACACCTGGTCTCCCACATCTAATTCCACATGTCTCCTGCCGGCGTCAGCATAACTCTTCTGCCTATCCTGGGCTATTTGAATACGTCCTCGAATCAACTCTATTTTGGAGGTAGTCTCCTGTATCATCTCTGGTCCTAAAAGCCTGTTATCCCCCACCTCTAACCAACAAGTGGGTGAACGACAAGGCCTCCCATAAAGCGCCTCGAATGGAGCCATGCCAATAGTGAATTGGTAAGAGTTATTATACGCAAACTCCACCAAAGGAAGATATGGCTCCCAATTTCCCCCAAAATCTAGAATACACATTCTCAGCATGTCCTCTAACATCTGGTTTACTCTTTCCGTCTGTCCGTCCGTCTGTGGGTCATATGCCGTACTCAATCGTAAGTCGGTGCCCATGGCCTCCTGAAAACTCTGCCAAAAGTGCGACACAAATATCTTATCTCGGTCCGACACGATATTAATAGGAACTCCGTGCAGCTTAACAATCTTTGAAATAAAAAGCTGCGCGTACTGCATAGTATCATAATCCGTAAGAACCGGTAAGAAATGTGCGACCTTAGTCAAACGATCCACTATCACCCATATGGAATCGTGGCCCTTCTGCGAGGTTGGTAACCCAGTAATAAAATCCATTGAGATACTCTCCCACTTCCACACGGGAATCTCTAGTGGTTGTAGCATCCCTGAAGGCCTCTGATGGTCGACTTTTATGAGTTGGCATGTAACACACTTTGAGACAAATTCTGCAATATCTCGTTTCATACCTGACCACCAATATACTCGTCGCATATCCTGGTAAATTTTGTCCCCACCTGGGTGTACTGAGAATTTTGACCCGTGTGACTCTGTCATAACGGCATGCCTCAAATCATCATCTTCGGGTACTATCAGTCTACCGTTGAAACGTAGTCCACCCTCTGAACTGATGGAGTAGAACTATGCCCCCTTGGCCAGTAACTGCCGTACTTTATCCTGACAAAATGTGTCTTCTGCCTGTGCCTTCACTATCCGCGTAACGTTCTCGAAAGTGATAGCTAGAACTGCCATACATGCTCTCGCCATATCATCCTCGTGTCGGAGCTCACTCCACTTTGCTTTCCAAACTTCTGCTAACTCTCCGGTAGGTCTTCTGCTTAACGCATCTGCCACCACGTTAGCCTTACCAGGATGATACTGTATATCAAATTGGTAGTCCTTCATGAATTCAAGCCACCTTCTCTGCCTCATGTTCAGGTCCTTCTGAGTGAACAGATATTGCAATGACTTATGATCCGTGAATAGCGTGACCTGCTCGCCCAGAAGATAGTGTCTCCAAATCCTCAATGCAAAAACAACCGCTGCCAACTCGAGGTCATGGGTGGGGTAGTTCTTCTCATGTGTATTTAGCTTTCATGACGCATAAGCTATAGCCTTCTCCTCCTGCTGTAACACACCCCCAAGTCCTTGTAAGGACGCATCGGTATAGACTCGGTATTCCACTCCGCTCTTAGGCAAGGTAAGAACGGGGGCTGATGTCAACTTGTCTTTCAATTCATCAAATTCTAACTGGCAACTATCACTCCATACGAAGGGAATTCCCTTCCGAGTCAGATTCTTCAACGGTCCAGCAATTCTTGAGAATCCCTTGATGAAGCGACGATAATAACTAGCCAATCCCAAGAAACTGCGAATTCCTGTCGGTGTCGTGGGCTGTCCCCACTCCCTCACCGTCGATACCTTACTCGGGTCAACAGCAATTCCCCTGCTAGATACGACGTGGCCTAGGAACTGAACCTGCCGAAGCCAAAATCCACACTTCTCAAATTTAGCGTATAACTGATGGTTCCGCAATGTCTGTAGGACCAATCGTAAGTGTTCTGCGTGCTCCTCCTCCGTACGGGAGTAAATCAGAATGTCGTCTATGAATACAATCACAAACTGATCCAAAAACTCCCTGAATACCCTGTTCATGAGATCCATGAATACTGCCGGTGCATTAGTTAGCCCAAAAGGCATCACTCTGAACTCATATGACCCGTACCGCGACAGGAAAGCGGTCTTAGGTACATCCTCTTCACGAATGCGCAATTGGTGGTAACCCGATCTCAAATCGATCTTTGAGAAGTATGCAGCCCCTCTCAATTGATCAAACAAGTCGTCAATCCTCGGTAATGGATACTTATTACGTATCGTTACTTTTTTCAGCTCTCTGTAATCTACACACAGACGAAGTGAACCATCCCTTTTCTTCACAAACAGTACTAGCGCACCCCATGGCGATGTACTCCGTCGAATAAAACCTTGTCCTAATAGTTGCTGAATTTTCTCTCTCAGTTCCCGCATCTCCGAAGGAGCCATGCGATATGGTGCTCTGGCAATCGGTCTCGTCTCCGGTGTTAGATCAATCACGAACTCTATCTCTCTGCTAGGTGGTAACCCTGGTATCTCCTGAAAGACATCCTCAAAATCCCTCACCACAGGGATTGAGTCCAGAGAAACGACAACCCCATGTGAGGTCTCCTCCTCAATATAATATAAATGAGTTCGCGATCCTCCCTCGGGAAGTGGCATTGCCACAAGGAACATCTCCTGCCTCGGGATGGAGAACACGATGGTCCTCTCGTAACAATCTACCATTGCCCTATTATGTGCCAACCAATCCATGCCTAGGATGACGTCATATCCCTCCATATCCAGCACTAGAAGGTCCGCCTCTAGACTCAATCTCCCGACCATAATGTCCACACCCTTACAAATCGAGTGTATAAGGGACCCACTACCCATCGGTGACTCCACACACATAAGATGAGTGTCTGCTTTCGCTAATAAGCCGGTTGCCGGTGCAAATCTAGTGGAAATAAACGAATGTGTCGCCCCTGTGTCAAACAAAATATTCCCCTCAAGCCCATGAATAGGAAACATACCCGCAATTGTTGGCGGTGCTGGCGGTGCCGGCTGAAAAGGAATGTCACGGATGTTGAACACACGCCCGTACTGCATCTGTCCTGGCTGTGGGGCCTGTACTGCTGCTGGGGCTAATGGTGCCTGCTGCCCCTATTGGGCACCTTGCTGTTGTGCCCGGTCTTGCTGTGGACAATTTCTGCTCTTGTGACCCTGCTGACCACAAGTGAAGCACTGACCCTGAAACTGTCTTTGTCCTTGGCCCTGTTGGCCCTGACGTTGGCCCTGTCGCCCTTGGCCTTGTTGTCCCCCATTTTGATTACCCTGGCCCTGTCGACCCTGAGGGACTGATTGCTAAGGACCCTATTGGCCCTTCCGGTCGAAGCGATACTTCCCGTGTTTAAACTTCTTGGCAGGGTTCCCCTGTCGGGAATCCTGCCCCAACTGACCCGCTGCCTGCTGCTGTGTTGCGCTGCTGCCACTACCTTCATCCACCTTGCCCGGTTGGCTAGGTTCACCCCCCTTACTTCCCTTAGTATGAAAACGGTGATCCTGACAGTGTAGTAGAGCGGCATTGACGACATCTGTGTAGGTTACCAATGCCGGATTACCAATTAAATGCTGTCTGATTCTCCAGGTTAGGCCCTCCATAAATTTGGACTTCTTCCTCTCCTCATTACTCACCTCGTTTGGCACAAAATTGGCCAAGCGGGTAAACTCCTCCTCGTAGTCAGCAACTTAGCGATCACCCTGAACCACTTCGCTGAACTTCTTTCTCATCTCAGAATCTACTGTTGGAGGGAAATACTTGCGGTCAAACCGCACCCAAAACTCAGAAATAGTCAAAGTATCTCTCTCCTCGGTGGTGGTAACTGACTTTCACCATTGTAGGGCCGCTCCTGACATACGGAAAGTGGCTAGCATCTGTTCCTGTACTCCGGTGCACTCTAGCATACGCAAGTGGCGCTGGATATTCTTCTTCCAGTTGCACGCTTCCACTATATCAGTACTGCCCTGAAACTCGGGTGGGTGACCCTTCTGAAATGTCTCCCTGACTCGTTGCCAAGTAGATGGTCCTGCCGGAACTTGCACTACCGGTGCCACATGGGGAGGTACTTGGGGCTGAGGAAAGTGGGCTTCCATTGCCCTCATCGCTGTCTCAATTGCCTGAGCCACTATCACTGCAACCTGAGTAGTGGAAATTAGCTCGGGTGGGGGTGGTGGTATCGGTACCTGTGGCTCCTGATGAGCCTCCCTCATCTCCTCTCTGGCTTCAGTCCTCTCTGCTCTCAGGCATCTGAAATAAGATTCAAATTGTATAAGTACACAGTTTATACAAAATTTAAGAGCAGAAGTACGATAAAGCAACAGAGGAAATTTTCAATCAACAATCCTAATAGTAGGGCTCTAATACAAACAAACGTAACGCTGAATCGTAGTAAGCCGTACAGATCCTATGGACACTAGAACCTGATGCTCTGATACCATCTGTGACACCCCGCCTAATTAAACCTTGGGTGATCAAGCCTTATTTTAATATAAACAGGTTTCTTTAATGGTTCATTCTTAACATCACTGTCGAACGCCTTTCAAAAAATTACTAACCACCTAAATTGAAATAAAACGGGTGCCAAATTTTATCTTTCTTAAACAACAAATATTCCAAACCACACATTACCAATACTAGATATGAATACGCAGTATGCAAAAATAATCTGAAAGCAGTTAGAGTCTTGCCGTAAACCACGGCCCAAAAAGACAACTACAAATCCATAACTAGAATAAACTGTAATACTAAAGGTGGAACGACATGTTCCAACTAGGAATAATAAAACTGAGATCCTGTACTAGAACTAAAAAAGAGGAAGCGTCTAAACAATCCCTGCAACCTCCACACTGGCTGCAGCTCCCAAATCTCTGACATGATATCAAGCTGGGTGTCCCTGTGGCTGGGCCCTTAAAAGGTTTTTAAAAAATTTACATAGCAAGAGTTAGTACTCAAAACATTTGAAAATATTTTGCAAGCAGTTATCACAATTAAGTTATTGATTACACATATTAAGGTTTCGTACACTCCCTTGAACTTCCTCACCTCTCTTACGTAGTACGTAACTATCGAGGATACTTAGTCTACCTAGTTATACTTCCCATAACCGTAATTAACTCATTTTCTGTTCGTTGTCCTTATTCTTGTAATAATTTCATCATGCTATAAATTATTACTAAGACATTCACATATCATTTCATTGACTATTATTCTCAATTCGTAGATTATGTACATAGAAACATTTTATCCCACAACAATGTAATTAATATTAGTTACCTCTAATATATCCTTTTTATTACACACAAAGAACCCTTGGCTCGGAATAATTCATCGACTCCAAGTGAAAGTTGGTTCAGAATGATCCATCGACCCCAACTATCTACAAATATAAATATATAAACATATTCTGGTTCGGGACTCTTTCATCGCGGCACCAGTTCAAAGTTTGGTTCGGCATTAACATCGACCCCAAATATATAATAACTTTATGTTAGTTCGGAATGTCACATCGACCCTAACATAATTAGTTTAGGTAATATTCTCTTAACCCAAACCTATTTATATAGATATAGTAGGTACACACTCGACCTAATAAATCATATCCGTACGTAATATATTTTACTTATATTCTCCGTACTTACAATTTCTCTCACTATTGTATTTATTTGAGTATTCGCGTAACTCTAAGGGCCCTAGTTACCCCTCCCTTAATTCAGTAGTTAAGTTAATTTTAACCTACTGGTATTTTCTTTCCGGAATTAAGTCTCACTCTTTCCGTAATTAAATTAACCATCTCAACCCACGGCTAAGTCAATCGTTCTTTCGTCATTCCATTTCTCCAACATTCCTACTCAATCATTAGTGAAGGAACCTAATGGTACACCTACTGGTAATTTCAAAGTCCCCTCATAGGAAAAATATCATTTCTAAGGTTCCCATTAAGCAACGGCAATTAAAGAAATTTATACACAAATTCTCTATAGTTCAGACAGGGTCGATCGATCGAAGGAAAATGGTCGATCGATCGACATTCAAGGGTCGATCGATCGATCAAGCAGTGACAGACCCAGTTCATCTTCTTCCTACGGGTTTCACCATTTTTACATCTCTAACTTTCATGATAAGCCATCATACTTACAACCAACAATTTCTAATCATTCCTACATGTTCTGGGATGATTACTAACGATTTAAAACAACAAAATCATTACAAATCTTGGCCAAATTCACTGAAAATCTCTCTAATATTCAAGAACCCTAAAAATGCATTCTTTATATTTTTCATCCAAATTCCAGATTTTCTTACGAATTTCTCATCAAGATTTCTATGATATAAACATACTTGGTAGTTTAAAAACGTCCTACATGCAAATCCTTATCAATCATGGATTATTATCAATTATTTGTTCCCAAGAATATCATAAAATCATGTTCTTCCTAAGGCTTAATCATGGGTATTATAACTCAATTATTTTGCAAATAACCACTTGCCTTATGATCTGTAGGGTCTGATTTCATGGTTGTTGATGATGAATGATGATATTGATACTTCAATCCTCCCTCCCAACAATCTTTGTGATGAAATCTTCCTAAGATGATCCCTCTTTCCTTCTTTTGCTTTAGGAATTTGCCTCTCTCTCTTCTCTAATGGCTATGGTGTAACTCTAATTGTTTAACCCTAGCCACCACTCTTATAATCAGATTTAGGGCTTCAAAATTCGTAGGTCTTCTTTCCCATAATTGTAAAGAGACCAAAATGCCCCCGAATGGTCCCGGTTTAGCCCGAAAATGACCCGGCACTCAACTAGTACCCCCGGGTACACTATTTTGACTAATTCGACCCTTTCGGAATCAACCGTGGACTCTAAATTATCATTTGAGTCTCGTAAATATTTTTCTACTCTCATCCTTAATTTTGTCGAGATACTTCCGGTACGTCCATATAGTCACTAGACCGTACATATCAACATTGAAAATTTCTACTCACCTTTAGTAAATTTTCTATAACACATATTCATCTTTATTACATAATATCTATTTAAATTACTCTACTCACGTAATTTAAATAAAACGTATTTAATCACATTAAATTACTCTACTCACGTAATTTAAATAAAACGTATTTAATTAAAGCATTAAATTACTCTACTCACGTAATTTAAAATTTAGCAGAATTACGGGGTATTACATTCAACCTGCTGAAATACAACCCAACACTGATGTTTATCTCATTTCCTCTTATTTTGTTGTTCCTTCATATTATGATGTAATCGATACCTCCTTCGATGAGGTTCTCAATGCTATTTTTCCCAATAATGAAATAAATGAAGATTTTGAGTATCTTGTTGTGCCTTACATGAATTGTCTTGATTCTAATCAAACTCTTGATGATGATGATTTTGCAAATGAACAACTCTTAACTAATCTTAATAAGGTTAATAAAAAATAGCATAACCACATTCAAATTAATGAAGATGAAACTATTGTAATTAATCTTGGTTCTAGTAGCCAACTCCGTGAGATTAGGATTGGATCTACCGTTGACGAGAAGGAGCGCGCACAACTCGAAGAATTATTGAAGGAATTTATGGATGTCTTCGCATGGTCATACGATGACATTCCCGACATTGATCCTGAGATCTTTTAGAATGAGATTCCAGCTCTCCCAGAATGCAAGCCGATTAAATAGAAATTGCAAAAGGTTCGCACCGAATGGTCACTTAAGGTTAAGGAAGAAGGGGTCAAACAGTTGAACGTGGGTTTCATTCGTGTGAGTGAATATCCCATATGGCTAGCCAACATCGTACATGTGCCAAAATCCAAGGGAAAAGTTCACTTGTGCATTGACTACCGAGATTTGAACAAGGCCTCTCCGAAAGATGATTACTCGCTACGCAATATCGATATGATTGTCGATAATATGTCCATTCACGCTCTCAAATCATTTGTTGATGGTTTTGCTGGATACAACCTGATCAATATGCACTCATATCATTAAGAGAAAATCGCATTCATCATCTAATGGGGAACGTTTACCGTTATGCCATTTGGTCTAAAAAAATAAAAGGGCTACCTACCAGAGGGTTGCCACAACTATCTTGCATGATATGATACACAAAGAAGTCGAGTTCTATATGGATGATATGATAATCAAGTCTAAGACTAGGTAAGGTCATGTTCCTGCTCTCTGAAAGTTCTTCGAGCGACTACAGCGATACCAGATGCGACTTAACCCACAAAAATGTGTTTTTAGCATTACCAAAGGAAAGATATCGGGATTCATGGTTAGTGAGAAAGGGATAGAAGTTGATCCTTCTAAGATGAAAGCCATACTCGAAATACCACCACCCTAAATGGAAAAGGAAATCTGTGGATTCCTTAGAAAATTATAGTATATCAGTCAGTTCATTAGCCAATTGACTTCTATCTATGAACCTGTCTTCAAACTCCTTTAAAAGGACTCAACCAATATTTGGAATGAAGCTTGACAGGAGGCCTTTGATCCAATCAAATAATATCTAACTCGACCTCCGATACTCATGCCACCACAACCTGGTCTACCTATACTCCTATACCTGACCGTAATAGACACCGCATTCAGGTCTTTGTTGGCCTAATATCTTAAAGAATCTCGCAAACAGAGATCCATCTACTATGCCAGTCAAAAGTTGGGTGGGTACAAAGTTAATTACACTGATTTAGAAAAATCATGTGTCGCCCTTATGTGGGTCACCCCAAAATTATGACACTACATAATTGCTTTTCCCATTAAACTTGTGTTTTAATGGATCCTATCAAATACCTGCTAGAGAAACCTGCCCTGTCTAGCAGAATGTCCCGATGGATAATGCTGCTATCTGAATTTGATATTGTGTATGTCACGCAGAAAGCCATGAAAGGAAGAGCCATCTTTGACTACCTTGCTAACTACCCTACGGAAGAAATCGATGTTTAAATTTCAGAGTTCCCAAATGAAAATATCCTTTGTACCTCCTTAGAAGACCTCTGATGGAAAATGTTCTTTGATGGCGCCGCCAACAAGAAAGGGTATGGCATTGGGATACTCCTAATCATCCCTGATGACTCTCACACTCCCATTTCCATGAAGCTAGGTTTTCCCTGTACCAACAACATGACCGAATACAAGGCATGCGCGGTAGGCCTCAAAGTCTCTCTCAAGAAAGGAATTTGATACCTATATGTCTATGGGGATTCATCCCTTATCATCGATCAAGTACTCAGAAAATAGAAAGTCAAGGATGAGAAACTCTTACCCTTCCATGCCCACATAGAAGAGTTGGCCTCCCAATTCTAAGATATCAGCTTCCACTACCTCCCCCGAGCAAAGAACAACTTAGCCGATGCCTTTGCTACCTTAGCCTCCATGGTCGACATGCCTGAAAGAATAACGATGGGTCCCTTCCTAGTATAATAGAAAGGTAAACCTACCCACAGCTATCACATTGAGCTAGTCACAGAAGAAGATCTTGATATAGCTGATTGTTGGTACTATAATATTTGGCGCCTCCTCAAGCATGGTAGGTATCCCCAAGATTCTGATAAGAAACATCGAGAAACCCTCCACAAACTGGCTACCAGTATATTGTCTACGATAAAGAATTGTTCAAGAAAAATTTTGATGGAACCCATTTACACTGCATCACAGGGGCTGACATTGAAGAGATGATGCAGAAAATCCACAGCGAGGAGTGTCGACCCCACATGAATGGTAATATTCTTGCCAAGAAAATCATCCGACAGGGTTATTATTGGACTACCATGGTTCAGGATTGCATCGCCTATGTTCGTAGATGCCTTAAATGCCATGAGTTTTCCAATCTCAAACACTTGCCTCCGCGAGAATCGTAAACCATGACCTCTTCCTGGCCATTTTCTACATCGGGCATCGATGTCATAGGGAAAGTTACACCCAAAGCCTCAGACGGGCATGAATTCATCTTGGTTGCCATCGATTACTTCAACAAATGGGTCAAAGTCGAGTCATACGCAGTTTTAAATTCCCAAAAGGTGGCCAAGTTCATATGAAAAAATATCATCTGTCGATATGGGGTCCCTTATGAGCTAGTGTCAGACAACGGGTTACATTTCGAGGCATAAGCCACATAAGTGGTTGAAAAGTATGGTATTCAGATACACTAATCTTCTCCCTACCAACCTCAAACCAATGGTGTAGTTAAAGCCGCCAATAAGAACCTCAAAGCAATCATTAGCATGATGAACAAAAACTATCGAGATTGGGCCGATCGGATCCCTTATGCCCTCTGGGGATACCGCACTTCAGTTTAAATATCTACTGAGGCTACCCCTTACTCTCTGGTATACATCATGGAAGTTGTCCTACCCGTTGAGCTAGAAATTCCTTCACTATGCGTCATGCTTGAACGCAAAGTCAGCGAGGGGGACATGCATCAAAGCTGTCTTGATGAGTTATCACTTGGACGAATGGAGACTGAAGGCTCTATATCATATACAAGGGTACTATCGCCTAATAGCACGATCATTTAACAAGAGAGTCAAGGGTTGTGGTGTCCGAGAAGGGGATTTATCCCTTAAAGAAATTATTGAGCCCATCTGGGGCCCCACAGGGAAATTCAAGCCTAATTGGAGCGGCCCTATATTGTGAAGAAGATCCTATAATGGTGGTGCCACTATGCTCACCGACCTTGATGGGGAAGAGATGGCCCGTCCAGTTAACCTGGACCGTCTCAAGGAATTCTACCCTTAGTCCAAAATCTCGGCGCGCTACGACTCTTCTCAACTCCCTTTTATTTTAAAAAAAATTCTTTATTTTCCTCTACTCATAATTACCTGGGGCCAAATCCTCTAAAAAAATCTTTTTTACTTTAAAAAATGAAACTCTAAAAATTTTCAAAACCTTAGAGGTACGTAGGAAGCTCGTACGCTTTACATGAACACGACCCCCTTCTTTTTCACAAAATGCTATTCTTTCCTTACCTCTGAGAATGACGGTTAATTTTTATCATTTACACGAACAAAAGGATTATGTATGTCTCAGCGATTGGTATAGATAATTCAAATGCCAAATTCATAAAAGAGGCATAATCATATCATTAAAATTTTCTTTGTTTCATTTATGAGAATTCCGTTACAATTACATCGGCATAGGGAGTCAAACGAATTCTCCCGCCAACCTAACCCTATTTTGCTAAAACAAAACAAAAATAAGCCAGACTACTCCTAAACAAATTACAACCTTCCCAAATTTATTACCATACATAACCAAACACCATATAAAAGCCTCACAAATAAAACTCCCATGGGATCCTACTCACAGTTGCCAGAAGAATCAACCCCATCATCATTTACATATTCGGGTCCCCAAATTTCCCCTCCTTGGATGGAATAACGAAGTTTCTCCATGAAACGATAATCCCGGACCAGCCTAGGAAAAACCACAACACCTCCCTCCATGGTGTTAAACATGATAAGCCACCTCTGTCCGGTCTCCTTGGCCAGCATCTTGGCAACGACTCTCCTCCACAACCACTTCATGTAATCCCCATAAACATGCCAGACTCGGTCTACAAATTGGGAAGGAAGGGTCGACGATTGACGATTCTCCCACAGAGAGCCCAGCCACATGCGCATGCATTTTGTCAAATCCTCCATAGGAAAGAAGTTTAGTGTCAGGGAAAGAAGAAATAAGTCTACCGAAGGAAAACCAATCGAACATACTGGTATTCCCCTAATTCTAGAATGGTCTACAACTCTCCCCACCAATGAACTTACCAACGCAAACGTCGAGCCTCGTGCTCCATAAACCAGTTCTCCCAGCTCTCAATATCTAGGCCTGCACTGATAAAGTAACGAGTAAAGAAGTTTGGCATAACTTCCAAGGCATATTCAGTAGGGACCGCTATATGAAATCTCTCCAATAGCCACATGAACAGCATAACTGGGCTACCCCTCAGGAAGTCAAGACGGCCCTCCCGTCAAACATCTAGACCATTCGGAATCTCTGCCAGTATAACTGAAATAGGATTACGATGGTATGACATCCAAGAAGTGATGGCTGCAAGTAGTGGATCCACCAACAGATTCCCGGTCACCAAAAGTAATTATGAAATTAAGCCAAGGATAATAACTCTGGTATAACCCGTATCACCAACATCATGCGACGCACAGAATGCAGCACAATCGGGAGAGATATCATTCCTCCCGTAACCAACGATTGAGCTAGCAAGGGTGAGATATGGAGAAGACCTACTAAAAGCTCCCGAGGAGATCGAGAAAATTCAGGCATGGTCGCCGCGACACTAGGATTTACCCCAGGATGGAAAAGAACTCTTCATAAGTCAGACAGACTTTGTCCAAGCCAAAATGAAAGACATGGTCCTCGGGGTACCAGAATTGTACCGCCGCCATTATCATGTTCCATTCAATAAGCATATTGTGCTATAATGAAACCCGACGCATGTTAAAAGCATCATAGTCTACATTATATGAGCACATAGCCTCTAAGTTTTCAAGGTAAGAAGCAAATTCAACACTTTTGGGGAGAGCCATATTGATGAGACAAGAAGAAAGAAGTGACCAAAAGAAAGGAAATGTAGATGTGTGAAGAAAATACTCCACCATTTGCCCTTTTTTATACTTGAAAAACTTAGCCAAAGACAAAAGTCCTGCAAATCCTAGAGGAAACCTTGCCCCATCAAGGACCAAATTGTTGAAGAAAGTGCAATCAAAGCCTTGGGGTGACTAGACTAGACTGGTCGGTCGATAGGAAGGACAAGGGGTATGCCGATCGGCAACCCCTATTTTTGGAAAGTTCCCTTTTTCCTTTTTTTTATCAAAATCAAAAACTCAATAAAAGTAATTTTTATTCTAAGTAATTCATAATTTCCTTCTCCCTATATTTTTACTCATCCTGTTTTAAAAATAAAATTTCCCTCGAATTATTTTAAATCCTTTTTACGGTCTCAATAAAGAAAGAGAAAGAACTAATAACAACTTAATTCCATTGCATATATATTGATTTATTACATTTTCCTTGCAGGAAACAAACACAAAAATAATGGGACTCAGCCCGATCCCCCACACTCTCTCCAAACATTCTCTCTCTCTCCCCCTACATTATCTTTCTCTCACCTTCTCTTTCCGTTTCTCTATCTCTATAAGACCCCCCATCCCTGCGGTGTACACACTTTCCCCGGTAGTGAGATGATGAGCCTCCGCTCCTTGATCCAGACCCCTCCCTAGACGAGGCAGACGACACCAAGAAGGAAGGAACCGGCATCGAATCCTGGATGTGAGATGTCACGGAAGCCACCCAATCCTGAATATCCCTCAGCCAGTTAGTCGACACCCGAACATGCTTCAAAAGAAATCAAAAAATAGCAAATCAGTCAATCTATGGTAAAGAGAAGTCAGAAAAATAAAACTCAAAGAAGTCAAATGCATACCTACGGCTGAAAGACATCCTCTTTCGGACCTAGCACCTTCGGATCCATCGCATTGGGGCAATGCATAATACACAACGATCCTCCATTAGGCTGTTGGATGCTATAAAAAGGAAGACTTAACCGTAGAAACGGAACCTCTAATGTCATCTCCGCTGCCGATGTCGACACACCACTTGCAATTTTTCGCCATACCGCACTGGCCGAATCATGCCCCCTACCTAAAACACAGGGGGAAGAGGCATAACATCATATATTCTGGGTGGCATCATCCAGATTTACACAAAATCCAGATAATCATAGGTCGTCGTTGTGTCAGATATGACTAATAAGGCTCACCGACCATCACCGCTACCCTCGCCTCCTTCAGGATCTCCCGCTCCCACCTCATATACCTTGTGGGAATCGCAGGTGGCACCATTACCTCATCCTCATAAACCTATTGAAATACTCTCTGCCCTAGGTACCACTAGTATCCGAACTCATACGCCAACAAATGACGCAGCTATGCATTCCCCGCGGTCACCGTCGTGTGCTGGATGGACATTCCCCAGGGATAAAAGGTCACCTGTAAGATCCCCAGTAAAAAATAAATATTTGAAAAAGGTCATAGAGAAAAATGGTCTCAAGAGGAAAGAATAATTTACCCGATCACTCGTCAGGCCATTCGAGACCTAACGTACTACTGCCAAAGAGAGACTATCTCGACTTCCGGTCGAACTTTTCCCACTGGTACATATGGCAGAAATCCCCAACCGACTCATCCTTCAAACCTATCAAGTGGTCATTAAGCCCAATCACCTCATAGAACCACGTCTGCAAAGGACAAGGATCATTAATCAAAAGAAAACAATCAAGGAATAAAAAATTAAATGCATAAAGGAAAAATGCAAAAAGGAAAGAATACCTCCAAAAGATACGTGGCGCCGATAAAGGTCTGCTGGTAGCACCGACTGAATGCATCCAAAGTTGAATATAAGGTCGCCAAAGTCAGGATCCCCAAGTTAAAGCGAGGAATATTCGAAAATACCCTCAAATATGGCCAAAAACCACAAATGGACGTTGTCACCACTCGTTGCCACCAAAAATCCTCCCAACAGGGAATAAATGTGCAATCTGCCTCACCTACATCCCGTCAGTCTCATCGATCCGTTGACTTAGTAAAACCTCCTTCAAAAGATAAAGATGAATGGATTCCCCTGAGACTATCCTCCCCACATCACCCAAAGCTGCCTCCACTGCCACCGGCATCACCCACACAGTTCGATCCAAGTCTATTTGCCCCCCCCCCACACACTCTAGCTCCAGCAACTGCTGCACATCGATGGGAGTCATTGCCATCTTCCTAAAGGCAAAATGCATGGTGTGGGTGTCCTCCCACCACCTCTCCCCTAAAGCGCAGAGAGCAGTCATCGAACGAGGCATCTCAGCCAATGAAGATGCCAAACTGCCAAAACTAGCAGATGAAACCACCCAACGCACCATCGGTGGAAGGTCCTACCAGACATCCTTGAACCCCGTTATCCCCCGAGAATGCAGGTTCGACATAGATATATCAATCTATCAAAGATAAAAGGAAAAACCCTTGTCAAAATTAAGAAAAAATATGGAAAGATACCAAGGAAAAAGAAATACCAAAGATCCTTAACACTTACATAACCACTTAGGTTCACTACCCTAGAGGATCGATGGTGAACTGACTCACGCTAAAGAATCTGCTCGTCCATAATTGGCTCAAACGAGTCAAAGTCATTCTCATTACCCATCACTAGGGGCACCCTGGCCCTCCTTCTACGACCAACAACACTTAGTAGATTGAAACAATGGAAAAATAGAGCTGCACGAGCTTCTCAACTGGATCCACTCCCTCCATCATTATCCTTCGATGGAAAGCAGGAAGGAGGCGAGATATACCCGACCTGGTCAAGGAAACCCACACCTTCTTGGGATCCTTAAAGCTGGTTAAGATCCTCTTTGATGACTCCTCTAAATACCATTAGACAATGCAAACATTTTTTAAGGTATTGGGACATTCAAGTAGGCGGCTAGCATTCCATTCATTGATCAATAAGTGCTTGAAAGCCCCAAGCTTTTTAATGTTAAATCTTTTCCTTCTTCCTTGGTTAGCTTTTAGCAATGGTGAAAGGAAATTGTTAGCAGAAAGGGAGGATATGAAATATATAGTTTAGAGGGAGTTTAAAACATAAAGTAGAAAGCCTCCCAATGCGCCCAATCGTTAACATTCAACCACATCATGTAGACCGCACTACTTGAAAAATCTACCATTTCTTAGTCTCGGAAGACATAAGAACACTAGAATAGCTCGGATAAAGGAAAAGTAGAAGATGGAAATCAGAAAGCTGTGAAAAATGAAGAAATCTTTCCCCTTTTTGTAGGAGGCTAAGGGGCATACCGATCGGCAGTCCCCGGCCATATACCGATCGACACTGTCCCTTCACCTGCTCGAGGTATTCCAAAAGATTGTACCACGACCGTTTGGCACCCCCTACACCCTTCCGGTCAGCACCTCCCTAAAATTTTGTACAAAAATTCCCCAAAAAATTAGAAAATCCTGAAAAATCCCCAGAAAATTCCTAAAATTATCAAAAGAATTCTATAACCTTTTTCACCAAGAAAAACATTTATTCAAGCCTTTGAAATTCCCAACCGGATCAATACCATAATTTTCTCCCAGAATTATATCCCCATAGGAATTCCCAAAATCAATTGATATCTCCCTCGCAACTTCTCCAAGCAATACCGCAAAAATTGAAGAAAACTCCCCAGCAAGGTTGCACCCAATCCTTGGACTATTACCTTTTCCCCATTGGAGTCTCCAAACTTCCCCAACGAAACTATACCTTAAGCCCTCAGAATTGGCTTTGACCCTCATAATTGGTCACCTCTACTTAAGGTCCTCAGGATTGACCTCGACCCTTAGAATTGGTTACTCCCACTTAATGTCCTCAGAATTGAACTTGACCCTCAGAATTGGCCATTCCCATCTTAAGCCCTCAAAATTGACTTTGACCCACATAATTTTTCACCTCTTCTTAAGGTCCTCAGGATTGACCTCGGCCCTCATAATTGGTATCTCCCACTTAAGGTCCTCAGAATTGACCTTGACCCTCAGAATTGGTCACCTCCATTTAAGCCCTCAGAATTGGCTTCGACCCACAGAATTGGTAACCTCTATTTAAGCCCTCAGAATTGGCTTCAACCTGCAGAATTGGTCACTTCTACTCAAGCCCTCAGAATTGGCTTCGACCCTCAGAATTGGTCACTTCTACTTAAGCTCTCAGAATTGACTTGGACCCGCAGAATTGGTCGATCTACTTTAGCCCTCAAAATTGGCTTCGACCCTCAGAATTGGTCGCCCCTACTCAAGCTCTCAGAATTGTCTTCGACCCGCATAATTGGTCACTTCCTACTTAGATACTCAAAATTGGCCTCGACCTGCAAAAATTGGTCACCCCCACTTAAGGTCCTCAAAATTGGCCTCGACCCTCAGAATTGGTCGCTCCTACTCAAGCCCTCAGGATTGGCTTTGATTCTCAAAATTGGTCGCTTCCACTTAAGGTCGTTAGAATTGACCTCGATCCTCAGAATTGATCACTCTCCATCTTAAAGCCCTCAGAATTAGCTTCAGAATTGGTCACTCCCTTCTTAGGTTCTCAGAATTTTACCCCAACCCACAGAATCGGCCACCCCCAACATTAGCTTAGGTCCTCATAAATGACCCTCTGAATCAATCATCCTCATCCTTTAGGTTCACAAAATCAACCTATTTCTCGAAACATCATGTGGGGTCTATTTGATGGATTACACTTGTTCCAAGCTCACCCAATGAGGGGCTCTGTAGACACCACATTCTAGGAACCCCTAAGTCCCTCCTTAGGTCCCTAGCACCTCCCCTTTTCACTACAAAACCCTAGGTCATACTATGAGTACCGATCTAGAGGCCATCAAGCACTCCCGAGCCCCGTTTGACTTTGATAAACTCTATCGTCAGAGAAAAATCTCAATAAATCTTTAAAAGTCTCTGAATCCCCTTTCCAATGGTCAACCCCATGCACGAATCGACATGACAATTTGGACTAACGGACCATTTACTATCAAAAATTAATTTGAAAGCCACAGGGGACCCCGATTTGACCCCAAAAAACTTCATCATCAGAGTTAAATCTCTTTGAATATTCCAAGGGCACTGAAACCCCTTTCCAACGGTCCTCCCCGTGCATGAAATGGCATAACTATTCAGACAAACAATCCGTTTTCCCTCGAAAATGAATCTAGAGGCCACTGGGCGCTCCTGGGCTCTGTTTGACCAAAGTCAACTCTCCAGTCGAACAAGATTGGATGAATCTCTTAAGGGAAACAAATACCCTTTCTAACGGTCTGCCCCATGTGTGAATCAGCCTTACGATATAGACGAACGACCCGTATTACTCCAAAAGGTCACCGGGCACTTCTGGTCCCCAATTGACCAAAGTTAACTTTATGAACCGAGTGAAGCTCTTTGTAATATCTAATTACCTTGCATAAACTTTTCAACGGTCTTCCCTGTGTGTGATTCTAACTTACAGTTCGAACGAGTGATCCATTTTCTTTCGACAATCTCCCGTCTAAGGGACCGACGAGCGCTTCTAAGCCCCATTTGACCCAAAGTCAACTCCCAGATCCGGGAGTGGTCTAAAGGACTCTTGTAGGTATCTGAATTACCTTTCTAATGACATGCCCCATGCATTATTTGGATCAATAAATTGCGTTCTACGACCGTTTTTTCAAAAAAATCCGCTCTAGACTGCCAATTGGTGTGTCCATTTCCTTGCCTATCGGTAGTGTGCCTAGGGTTACCTGTCGATTGGTAGGGCTAAGGTTATGTTGACCGAAACCCCCTTACCTTATAAATAGAGGGCATGACCTCACTCCCAAGACACACCTCAGATCCATCAATATCAATGATCTCAGCAACATTCCCTTGCAAATAGCGAAGTTTTCTTGTGTGAAATATCTTTCCATCTTTCATTCCCATCATTTTCATACCCAATTTATAAAAATCTCATTATCTCTCATCCAATATTCATCTCAACATTCAAGGGAGTTCATCAAGTATAAAGATCAATCCACAATCCTCAATCCTCCAAAGAAGGTCCAAAAATCCTTCTCTCTCTTTAATTTCTTTATTTTTGCATTAGTTACATAAATTCTTAATCTAGATTTTACTTTCATTCATACACATTAATATCTAATCCTTTATTAGATATACTGCATATACTTTATTTTCTATAAAAAAAAGAAAAGAAAACGAGGGTTACACCTATAAATTCCAACGAGATTATCTACCACATTTTCTCAAAACTAAAATACATTTTGTACACACACACATATAGTAAATTCCCGCTCGAATCTAAGGGATAAACCACACCCTAATGTCACATGCGAACTACGTGGACTTTGATGCCTTTATAGTATACGTAGGCATCTTGAGCTAAAACCCGTGACTCAAGCCCAATTTCTCAATTCTCTAATTTTCCCATTTTTACATTTGTCACCTTTTCATTTATACATTATTTTAATATATATTATATTTGTGATCCTTATTGGCGTTTTATCCAACATATGTTATCGTTTCATTATAACAATCAATATTTCGATAAAAGAATACATTGTATTTTCTAGATATTATTTTGGGTACATTCCTATGGATGACCTCACTCTATCTTTTCCATGATGTGAGATAGGCGATTCCGATCTCGATTTATATATACACGAATACACATTTCACGGATAAATTAAAGAAAATAGTAACACAAGCCCATGAGAGACAAAAAGGGCGGGATGGGTGCCTAACACCTTCCCATTACGTAACTTCGCTCCTGAACTTTCAAACTATTGGTTTCGTGAACATCAGTTTGTATTTGATTCCACTCTCTCGAGGCAGAGACATGTTCTTTTGCCTATTTTGTGCAAAATAGGCTGATGACTCCATATCTTTACATTCACCCCAAACCGATGATAGTCGAAGCGCTCTTAGAGAAATAGGGCACAAGACCCTTCCCCCCCCCCCCCCCCCCGGGGAGAGAAGGGAGAGAGGAAATCCGGGGATGTCCACAGTAACCGTATTGGAAAACAAATTTTTAATTGTTCCCTAAGGTGTAATGCTAACGTGTATGCTAGGTTAATGCAAGTAGCTGTAATGTTTGGTGTGATTCCCTCTATATGGAAAGCCCCTTGATATACTCATCATTTCCTCTAAGGTATTGGTAGGCATATGAATGGTCATTGATATACCTAAAGGTACTAGGCTATGGAGGGTTAAAGTGTAGCGTAGAATAGTCACGTCCGTATAACAATACTCCATAGCTACCTATGCTCGACAAAAGTTACAAAATATGTTGTGAAATTGTTGGTGAACGTAATGTGAAACTTTATTATTTTTCATATAGGAAATATACGCTTAAGAAAATATTATTTATGTCGTATACAAATGAAGATTCAAGAAATTCTAGGACTACCCTACGGGAGACATCTCCTATTATGATGACTATGTTAAGGGACTACGCAAGGGGTGAAAATACTAAACATGACAACTGTGTCATATTGGTATAAAATTCATTTTTAAAGGGAACACATGTATAAATAAGAATCTATTTATGAAATGAGCATGTCATAGTGAATTGAAAAATGGAGTGTAGTTCGCTTTAGAATCTGGTCCCCAACGGAGTTGCCATCGTGAGAACCCCTAATTGCTTTGATAACCCATGCGGAAGAGGTACTCATCGACGTGCGTGCGCGTGTTTGTTCTCCAATTAGTCCATGTGAATAGGACTTTTAATGGACTTTTGAATGCATTTGTTTTTTTAGAGTTGGCAGTCTTTTTTTCTTAAAAATGACAAAATACAATGTATCGCCATATGGCTATATGCAAGGTGTTAATCTCTGTACGAAAGAATAGTTCCGTGTACGAGAACTAGATTATGGACAGCGAAGGTGTTAGGCACCCACTCCATCCTTTCACTATCGTCGTAATGTCATATGACATGTGTGGTCACTTAGTGGGCTCATGCAGTCCTGGGCATGTTACTATGGGATAAAGTGATGTCAATATGTATATACAAAGTGTGTATACTATATATAAAGACATGCATGAAACTATGTGTAAGTACATGCTTGCGTGTTTAAACATATATACAATATGGAAAAATACAATGGAGTGTTTTTGTATTGACATATGTGCAATATGGACAAAGATAATGATGTGTTAATGTTTTAGCATATGTGCGATATGGAATAAAATATTGATGTGTGTATGTTTTGGCATATATGTGGCATGGTAAAAGATAGAAATGTGTACGTCTTTTGATGCATGTGTAATAATGGAAAAACATAGTTGAGTTTGTGTGTGTATGTTCATGTATTTTGACATATATGTGACATGGCAAAAAATAACATGTGTGTATTTCAAATGGAAAAAGATATCATATTGAGATTTTTTATGGTTCACTGTACATTAGTGTGTTAATTATATTATTTCTTATACTTTTATCATTATGATTACATATAAATTGTAGGTTTTAAAAATCTTACAATGATGATTCAATATAGTTAAGCCGAGCAGAAAATAAAATCACAATCACACATTGTTGTATACACGTGGTTTGATAATGAGCCTACACCCACGGGGGTGTATCTCTATTTGTTTTTTGATCAAATTTTGATAACAAATATTATATGCCCTTTTGCTACATGTGGTGGCTACATTTTTGGAGAACATAAAGAAAATGAGTTTTGTGAGATTCCATGGCCTTGAAATGTTGTTATGATTTGATCGAGCAAATCCAAGCCCGAAATCTCTACTGATTGACTCATAACGTGTTCTTATCTCCAAACTGCGCTCACTTATCAAGTATTTAGGACACATGTCATATGTTCCCATTAGGTCAAATAATTCCCCCACAATTTCCCCTAAAGCTTTGTTGCTTGACTGGGGTATAAAGGTTTGGTCGCCCGTTGATCTTAATGATGATCCTCAGCGAGATTTGATCATCCATAAAAGCTATAGTCCCCCATGTTTTAGGGGTACGCAGGTAATTACAGGATGATTAGACTAAGAGGAGGTCACACGCATGTTAACCGTCATCTAGTGTACCATTTCAAATAATAACCTTTTTTGGAAGTAGAACCAAGCTATTTGATCACTTCTTTACCATCATATTTGGAATGCATTTTCACTCTTCAATATTCAAAGCATTTTTGAGTTGTGTATCTTCATACCCACCATACGTGTTCTTTCTTTTCGCTTATCCTTCAATTATCTATAATTGGAAAACAAAACGAAGAATATATTCGGGGTGGAAATGAGGGACATTTTGTTCCATCACAGAAAATTATTGATTCTTACCTTTTAATTTTTTGTCGTTTTTCTTTCTTGAGTGACAAAAATGGTTTACCCGGTTAGTGAGAACGATAAGTTTAGGAGGCATTTTTCCGTCTCTAAGTGGGTAAATACAGAATTTGGGGAGAAACCCAAAGATTATTATAACAATAAGGCAGGACATTACATGTTCTCCCAATTCATTTCTAAAGGCGATATTACTTTCCCCTCCGGACCAATTGTCCTTAGAGTTCTATGAATATTTTGCATTTTTCATGCACAAATCACCCCAAATACAGGGAGGATAGTTAATAAAGTGATAAATATAAATGAGTTATACGAAAATCAGGTGGGGATCACGGAGATCAGAAAATGCTACACGTGGGTGCAAATGCATTATGATACCTTTTACTTGAAGGGAAGAAGGGAGAGAGAGTACTAGTTGTGAACACGTCTAACTCCAATAAAGGCTATTGGTCTCAAGGATTTGTTGTGAAGTAGTGGTAACATTTTCCCATCTCTATAGGGTGTGATCCCTATAAGGGCTTTAGATGTCATAGTAGGGGGTATGAAATAAGTCGATTGTCTTTCATTTTGGTCCACCGTATTTTCTTTGATTCTTTTCTAATCTTTTCCTTATTTTTTCTGTGTAGAAGCTTCCAAAAGAAAAGAGGCCTACCAAACACACGTCAATTTTAACAAGATGAATAAGGTTTGGAACCTTAAGATACCTTTGACTATTGGTGTCGAGGATCCGAGGTCGACATCTCTGTTGTTGGACCATAAAATCTAATATAGGTTGATCAGGCCCAAATGAAATAATATGAGAGTCATAACACTTAAATATCATTTTAAGAATGCGTGAAATAAAAAATAACTAAATACAATAATGATAAGGGTATAAAGTAACAAACATATAACTCTAATACCATACATAGAGACCACCATCCACAAAACCCATACAAGTCTGAGTATTCAAATCAATAAAACATACCATATAGATGCCACCACTATATATCGTACTGAAACTATATCAAATTGAAGATCAAAAATTAATTGGCACGCAGGCCGTGACATCTACATCCTAAGGAACATTGAGAGGATGTTGATAGCGAAGATGATCAAGGCTGGGATGGTATGAATGATCTGGTTCCTGAAACGTTATATCCACAATGATTTCAGCAAGTCCAGAAAGAATAAGAGTATAATTGTAATTAAAATAAACCATAACCATACACATTCCTCTCATATTTAAGTGTCTTTTAAATTTATCCCACCAAATAATCCTAATAGCACAAACAACTAAGGTTCCATCCCAATTGAAGCCATGTTTAAATATTACTGTGCACATTGGAGAATAACCAAATGAATCCTAAATATCATGACACTAATTAACATCAAGTGTTTAAAGAAATTAATATAGTCCTAAATTTTAAGGGCCACATAAGTAATCCAAACAACGAAGGCCAATCCCTATTTCCCTCGGGGATCACTCGTGCGTACTAAGTATAGTCTTAGGCCATCCCGCATCTAAGACCTCATCAAGGCAAGGAATAAATCATCACTTCTATCCATCAATAATATAACCTACCATACCCAAGGTTATATAAAAGAAATCTCCCCATAATCCCTATTCAATATGGGTACCTAGACATATGACCCAAGGGTATAATTAACTAAAACATCTTTTCTACTCACCGAGTTACCATAACGGTTTGGTCCATGCATGCCCATTAATGAATCCCCCTTAGTATGTTCGCCACGAGTACTCATTCATTGTATGAATTTCACAAGTTATCACGACAAACAATATACATCGTAATCTTTTCATTTAAATCTCCATTTAGAATTATTCACTACAATTCAATCCAAATGAAAATGGGAAATCCCTCCATTATCACAAATTGTAGGGCCACACTAATCATAATATAAACTAATTCATATAACTCAAATTAAGGTAGAGTTTATACCAAAACAAACCATGGATCCAAAAATTCTCTTTTTAAAATAATAGGATAAATTGTCTCTCCTCATAACTGGCCTCCTCCTGCATTTCAACCCTATTAAGATCTATGTGTTGATACTCGTACTCATTCCTCAACATGGATACGTGAAAAATGTTAGGTACCCTATGAAAATAATCGGTAACACTAAACGATACGCATTGGTCTCGCTCTCACTATAATCATAAAGGACCTACGTAAAGAGAAGCAAACTTTCACTTTATTCCCAAACTAAACACCCCTCTCATCAAAAAGACTCTCAGTAACAGTTGATTCCCAAAATTGGAATCCTAGTTTACGATTTATCTAATCTACTTAATCCTTTTTTATTTATAAACCACTAATAAGATCCCTTTATATCCTGGTACATCTTGTCCTTTCAGGGATGCACCATGACCCGTGAGCCTTAATCAACACTGCTTTTTGCACTTCTGGATCCTCGAGCACGACTAGCAATCCATGAATCTGTAAACCTTTATCTGATCCAATCGACAAGGAACGAACTCTACCCATTTTTATCTCCTAACCCTTTCTTTGACAATCTGAATCCATCTCCATCAGCGTACTCCACCTCTCAACCCCAAAATTCGGAGAGTCCTATCCATGTTCTGACGACTATCTTAAAAGAATCTATTCCATCCATGACCCATCATATACAATGGTATTTCTATTCATAATAGTGAGTTCGGATATAATCTTAACCAAACTAATATAATCGTTGAAACACCAACTTAACGTTTAAAGAATCCTTTCGTTGTGCCTTTGTGGAAAAATATTACACATTTAAATGGAGATAAGGTGAGGTCAAATGACACCAGCCTCACCCTACCTAAGCCTTATAAGAGGAAATCTTATTCATTGCTTACTCCCTATTAGAAACCGCCTTCCCCGATTCTCCCACTGGAAATATCATAACTGAAACTTGATCTTCCACCTGAGTTTCCAACGATGCTTCTGCTTGCTCCCAATTTTCCTATTGTCCGCTCCAAAGATATAAACCAATTCTACTATTGATAATGTAACCTTCAAGGTGCTTCCACCAGTTAACCCCCTAAAAACTTACCAACTCATAGCTTTAAACAATTGGGTCAATAAACTCCAATGACGCCACCCCCATTGTATTTTGTCCACCTTGGAACCCCTGATCCCTATTACAGTCAGATGGGTATAATCCCTTACCTCAATGTTTGTAAGATTTTCTATAATATAGAGTGGATCACAAAATACATGCCTTGGTTAATTATACCTCTCTTAGTTTAGGACCTCTCTACAAATATCCATGAAAAAGGTAACCCTATCAAGTCATCAAATGGAGAAAAAACCTACTCTCAATGCTATTTCCATACCCTCTTTCAAAAACCTTCAATCCCAGGGCATAAACCACCCGTAATCACATATTTGGGTGTATAAAACACCACTATTACACCACCCCCTACTCACCAAGATATCATTACAAACCATAATTAACCATCCCTTCGTGTGATTAAAATCTACAAATGACGCGCCCACTCCATATTGTGCTAGAAAGCCGCTATCGGTATATCCTCCTACCAATCTCACCATTAAGGATAAGTCGTTCGCATTTTAATCATCATGAGGAAGAACTTTCGTCCAAACTTCTTATAGGTCATTAATGCGAAACAATAAACACTATTCCCGTCTATTGACCTCATCCTTCTCCTGGTGGTTCACATATCGCTCAGTGAACTATTCCCCTTTTTGGAGCTTACTCAACATAATCTTATTCCCGAGTACTCAACCGATACAAAAACTGTGGTTTATACTCCCACTATACATCTATTTCCCCGATAAATTCAATTCCATGATATGCCTTTACATTGGGTTCAAAGCTAGTGCCCACTTCTAGGTAGAAACTAAATCCTTACGTAGGCGATATCGCAACACCAACTCCGAATACAACTAGAAGTACTTGGTATTGTCAGTAATAACTCCATGTAGTCAATCAATCCCCTTGGATGTAATCGTATCCACACAGAAACAAGTGTGCCAATAACTTTTTTCGAGCCTAAGCACAACTACTCAAAGAAAATCTTGACCCCAAAAATGGCATATAAAAGCCTACCCTAAGTAGTCGATACAAGTGTACACCTAGCTATACACATAAGCTTTGTACTCATAAAATTATATCTCATAAAAAGTCAATAAAGTGGATGAAAATTAAGCCGTCCCAAAAAAAGTGTCACGTCTTTATAATCGTGATGTAAAGTAATACATATCTGCTGGGGTGTTCACATATACATAAAGCTCAGAGATAAAATACGTATACCTCATAAACATAGTATACACACATAACTAAAAGAGAAATGACAAATCCTCGATGTCTAAGAAAGACTCATGCATGTGACCATAAAAGTACCCATGATCATCTTTCACAGGTACTCTAAAGTTACTTACCACTAAGGCATATGATAATTAAGTTTCCCCACTACCACGAACATAACTTCTTCCACTAAAGGAAATATCTAAATGGCGGCCCAGCTAGTGGCCCTACTGACCTTACTTATTTGGTCGGTTCTGTTAAATTTTTCCCATTGCCTACTCTGTTAGGTTGTGTCTCCATTGACCAATACTTCCAATGGCCCTACTGTCCAAAACAGTTCACATTGTCCACTCTTGAAAACCTCTTGGGGTCAGCTCCCCATATGTATGTGGTTCCTTTTGCTGGTGAGGTCCCCCTACTCGGGTCCACACTACACCGTCTCTACTTATTGTGCCCACTTTGGCCTTGGTCTTCCAAATCTTATGAAATATACCCCCATAATAGTTATAATGCTCCAACTAACATAAGAGTGAAACTCTAACCACCCGAGCGCGAGTGGTGAAAAGTTGGTTACCTAGTAAAGCCTGTCAAACCTTTCACATAAGGTTTTTTAGCAACACCAAAAAGTATTTCTCATATTTAATTGATAGTGCAAACCTCCATCTTTTATTCTGTATCAATCTCTTCCTGTGCAGAGAGATAGTCAAGATCCTCCTTATATTGGCTCCCTCATGGTCTCTAAAATGATATCTTCAAAACTTAATTCTAGCATTGTCCTGGATGGTGAAGGAACACATTTATGCTCGAACCAAACGCTAAACACTTGTTAATGGTATCATGCCTAAAAATACCTAACTTATGACTGAAGTCGACCTCATGCATGGGACATCTCGCAAGCGAAATCTAAGCAAGGAACCCTCCCAATACACTTTTTAGATTCGAGTCATTCGTCAGGAAACAATGGCGCAAAACCGTTTAAGCGGTCATTATGATAAAGAATGCAAACCCTAAATGATAAGGCTATAAAGAGTCAAGGAACACAACGTGGAAAAGCGACGGATGCACTCAAGATCCCTAGGACACTAGAACAATGATGCTCTGATACCAAAGTCTAATATAGGTTTATTAGGCCTAAATTAAATAATACGAGAGTCATAACACTTAAATATCATTCTAATCATGCATGAAATAAAATATAGCTAAATATAATAATGATAAGGATATAAAGGAAGGAGGTTTAGATATCAGAAATTTAGAGATTGTCTCTAAAGCTGCTAGTGTGAAAATGGCTTGGAATTTCAAAGAATGTAAGAGCTTGAGGGCTAGATTTATGAATTCTAAGTATGGGAATTTGTCTAAGAGAAGTGTATCTATGTACTATAGAAGAATACAATTAGTTTAGGATTCAGTGGATTACAATTCAGATTGTGTGGATGGTTCTCTAATATGGAAACCTACTTCTAATGGGACTTTTAGCTTTGCTTCTTCTTATGTGGTTAATAAAAGTCATAAGTTATCCTCTATGGCTTTTAATTCTATTTGTAACCCAAATATTCCTCTTAAAATGTCAATTTTTGCTTAGAGAGACCGTCTAAATGTGTTCGATTGGATGCTATGGTTCAAAAGGTTGGAATTAAATTGGCTTCTAGATGTCAATGTTATCTCTCATGCATTAACAACTCTAATCACCTTTTCATCTCAGGTCCTATTGCTTCCAAAGTTTGGAATTATTACAGAAATTTAATGAATATCAGTGGTAGGTCTGACTCTATTCATGGATCCACTATCCAATGGTGGTTTCAATCAGGAAAGTCTAAGATCTCAAAATGTTTACATACCATTATTCTAGTCTGTATTTTGTGGGAGTTGTGGTTGAGTAGGAATAAATCTCTTTTTGAGGGTATTCTTATGGCATCAATTTCTATCATACAAAAAGTGAGAGCTACAATATAAGATCTTTCTAAAGATTTATCAATTCATCTGGGATATGGTTCAATCAGTCAGGAAACTCTGAAGTGGTTTAACATTAAGATGGTTCCCCCCCCCCCCCCCCCCATCTTCCTCTTTATTCAACAATCATATCTAAAACAAGCCTTCTCAAGGAAGATTTAAACTCAACATTGCAGCTTATGGAGATCACCAATATGGTTTGGGAGCAGGTGCTATTTTAAGAGACTGTAAAGGCAATCTTATTTAGGCAGTATCTAATTTCCTTGCTAATGGTTCTTCTAAAGAGGTACAATTTCAGGTCATTAAAGTTGGTATTCTATTTGGTCCAGAACAAAGCATGTCTAACATTGATATTGAGGTTGATTCTAAATCCCTGTTTGATATTATCTCTTCTTCTTATACTTCATTGATTCCTTGGAATACTTGATCAAATTTTACCTTGGTTCAAGACCAGCTTAAAAGTATGCAATTTTCTATCTCAGTATCCTCTAAAGAAGAAAATCGGGTGATTATTCTCTTATCCAAACAAGTGATTTCTCTTCAAAGATTCAGTTCCTATTTAACTCAGGAAGATTTTCCAAGGATTATCAAGATTTCTTTTAGATTAGATGTTTATAATTTATCAAATGTGTAATTTTCATATTGTTTTGGCTCTAAAGTTTTCTTCTCTATGTAAGCCACCTAGAGAGGGCTTTTCTCTCTAATTATCAATAAATTTCTTCTTTTCTGGAAAAAAAAGGAAATAATAAGTAAATCTAATACCATACATATACACCACCATCCACAACACACATACAAGTATGAGTATTTAACTCAATAAAATATAACACATACATCCCACCACTATATGTTATACTCAAACTATCTCAAATGGAGGATAAAAAAAATAAATCGGCACGCAGGTCATGACACCTACATCTTAAGGAACACCGAGAGGATGTTGATAGTGAAACTGATCAAGGCTAGGATGGTACGAATGAGCTGGTTCTCGAAACGTTACATCCACAACATTAACAGAAAGTCCAAGAATAATAAAAATATAATTGTAATTGAAATAATCCATAACTATACACATGAATCTCACATTTTAGTGTCTTTTTGATTTATCCCAATTAAACTCGTGTTTAAGTATTATTGTGCACATTTGAGAATAACCAAATGAATTCTAAATATCATTACACTAATAAACTTCAAGTATATGAAGCAATTATGATACTCTTAAAGTTTAAAAGTCACATAAGTAAGCCAAACAATGAAGGTCTATACCTATTTCCCTCCGAAATCACTCGCATGTACTACGTACAGTTTTAGGCTGTCTCGCACCTAAGACCTCATCAAGACAAGGATTAAATCATCATGTATACCCATTAATCATATAACCTACCATAATAAAGGTTATATAAAAGACATATCTCCATAATCCCTCTCGGATATGGGTACCTAGACGTATCGCCCATGGGTAAAATTAACTAAAGCATCTCGTCTACTCACCGAGTTACCATAGTGGTTCGCATCGTACGTGCCCCTCAATGGAATCCCCCCTAACGCATTCTCTACGAGTAGTCATAAATGGTATTCATTTCAGAAGTTATCAATTTAAACAATATCCATCGCAATCTTCTTAAATAAATCTCCATTATCATAAATTTTAGGTCACGCCAATCACGATATAAACTAAGTCATGTAACTCAAATTAGGGCAAAGGTTTTCCCAAAAAAAATCCAAAAATCCCTTTTTTAAAACAATAAGATAAATTGTCCAAAACCAGAAGCATTGATCGCTCAATTAAATCCATTGATCGATCAAATCAGTTATTTTAAAAATTCCTCTTACGAGTTTTGTCTTCTCCAATCCATCGATTCCAAAACAAGGACTCTATTAGTGATCTAAAAACCTTCATATAAAGTTCACATAACATATAAATGAGGTGGGCACATACAAAACATGATTGGGACACACTTATACAAGAAAAATCTCAATTCTAATTCATGATTTAATCCAATTCCGAATTATCACATTCAAGAACCCTAGAAACTTAATTATCTTCAACTAATTCAAAATTTCAACGTATACGGGGGATTTTAATTATTATCATAATTACGCAAGTTCTATTCATAAATTAATGGGTTTAAGTCAGATTCATGTGAGTTTGGGATCAAATCAAGGGAAATTTGATACTAATTAACAAAGACAATTTCAAATATTTGTTTGAAGAAATCAAGTTTCTTGAATATCAGCTTTTACAAGAAGAAATGATTTTGGTACGGGCTCCAAGTACTGAGCAAAGGTAGAAATGTTCAAACGTTAGAGCTAGTCTAAACTCGGCCTTATCCAAAGAAGAGCAATATTGGTTTAAAAAATATAGAGGAAAGTGGATTGAAAATGGAGATAGAAATACTAAATTTTATCATGCTCAAGTTCAGCAAAACAGAAGGAGGTTATGGATTCATTTTATTAAAGATGAGGCAGGCATAAGTCAAGAAGACATTGCTAATTTTTTACCTCTTATTTTTCCTCTTTATTTACTACAAGTACCTTAGAAGACAAAGGTATGCTTAATAAGATCCCAAATCTCATCTCAGAAGACAGCAACTTCAATTTATCAACAATTCTAGAAGAGAAGGAAATTATTAAGGCTATTTGTAACAACCCCCATTTTCTCACGTAAAGGTTGACCAGGTACGATACGCCGAAGATGGGGCTTGTCGATCAATTTATACCATTCTCATCATAATGTAACATAAATATGGTAATTTAAAAGCCAATACTTTAAAAGTTTATGAATATAACTCTAACAATAATTTAAACCAAGCCAACATAAATGGAGAATAAATACAACTGCAAGTAATATCACAAACTCCAACATAATGTAAATGACTAAATAAATCTTGGGCGTATTCCCTTACAATGCTTCCAAATAAAATAACTAAACTCTCGCAAAAAAACACCTAGGCTAAATTCAACAATAAGGAAGGCTGATAAGCATTGAGAGATCGCAAGGCTGGTATAGCAACAGTCCTGTTATCCCTGTCTAGAAATAACCTAGGGGAAACATTTATAATTTGGGTCAGAGCCCGAGGTGTGCAAGAATTAACTTAATTAATTTATGATGCAACAATACAGTTGATGCAAAATAAGTATTCCCCCTTTTCGACACTCCCATGTGTATAACACCTCACCCATCATCTAAGTGTGACTTGTCTCGCATCCCAAAATTCCTAAATAATAACTACAACCATGTGCCAATTTTATACAATGATTAACTGATTTAAATGTGCCAACTACATTTAATTATAGTTATCCATAATTTTCTAGTCTCCTAATCTCCACCTAAGAAGCATAAATATCCACTATGCAATAAATGATCACAAATTTACTTTATAGCCACATCCTTAGGCAAATAATTTATTTATATAGTATTCGGGGAATTTATAAATATGTCCTTCCACATATGTGACACATAAGGTCATCTAACGTTGGT